>CM053571.1:93142410-93209519 GCA_028646485.1 Cryptoprocta ferox | reverse complement strand
TTTTTTTTTTTTTTTGGATTCTATATTGTTTATTTCTGCCATGGTCTTTATTATTTCTCTTCTTCTGCTGGTTTTGGTGTGCTCTTGTTGCTCCCCTTCTAGTTCCTTTAGGTGCTCTGATAGATTTTGAATTTGTGCTTTTTCTAGTTTGTTGAAATAGGCCTGGATTGCAATATACTTTCCTCTTAGGACTGTCTTTGCTGCATCCCAGAGAGTCTGGATTGCTGTATTTTCATTTTCATTTGTTTCCATATATTTTTTAATTTCTTCTCTAATTGCCTGATTGGCCCTATCATTCTTTAGTAGGGTGGTTTTTACCCTCCACAGTTTTGGAGGTTTTCCAGATTTTTTCCTGGGATTGATTTCAAGTTTCATAGCATTGTGATCTGAAAGTGAGCATGGTATGATCTCAATTCGTTTGTCTTTATGGAGGGCTTTTTATGACCCAATATGTGATCTACCTTGGAGAATGTGCCATGCGCACTCGAGAAGAAGGTGAATTTCCTAGCTTCAGGATGCAGAGTTCTAAATATATCTCTCAGTTCCATCTTTCCAATGTGTCGTTCAGGTCCATTGTTTCTTTAGTGATTTTCTGTCTGGTTGATATATCCATTGCTGTAAGTGGAGTGTTAATGTCCCCTGCAATTAACACGTTCTTATCAATAAAATTATTTCTGTTTGTGATTAATTGTTTCATATATTTGGGTGCTCCCAAAATCGGCGCATAGATGTTTATAACTGTTAGCTCTTCCTGATGGAGAGACCCTGTAATTATTATATAATGTCCTTCTTCATCTTTCGTTACTTCCTTTACTTTAAAGTCCAGTTTGCCTGATATAAGTATGGCTACTCCAGCTTTCTTTTGACTACCAGTTGCATGATAGATATTTCTCCCTCCCCTTACTTTCAATTTGAAGGTGTCTTCAGGTCTCAAATGAGTCTCTTGTAGACAGGAAATAGATGGACTTTGTTTTTTTATCCATTCTGCTACCCTGTGTCGTTTGATTGGAGCATTTAGTCCATTTACATTCAGTGTTATTACTGAAAAATGTGGGTTTCGATTCATTGTGTTCTCTGTAGAGTTCATGTTTGTAGTGGTGTCTCTGGTACCTTGTATTCCTTGCAAGATTTCCCTCATAGAGTCCCTCTTTGGATTTCTTGTAGGGCTGGTTTGGTGGTGATGAATTCTCTCAATTTTTGTTTATTTGGGAACACCTTTATCTCTCCTTCTATTTTCAATGACAGGCTCGCTGGATAAAGGATTCTTGGCTGCATATTTTTTCTGTTCATCACATTGAAGATTTTCTGCCATTGCTTTCTGGCCTGCCACGTTTCATTAGATAGGTTTGTAACCACCCTGATAGGTTTTCCTTTGTATGTTAGGGCCCTTTTATCCCTAGCTGCTTTCAGAATTGCCTCTTTATCTTTATATTGTGCCAGTTTCACTATGATATGTCGTGCCAAAGGTCGATTCAAGTTACGTCTTAAGGGGGTTCTTTGTGCGTCTTCGATTTCAATGTCCATTTCTTTCCCCAAATTTGGGAAGTTCTCAACTATAATTTGATCAAGCAACCCTTCAGGACTTTTTTCTCTTTCTTCTTCTTCAGGAATTCCTATGATACGGATATTGTTCCGTTTGATTGTATCACTCAGGTCTCAAATTCTCCTTTCGTGATCCTGTATCAATTTCTCTCTTTTTCTCAGCTTCCTCTTTTGCTATAACTGTGTCTTTTAATTCACCTATTCTCCTCTCTGCCTCTTCAATCCGTGCAGTGGCCGCCTCCATTTTATTATGCACTTCATTTATAGCCTTTTTTGACTCATCACAGCTATTTTGAAGGTCCCTAGTCTTTGTATCAATAGCTTCTCTGATCCTGTTTTCAAGTCCAGCGATTAATTTTATGACAATGTTCTAAATTCTTGTTCATTTATGTTGCTTAAATCTGTTTTGAGCAGTTCTGTGGCTGTGGTTTCTTTCTAGAATTTCTTTAGAGGAGAGTTCTTTCGTTTCGTCATTTTGGCCAGCTTTCTGTCTATTGTCAGTTTTAAAAGCTCGTTATGCCCTGTGCACCTGTTAGTATTGCTCTATTAAAGGAGGCTCATTGACTGTCCAAGGCCTGTCGTTTCAGGAAGTGTTCTTTTAATGGTGTCTCTCGGTTTATCTTGTTGTGCCTTTGATTATTTTATTTCCCTGGTCAGTGATATTTGGGACTCTCCACCATATGTCCTTTGGCTTGTTTCTTGAGGTAGCCCTGAAAAGGAAAACAGACATACACACAGGGAACAAAAGCATGCAAATGCACAGACATATCAAACAAACAAGCAAACTAAAAGGGGAAAGGAAGTATAGAAAAGGAAAGGAAAGAAAAGAAAAAAAAGGGGGGACAGACACAGCAAAAGACTATGGACAGTTTAAAAGCGTATAACCAGCAGAGAGGAGAGATAAGAATGAGATAAGGGAAAATATATCTGGGTGGCGAGAGAAAAAAAAAGAGTGGAAAAGAAAAAGGAAGAAAAAAGAAAAGGGCCGCTGTCCCGTGCGGATGGGCGTGGTGTGGTGTAGGTAGGTCAGGTCTCGGGGGCTGCTCTCCGAAGCCCCGCCTTGGTGGTTGCGGGAGAAGAATAGCTGCGCTTCAAGCTCTGCTCTAATCAAGCTTTGCAAGCTGCTCTTTTGAGTCCAATCTCCCTGTGCCGTGGGCGAGCCATGTTGTATTTTCCAAGCTCTGCCTTGCTTCCAAATCCTAGTCCATGCACTTTAATGCTACCACCAGAGATGAGATGCGCTCCCGCTGGCGGCCGGCCTCCCAGCCGGGATCGCACAGGGGGCGGGGGCTGTTTTTCCTGGTGCCTGGAATGGGCGCCGCTGCTGCCGAGCCCAAGGAAGAATTCGCCAGCTAGATGGGACCGATTTCTCTCCCTGTGCCCAGCGGTTATATATGGGGTGACAATATCTCTCTCCATCCTGGGGCGAATTTTTTTAATCTCTTCTTTAGAGACAGTTCTATGAGCTATGAGCGTTTCAGTCTCTCTTTCTCTTCCCCTTGTCTCTCCGGGGCACAGTGCGCTCTCCCTGTGTTGGGCTGGGGCTCCCACCCTTCCTCACCTCCAGGGCCTGCCTGTCCTCCAATTTCCAGTTCACAGTCACTCACTCAGGCATCTTTGAGGTTGTCTCCTTTCTGGAGTCTGTGTGTTCTCCTCCCACTCTTGCAGATCAGAGTATTATCTCTTCAGTCCTTCTCAGTTTAATAGATGCGGGCAGGTGAAGATTACAGAGCTCCTTACTTCTCCGCCATCTTGCCCTTCCAGACTAGTATTTTTTAAATTGTGGACAGGAGGCCTCTCTTCAGGTGGCAGTTGCCCTAACTGGGTGTCTTATGAAAGCCACGGACTGAAAATAAGAGTAGGAGTCCAGGAAGTCTCTGGTCTGTTTGATGGGACATGAGGCTTTTAGGAGACCATTTTTTGTTTTTGTTTCTGTTTTTGTTTTTTTACCAGAAGCCAAAAGCCAAAAGATGTGTATTTGGGGCTCTTCAAGAAAGGACTTTCGTTTTTCATAGACCAAAAGAGCTAAATTCAACAGTTGACCTTAGACTGGAGGTGAACACATGTTGAAGTAACCAGAACTGTAACTGAAGGTTTGGAGAATCAAAGGAGGTTTATAATAAGGAAGCTCTGGAAGGACTGTGTGTAGTCAACCAAACAGCATAAAGCCATTTACATTATTCCTTAACTGTGTATCTTCATAACCACCTTCCTCCACCTGCAATCATTACCTATGCAGTGGAGTTGGCAGTGTAACTTGGGCTACAGTGTATTGAGTGGGAGAAGGGTGGTTCCTCTAGAGAAAAAAAGAATTGGAAAAATGTTAAGAAACTTCTCTGTGAGATGTAGGAAGTGTCCATCTTTTGAAATAATTTAAATAATGGGGGGGGGGAACGTAGCTTGGAATCTGACAAATAACAAAGAAAGTCCACCCATGCCAGAATCTTCCCTCTATTTGGGTTATTCCCTTGCTGATGAGCTGGCGTTTTAGTGACAGACTTCCCTCACTGTTGCTGCCTTTTGCAGTAGGATGGTTATGGTTTTTGCATGGTCAACTTTACTACAAGATCATTTCTTCTGGTGTTTGGTAGAGAAGGGTTCTAAATGCATCATCATCAGAGACTTTAGAGCCAGGAAGGACTTGTCACCAAGGCCTGGAGAATCATGCACTGTGATTTAAAATCTATCAATCAGATTGCCTCACATGTCACCTGGGAATGATGTGTGACTGCTTCACCTGAAACTCGGGAAAAGACAACTTTAAAAACAACTTTTTTTAATGTTTATTCATTTTTTTGAGAGACAGAGAGAGTGGGGGAGGGGCAGAGAGAGAGGGAGACACAGAATCCTAAGCAGATTCCAGGGTCTGTGCTGACAGCAGGGCTGGAACCCACGAATCGTGAGATCATGACCTGAGCCAAAGTCAGATGCTTAACCCATTGAGCCACCCAGGAGCTCCAGGAAAAGACAATTAAAAAATTTTTTTAATGTTTATTTATTTTTGAGAGACAGAGAGAGAGACAGAGCACGAATGGAGGAGGGCAGAGAGAGAGAGGGAGACACAGAATCTGAAACAGGCTCCAGGCTCTGAGCTGTCAGCACAGAGCCTGACGTGGGGCTTGAACCCATTAACCGTGAGATCATGACCTGAGCCAAAGTCGGACGCTTAACCAGCTGAGCCACACAGGCGCCCCAAGACAACTTTTAAAAGCAGGTCAATGGCCACATTTCTTTGGTAAGAAGAAATGGACTGGTGTATCAGTTTCTCACTCCAGGAGAAAAGGGACTTGATGAAAGGAACCTAGCTGAAACTGGACTGTCCCAGAAGGTGGTAGCAGAATTTTGGGACCCTCTAAAGTTGCTTTTAGTGTGATTCTTAGAATCAGCAATTTATTCTGTGGAGATATGACTTTATATTTCCCGCATACCTGGGTTGTTTTAAACTAAAAATATGAGAGAGCTATTTTTTCAACTTTATTGAGGTATAATTGACAACGTTGTAAAATATTTAAGATGTGCAATGTGATGATTTCATATGCATGTATATTGTGAAAGTTTCCCTCCATCACATTAATTAATTCATCACCTCACATATTTACCCTTATAAATATTTTTTGGGGTGAGAACACTTTAAGTTCTACTCTTTTAGCAAATTTCAATTATACAGTATAGTGTCACCAACTATAGTCACCATGTTATATGTTAGAGCCTCAGACTTTATTCATCTTTTAACTGAAAGCTTTTATCCTTTTTCCAACGTCTCCCTATTTCCCCTACACCTCCTCCCCTGGCAACCACTTTTCTATTCTGTTTCTATGAGTTTGACTTAAATTTTTTCTTTTTAAGTTTCCACATATAAGCAATGCCATGTAGTATTTGCCTTTCTCTGTTTGGCTAATTTCGCTTAGCATAATGCCCTCTAGAGTTGTCCATGTTGTCACAGGTGACAGGATTTCCTTTTTTATTTTTTAATTTTTTTAATTTTTTATTAAAATTTTTTTTGTCTTTATTTTATTTTGAGAGACAGAGACAGAGAGTGAGTGGGGGAGGGGCAGAGAGAGAGGGAGACACAGAATCTGAAGCAGGCTCCAGGCTCTGAGCTGTCAGCACAGAGCCCGATGCAGGGCTCAAACCCACAGACTGTAAGATCATGACCTGAGTTGAAGTCGAATGCTTAACCGACTGAGCCACCCAGGTGCCCCCACCTTTTTTTGTTTTAAAGCTGAATAATATTCCATTGTATGTAATATACAGTGTATTTTCTTGATTCATTCATCTCTTGACACTTAGGTTGTTCCATATCTTGTTTGTTGTGATTAATGCTGCAAAGAACATTGAAGTACAGATATCTCTTTGAGATAATAGTTTAGTTTCTCTTGAATATATATATCCAGAGGTGGGACTGCTGGATCATATATGTTTTTATTTATTTATTTTAAAAATATTATATTTATTTTTAAATAATTTCTACACCCACATGGAGCTCGAACTTGCTACTCAGAGATCAAGAGATGCATACTCTACTGAGTGAGTCTGGCAAGCACCCCTGTATTTCTATTTTTAATTACCTGAAAAACCTCCACACTGTTTTCCATAGTGGCTGTAGCAGTTTACATTCCCAACAACAGTATACAAGTGTTCCCTTTTCTCCACATCCTTGCCAGCATTTGTTATCTTTTTTCATTTCTAATAGCCATCCTAATAGATGTGTGGTGATATTTAATTATGGTTTTGATTTGCATCTCCCTGGTGATTAGTGATACTGAGAACATTTTAATGCACCTGTTGGTCATTGGTGTGTCTTCTGAAAAATGTCTATTCAGGTCCTTTTCCCGTTTTAATATTGAGTTATTTCCCTTTTTGCCATGGAGTTGTAGTTGTTCCTTGTGTTTTATGGATATTAACCCCTTATTAGATTTGTGGTTTGCAAATATTTTCTTCCATTCTGTAGTTTTCCTTTTCATTTTGTTGATGGTTTCTTTTTCTGAGCAGAAGATTTTTAGTTTGGTGTAGTCCTACTTGCTTATCCTTTGGCATCAATCAAAAAAGTCATTGCCAAGACCAATGTCAAAGAGCTAACTCCCTATGTTTTCTTCTAGGTGGTTTACAGTTTTAGGTCTTATGTTTAAGTTCTTAGGATTAAAAACTGTTTTTTTAGTTCATTTTTGTGTATGGGGTAAGATAATGGTCTTGTTTTATTGTTTTGTATATAGCAATCCAGTTTTCCCGACACCATCTATTGAAAAGACTGTTGTTTTCCCATTGTATGTTTTTGGCTCCTTTTTAAAAAGATTAACTGGCTATATATGTGGGTTTATTTTTGGGTTCTTTACTTTTTGCCAGTGATCTGTGCGTCTGTGTTTATGCCAATACCATACTGTTTTAATTATTATAGCTTTGTAATATAGTTTGAAATCAGAAAGTGTGGTGCCTCCAATTTTGCTCTTCTTTCTCAAGATTGCTTTGGATATACAGGATCTTTTGTGGTTTCATACTAATTTTAGGATTGTTTTTCTATTCTGTGAAAAATGCCATTGGAATTTTGATAGGGATTACATTGACTCTATAGATGGCTTTAGGTAGTAGGAACATTTTAACAATATTAATTCTTCTAGTCCATTTATTTGTATCTTCTTCATTTTCTTTCATCAATGTTTTATAGTTTTCAGTGTATAGATTTATCACCTTCTTGGTTAAATTTATTCCTAAGTATTTTATTCTTTTTGATGCTATTGTGAATTAGATTGTTTTCTTAATTTCTGATAATTTGTTGTTAGTGTACAGAAACACAACTGATTTTTGTGTATTTATTTTATATCCTGAAACTTTACTGAATTTATCTATTGGTTCTAAGTTTTATTTTGGTGGGATGTTTAGGGCTTTTCTATATGTTTTCATGTCATCTGCAAAAGATACAATTTTACTTCTTTTCCAATATGAATTCATTTTATATATTTTTCTTGCCTAATCACTTTGGTTAGGACTTCTAATACTATGTTGAATAAAAGTGATGAGAGTGGTCACCTTTGTCTTGTTCCTGATTTTAGAGGGAAAGCATTCAGGGGCTCCTGGGTGGCTTAGTCAGTTAAGAGTCCAACTTTGGCTCAGGTTATGATCTCATGGTTTGTGAGTTTGAGCCCTGCATTGGGCTCTCTGCTGTCAGCAGGAAGCCTGCTTCAGATCCTCTGTCTCCCTTTCTCTCTGCCCCTCTCCCATGGGTATATGTGCTCTCTCACTCTCTCTCTCTCTCTCTCTCTCAAAAAAATCTTCTGTACAATCAACAAAACTAAAAGACAACTAATGGAATGGGAGAAGATATTTGTAAATGACATATCAGATAAAGGGTTAGTATCCAAAACCTATAAAGAACTTACCAAACTCAACACCCCAAAAACAAATAATCCAGTGAAGAAATAGGCAGAAGACATGAATAGACACTTTTCCAAAGAAAAAATCCAGACGGCTAACAGACACATGAAAAGATGCTGAACATCACTCATCGTCAGGGAAATACAAATCAAAACAATGAGATACCACTTCACACCTGTCAGAATGGCTAATATTAACAAGTCAGGAAATAACAGATGTTGGCAAGGATATGGAGAAAGGGGAACACTTTTGCACTGCTGGTGGGAATGCAAACTGGTGTAGTCACTCTGGAAAATAGCATGGAAATTCCTTAAAAAATTAAAAATAGAAATACCCTACAACCTAGCAATTGTACTACTAGGTATTTATTCAGTGGATACAGGAGTGCTGTTTTGAAGGGGCACATGCACCAGAATTTTTATAGCAGCACTATTAACAATAGCCAAATTATGGAAGGACCCCAAATGTCCGTCCACTAATGAATGGATAAAGAAGATGTGGTATATATATACAATGGAATATTACTCGGTGATCAAAAAGAATGAAAACTTGCTCTTTGCAACAATGTGAATGGAACTAGAGTGTATTATGCTAAGCAAAATAAGTCAGGCAGAGAAGGATAAATATCATATGATTTCACTCATATGTGGAATTTAAGAAACAAAACAAATGAACACAAGGGAAGGGAAAGAAAAATAAGATAAAAAGAGAGAGGAAGGCAAACCATAAGAGACTCTTACATACAGAGAACAAACTGAGAGTTGCTGGAGAGGTGATGAATGGGGGGATGGGCTAAATGGGTAATGGGCATTAAGGAGGGCACTTATTGGGATGAGCACTGAGTGTTATATGTAAGTGATGAATCACTAAATTCTACTCCTGAAATCATTACACTATATGTTAACTAACTTGGATTTAAATAAAATTTTAAAAATTAAAAAAAATAGAATACCCAGAAAAATAAACATTTAAAAAAATTTAAAAATTAAAGGAAAAGTTTCAGATTTTCACTGTTCAGTATGATGTTAGCTATGGACTTGTTACATATAGCCTTATTATTTTGAGTTACAATCCTCTATACCCAGTTTGAGAGTTTTTATTATGAAATGATGTTGATCTTTGTCAATGCTTTTTCTGCACTGTTTGAGATGCTTATATGATTTTTATCCTTCATTTTGTTAATGTGGTATCTAACAATGATTTGCAGATGTTGATCCATCCTTGGAATAAATCCCACTTGATCATGATGTATAATCCTTTTAATGTTGATTATTTTTACATGTCTGTTCATCAGGGATTTTGGTCTGAACTTTTCTTGTAGTGTCTTGTCTGGCTTTGGTATCAGGGTGATGCTGGCTTCATAAAATGAGTTTGAAAGTGTTCCCTCAAAAAGGAAAACTTTGAGAAGTATCAGTGTTAGTTTTCTTTGATTATTTGGTAGAATTCATCGGTGAAGACTTCTGGTCCTGGGACTTTTGTTTGTTGGAAGATTTTCGATTACCAATTCAATCTCTTTACTAGTAATCTGTCTGTTCACATTTTCTATTCGTGATTCAGTCTTGGTAAATTGTACATTTGTAGGAATTTATCCATTTCTTTTTAGGTTGTCCAATTTGTTGCCATATGTTGTTCACAGTTGTCTGTTATGATCCTTTGTATTTGTATGGTATTAGTTGTAATGTTTCCTCTTTTATTTATAATTTTATTTAGTTGAGTTCTCTCTTTCTTGGTAAATCTAACTAAAGGTTTGTCTGTTTCATTTTTGTTTACCCTTTCAAAAAACCAGCTCCTAGTTTCATTTTCTATTATCTTTTTAGTCTGTATTTATTTCTGTGCTAATCTTTGTTATTTTCTTCCTTCAACTAACTTCAGGCTTAGTTTGTTCTTTTTCTAGTTCTTTGAGGCATAAAGTTAGGTTGTTTATTTGAGACTTTTCTTGTTTCCTAATGTAGGCATTTATCACTATGAGCTCCCTCTTAGAACGCTTCTGTTGCATGCCATAAGTTTTGGGATGGTGTATTTCCA
This sequence comes from Cryptoprocta ferox, assembly GCA_028646485.1. Lineage (NCBI taxonomy): Eukaryota > Metazoa > Chordata > Mammalia > Carnivora > Eupleridae > Cryptoprocta > Cryptoprocta ferox. The sequence goes on along the minus strand of CM053571.1, from coordinate 93,199,583 downwards.
TTTTATTTTATTTTTTAAGTTTCTTTATTTATTTTGAGAAAGAGAGAGCATAGAGAGGGGCAGAGAGAGAGGGAGATAAAGAATCCCAATCAGGCTTTGTGTTATCAGCACAGAGCCCCACTTTGGGGCTTGATTTCATGAACCCTGAGATCATGACCTGAGCCCGAAGTTAAGAGTCAGGGGCTTAACTGACTGAGCCACCCAGGCGCCAGTGTATTTCCATTTTCATTTGTCTCAAGATGTTTTTGTTTTTGTTTTTTTTAGATTTTTAATGTTTATTTTATTCTTGAGACAGAGACAGAGCATGAGTGGGGGAGGGGCAGAGAGAGACACGCACACAGAATCCAAAGCAGGCTCCAGGTTCCAAGCGGTCAGCACAGAGCCCGACATGGGGTGTGAACTCGTCAAGCGCGAGATTATGACCTGAGCCGAAGTCAGATGCTCATCCGACTGAGCCACCCAGGCACCCCTCAAGATGTTTTTCGATTTCTCTTTTGATTTATTCTTTGACTCATTAGTTACTCAAGAACCAATGAATTTTCCAGTTTTCTTCTTGTCATTGATTTGTAGTTTCATATCGTTGTGATCAGGAAAGATGCTTGATATGATTTTAATCTTCCTAAATTTATTATGACTTGTTTTGTGACCTATCCTGGAGAATGTTTCATGTATGCTTGGGATGAATGTGTTTTCTGCTGCCATTCTATGGGTTGTTCTGTAAATGCCTTTCAGATTCATATGATCTAATATTTCCTTATTGATTTTCTGAAGGGATGATCTGTTGTTGAAAGTGGGTAGAGAAACTTTATCTTGGTCAAATACATGAACCCTGCCATTATTTTTTAATGATGTTAAAAATCATTTTCATTTGAAATATAGATTCATAGGAAGTTGCAAAGATAGCACAGTGAGGTCCTGTGTACCCTCCATTGATTTCCTCTAATGGTTACATCCTATGTAACTATAGCACAATATCAAAACCAGGAAACGTACATTGGTACAATGTGTGTGTATAGTTTTGTGTGAAGTTATACAATTATAAAATGATCACTTGTGGAGATTCATAATCACCACTGCAATCAACATACAGAACTATTCCATCACCACAAAGAATTCCTTTATGCTACCCCTTTATAGTCACACTCTTTTCTTTTTTATTTTCCTTTTCAATGAAAAAAAGACAATTTTGAAAGACCTAGATTTTCCCAGTTGTGCCGGGGCCAAGGGAATTGAATTTTGGCTGTGCCCACCCTTCAGCCAGAGAAAGAGGGTGACTAGATAAATGATGGGGGACCTTGGAACTGTGGCCAACAGGAACCGCAGTGGGGGAATCCAAAAGGGGAGATCATAAATTTAAAGCGAGAGTCCCCTAATGGGTGCAGTTTCCTGGGGTGCAGTTTCTGTTTTTAAAATCTTTTGTTTTCGAGGGCTGATAGGGGTGGGGGAGAGGGGAAGGAGGGTGATGGGCATGGAGGAGGGCACTTGCTGGGAGCACTGGGTGTTATATGGAAATCAACTTGACAATGAACTATAAAAGAAAAAACATTAAAAAAAGAGATCTATTAAAAAAGTCTTTTGTTTTACTACAAGGGAATACGAAGGACACAGAAAACCAACAACTGCCAGTAAGGCACTGTTTCTAATTTTAATCACTCATTCTGTCTGACCTCTAAATAGGTTGTTTGCAATCTCTGTCTTCCTTTATGTTTAGTGTGGAAGCAAATTCTTTTGTCTTCACTGCTTGGGACTGACTGAAATATTTTTGGTATAATATGCTCAGGTTTTCCATCTATTGGTGGGTAAAATAAAAATGTTTCTTGATCTCCCTTGGATAAAAAACAAGAAGACTTTTTTTAAAATTTTAAATCTTTATTTATTTTTAGAGAGAGAGACAGAGCATGAACAGGGGAGGGGCAGAGAGAGAGAGGGAGACACAGAATCTGAAGCAGGCTCCAGGTTCTGAGATGTCAGCCCAGAGCCTGACGCAGGGCTCTAACTCACAAACTGCAAGATCATGATGTGAGCTGAAGTCGGACACTTAACTGACTGAGCCACCCAGGTGCCCCCAAAATAAGAAGAATCTAAGGTTTCCAACAGGAAAAAAAAAAGAATTTTTATAATAAAAATTTATAGAAGCCAGGAGAAAAAGCAGGAAGTCCTTGAGTAGATGTTTGAGAGAAAACACAGGACAAAAGACAAAGAGAATCCTGGGATCACAAGAGACTAGTGTCCCAAAGAACTCCTAAAGGAGAGACGCTGGTCATCTCATGGAATCAAGCAGAGGTGGTGAGTGTGGGGAAGAGCTGAACCTTAAAGCCTGGCCAGAGATACCCTAAGAGAGATTTCAGAAAACAATAATCATTTAACTTGAGTCTAGGTGAACTCTACTTCTATTTTGAGGGTGTGTGATTGATGTTCTCTACTTGTGACACAAGTTAATGAAAAAAATTTCGGGGGTGCACCCGGGTGGTTCGATTGGTTAAGCGTCCGACTTTGGCTCAGGTCATGATCTCACAGTCCTTGAGTTTGAGCCCTGCGTTGGGGTCTGGGCTGACACCTCAGAGCCTGGACCCTGCTTCGGATTCTGTGTCTTCCTCTCTCTCTGCCCCTCCCCTGCTTGTGCTCTGTCTGTCTCTCTCTCAAAAATAAATAAACAGTAAAAAAATCTTTTTTGGCATGCCTGGATGGCTCAGTTGGTTAAGCATCCAACTCTTGGTTTTGGCGCAGGTCATGATCTCACGGTTTGGGAGTTCAAGCCTCACGTCGGGCTCCGTGCTGACAGTGCAGAGCTTGCTGGGGATTCTCTTTCTCTCCTTCTCTCTCTGCCTCTCCCCTACTCACTTTCTGTCTCTCTCTCAAAAATAAACTTAAAAAAATTAAAAACAATTTTTTTCCCAGCAATTTATGAAATGGTGTTAGTTTGTCGTGGGTGGCTCTGAGCCCTTTCCAACCTCTTCCTGGTCCTTGGCTGCTTGTTCCCCTTTGGTCATCCTGTGCTGTCCTCACTACCATCCTTCAGTGCAAATAGATATAAGTCAACTCATCAGGTTAACTCTAAAGGGTTAAAGGATGTTTGCTCCTTGTTAATGACATTTCAATCATCAGTCAGAAATGGGAGGGATTACTTGAGGTTGGGGGGCTTAAAATTTTCCCAGTACCCTGGAAATCATACCACATCCTTGCTTCTATATCTTTAATGATAGTATTTTTTATTGCATTACATCAGACTGAGTGAAAGTTGTGTTGAGAAGGTAAAGGGGTAAAAAGTGTGATTCTAAGATCACAGTCACAAAGAAAGACCTTGCCCTCTTGTTGTGGAAGTTAAAGCGGCAAGGTCCCAGAAGGACATCTTCCCAGGACAGCTTACAATATGGCTGACACTGTGTTAGGCTTGTTACACATATTTTCTCATTTAACTCTTCAATCTTTGTATGAGATACTATTGTATAAAATTGGTATGAGATACTATTAGACAGAGAAACTGAGGCTGCGAGAGGTTAGCAACTTGCCAAGTTACCATGGGTGGAAAGAGGCCAGCCCCCTTGACACAAGAGTGAACTCCCTGAACTACTATACCTCTTGCACCTTACCCAGTTGGTGACTGTTTTTTTCTCCCCCAGCCTCCAGTCCACAGGGGCTGGCATTGTGTGACTGCCCTCCTTGAGCCTCCTTACCGTGTGCAGACCATTCTCTTCGTCTCCTGGCCTTTTAGTTTTGAAGCTCATGTCCATATCATCAGACTGTATCATCTATACCTACACATTGTTGTGGTCGTTTCCTGGAACCTGGGTCATTCCCCTCATTTCTCAGTGACCTTGGTCCCTGACTCGCTGTCATTCTAACACTATCCCTGTCATAGTTTTTGGCAATGTCAATATATAGGTAGGTGATACTTCTAAAGCTTTAGCCTTGTAGTTCCACAAATATTCTTCTCTAACACCTTTATCTTCCACTTTATCTCAGCCACACACTCCCATGGTCGTGCCTAGATAGACCTTTTTCATTACCAGTAACTGCAACCACTCCTCTTATCCCAGCTTCACACATCCCATTCTTTTGCCACCACCTCTTATTTTTCCTGGTCAATTTCTATGGGTCTGTACTCCCTATATCTCACGATATCAGAAACACTAATATATCAATCCGACTGCCTATTAACTGTCCATTAACCCTTCCATACTTGGTCTCCTCTTTACCCAGTTTAAATTCAATATAATAACTCTCTCACATACCACTTGGACTCCCGTGTCCTTCTATGGTTTCAATATATTCACTTGACAAAAAGGAACTCCTCTATGCCTTGTGTTGGTGCAGCTGATAGTGGCTGGCAGAAGACATACAACCTAACTCACAATGGTCTCACAAAAGTGAGAACAGCCATCTCATTTTAATTCATGACCGTGCATCTCAAGTGGACTCTTGATGCTTCCTGGCAATCAAAATTCCCTAATCCATTCTCTCTCCCATTCTCCTTGTTGACTTTTCATTCCTTCTTTTCTTTCCTCAAACACCCAAGTCCTTCATCCACACTCTCAGCTGATGACCTTGTTTTCTACTTTACCAAGACAAATGAAGAATTAGAGAAGAACTATACATTTCAGTCACCACACCTACTGAAATACCAGTATCTTATACTCTGTTTGCCCGTCTGTTAGCGTAGATAACATATCCATGCTTCTGACTGGGCTCTATCTCTCCCCTACCTCCACTGATCACCATCATTTTCCCTCTCTATTATGTAATTCCCATCAACATAGAGACATGCTGCTATTTCTCTAATTAAAAAAAAAAACAACACCCTTCTCTTACTCCAGTTCTTCCAATAGCTTGCCCTGTTTCTTTGTTCCCTTTTGCAACAAATTTCTTAAAACAATTGATTATACTCTCTGTGTCCAGTTCTTCTTTCGCTCTCTTTCCAACTCCAGTCTGACTTTCCACCTGCCCGCCCCTCCCCCATCATCATTCCACCAAACTGTGCTTTGCTGGCTCTCCAGTGACCTTGGCATTGCTCTATCTCAGGATCGATCCTCAGTCTTCATCTTGACCCAGAAGCGACATTTGCCAAGTCAATCAATTGATCACTCCTTTGCCTGGATGCACTTTCTTTCCTTGGGTTCAAAATTCTGCACTCTGCAGTTTTCCTCTTACTTCAGCAGTCACTATCTTAGTCCGCTCAGGCTGCCATGATGAAATATTACAGACTGGCTGGCTTAAACAATAGGCATTTATATCTCACGGTTCCAGAAGCTGGGAAGTCCAAGATCAAGGTGCTGGCAGATTCCCTTTTGGTGAGGTCCCTCCTCCTGGCTTGTAGACAGCCGCCACACTGTGTGCTCGCATGGCCTTTTCTTGGTGCCTATGTGTGGAGAGAGAACTTCCTCTTCTTTTCCTACAGTCAGGACCTCATCTAAACCTAATTACCTCCGAAGGGCCCCACCTCCGTATACCATCATTTTGGGAGTTAGGGCTTCAACATATGAATTTTGAGATTCACATTTATTCTGTAACAGTCACAACTTCTGAGCCTCATTTGCTGATTTTTCCTGTTCTCCCAGACTTTTTACAATGACATGCCTCAGGGCATAAGCACCGGTTCTTTTCTCTTCTGTATTTTCACTCCCTTGGTGGCTTCATTCAACCCGGTGGCTTTCAAACCATCTGTGTACCTCTCAGTAACTCCCAACTTTACATTTTTAGTTTAGAACTCTTCCCTCACCTCCAGATTTATACATCAAACAGCGTATTCAGCATGCCTCATTGGGTGTCTAACAGACATTTAACTTTCTGAATACAGAGGATGAAATTAGAGCAATCGTTTTAATGTCTCAGTCTGCTAATTCTCATAGCTGTCAGTTTTTGCTTGGTTTTGATGGATTTTTCTTCTCATTACAGATTATATTTTCCTGCTTCTTTGTATGCCTCGTATTCTTTGATTGGTTGCCAGACTTTAGGAATTTTAGCTTGTTGGGTGCTGGATATTTTTGTAATTCTACAAATATTCTGGAGCTTTGTTCTGGGACTCGGGTAAGTTACTTGGAAGCAATTCGATCCTTTTGGGTCTTGCTCTTAACATTTGTTAGGTAGGACAGGAGTAGCATTTAATCTAGGGCTAATTGTTCCCTGCCCTTTCGTGTACCCTACACAATGCCCTGTGAATTCAGTCTGGCTGGCAGGATCCGGCACTGTTCCCAGCCCTGCTGATGGCCTGGTACTGTTCCATCTGATCGTGTCATACAGCTTTTTTCTCCATCCTTGAGTAATTTCCTCACTTATGGGTGAATACGAGTAGGGGTCTTTGCACATTTCTGGCATCTGTCTTTATGGCTTTCTCCTTTCCGATCCTCAGTTCTGTGAACTTGAGTGGCCTTGGTCTCCCTTTACTTTTGGCTCAACTCAGGGCGTCACCTAAGCGCTACCTGGATTTCTCCTTCCAGTACCTCGGCTTGGAGACTCTCTCCAGGTGGTAAGCTGGGGGCAATGGTAGGGCTGAGTCTCTCAGGGATCATTGTCTTTTGTTACTTGAAGTTTAATGTGTGGAGAACTATCATGTCATCTATTTGATGTTTTTTTTTGCTGTTGTTGCTGTTGTTTGTTTCAGGAAAGAGGGTAAATCTAATCCCTGTTACTCTATCTTGACCCTAATCTAATAGGATCTGAATCTCAACAAGTCAAAACGGATCTCCTCGTGTTTTTCATCAGACCTGCTCTTGTAATCCTCCGCATCTATTTGACTTCTTTCTTTTCCTCATCCAGTTTCTCCAATATTTACTCCATCAGGATATTTTCTGGCTCTTCCTGCAACACAGAGCCCAACACGGGACTCGAACTCGGGGACTGTGAGATCATGACCTGAGCCAAGGTCAAATGCTCAACCGACTGAGCTACCCAGGCGACCCAATAATATGATGACTCTAAATCACCTCCACTGCTAGCACTTGGTCTGAGCTACTTTCACTTCTTGCCTGGATTACCATAATTACTTCCTAACTGGTTCCCTTTATGCTCTTTCCCACCTATAATCTGATCTCAATTCAGCGGCCAGAGTGAGCCTTTGAAATGTAAATTCATGGGGCCCCTGGGTGGCTCAGTCAGTTAAGCATCCGACTTCAGCTCAGCTCATGATCTCGTAGTTTGTGAGTTCGAGCCCGCATTGGGCTCTGTGCTGACAGCCTGGAGCCTGCTTCAGATTCTACGTCTCCCTCTCTCTCTCTGCTCCTCCCCTGCTCATGCTCTGTCTCTCTCTCAAAAATAAATAGACATTAAAAAAAAAAAAGAAAAGAAAATGTAAGTTCGTATTACTCTGCATTGGCTGTCTCTGCAATTCTCCAATGGATCAAGCATGCTCTTGTCTCAGGGACATTTGCACTAGCTGTTTCCTCTTTCTGGAATGCTTTTTCCCTAGATCTCTCAATGTCTAACTTCCTTCCATCTTTGCCAAATGTCCACCCTCTCAATGAGGTTACCTCCACCCCCACCCCTTTTTTTAAAGTAGGCTCTATGCCCAGCTTAGAGCCCAATGGGAGGCTTGAACTCACAATCCTGAGATCAAGACCTGAGCTGAGATCAAGAGTTGGACGCTTAACTGACTGAGTCACGCAGGCACCCTGAGGTTACCTCTTTAAAAGTTGTTTTTAAATTAAAAAATATTTTAATAGAGCTCCATCTCTTTACTTTTTGACTAGATAAAGCATCTATATGGCTCAAAATTGGAAAGATCAAAGAGTACACAGTGAAAATTTTTCTTTTTACTCCTGTTCTCTCTGAGAGATCACCATTGTTTCTTGCATATCTTTCCAGCAATATTTTATAGCTATAAAAGCAATATATACCCACTCCTCTTTTTTGTACAAATAGTAATATTTTATACACACTGTCCTGCTTTTTACTTTTTCCATTTATCTATCTTGGAGATTGAAGGGCTACATTTTATTTCATTATTTGGATATTTCATGCTATGCTTGGAAGTTTGCTGCCAGACCTTTCAGAAATCAAGATTCTAATACTTTACTGTCATAAATAGCACTGCAATGACTAACCTTGTACATATGTCATTTATCTCACATGTGAGAATATCTGCGGGAAAGCATCCGATTCTTGATTAGGCTCAGGTCGTGATCTCACAGTTTGGGGGATCAAGCCCTGTTCTGGGCTCTGCGCTGACAGTGTGGAACCTGCTTGGGATTCTCTCTTCCTCTCTCTCTGCCCCTCCTCCGGTCGGGCTTGCCCTCTGTCCCTGTCTCTCTCTCAAAATAAATAAGTAAACATTTAAAAAATGGCATCTTAAGTATTTTCCTTTTTATGAGTTATCTTAAGCTTCAAAGCTTAATCTTAATTCATATTTTCTGATGTGATACACCATTGCTTTCAACCTTTTTTTTTTTTTTAACTCCACACACCTGAAGGATAAGCTTCACGTGACTTTGGAGGAGAGGAGTGGGAACCAGGAAGGTCAGAGCAGTCACTGGACTCTGCCGGGACCACCTTTGATGATTACAGTAAGGACAAAGGACTCAGAATCTCAAATTTCGCAGGAACCTTAGAAATGATACAGCTCGATGTTTTCGTTTCTGTTTTAGGTTTTGTTTTCACTACCTCCGCCTCCTCCACCCACTCCACTCCCAACTCCATTGGAATCCTGCAGGCACTTGACTTCTGAGAAATACTAAGTGGCTGCAATTAACATGTACTCCTCAAACACACTGCACACCACTGGTGTATGCTTTTGTGTAGACTGTGTAAGAAAATGTTTTCCTGTCATTTCTGCCTCTACAAGTTGGCAATCCTGACATCTAAAATGCTCTTTTTAAAAAATTTTTTTAAATGTTTATTTATTTTTGAGAGAGAGAGACAGAGTGCAAGCAGGGGAGGGGCAGAGAGAGGGAGAGAGAATCTGAAGCAGGTGCCAAGCTCCGAGCTATCAGCGCAGAGCCCCACACGGGGCTTGAACTCATGAACTGTGAGATCATGACCTGAGCAGACGCCTGACCCACTGAGCCACCCAGGCGCCCCTCTAAAGTGCTCTTTAAACCTGAAAGTGTTCAAGTAGTTTGGCACCAAAATTATTTATTGGCAAATCCTGACCTGATAGGTGGCTATTTAGGGTCTTTGCCTAGCTCATACACTGACAATATTCAAATGTTTTTCAGAAGAATTAGTCCCTTTTTTTTGTTGCAGAATTAGTCCCTAGACCCTGCTGGGGACATGACATAACAGACCGTCTGTACATTTCTGAAATCTGTAAAATCTGGAATTTTGAAAGGCAGTTGGCCCTGACAGTGTCAGATAAGGGATTGTGGACCTTCATTTGGACTTAAAAATTCTCATTACTTGGGAAGGTTTTGCCTCTGCACTGGTTTTTTTAAATTCAAGCGTGTGTGTCAGTTCATGTACAGCTGTTCAAACAAGCCCAGAAGACTCAGTTGTGCAACCCGATAATATTGTATTATAAATACTTACAATGCTTATTCTCAGTTTCAGGGTCTTCTCTGACCTTTAAATGTGTCTTAAGTAATACGAGTTATCTAAAAATATTGTTTGTTTTTAAAATTTTTTAAAAATCTTTCTATTTTATTTTTGAGAGAGACAGAGTGTGAGCTGGGGACGGGGAGAGAGAGAGGGAGACCCAGAAACTGAAGCAGGATCCAGGCTCTGAGCTGTTGGCACAGAGCCCAATGCGGGGCTGGAACCCACAAGCTGTGTGAGAGCATGTCCTGGGCGGAAGTTGGACGCTTAACTGACTGAGCCACCTAGGCGCCCCTAAATATATTGTTAATCTTTCAACTTGGAAAGAAAAACTTCATATCACACCTTTAAAAATTTTTTAATGTTTATTTATTTATTTAAAAAATTTTTAAAAATGTTTATCTATTTTTGAGAGAGAGAGAGAGAGAGAGAGAGAGAGAACATGAGCAGGGGAGGGGCAGAGAGAGAGGGAGACACAGAATCCAAAGCAGGTTCCAGGCTCTGAACTGTCAGCAGAGTCCAATGCGGGGCTCAAACTCATGAACTATGGGGTCATGACCTGAGCTGAAGTGGGACACTTAACTAACTGAGCCACGCAGGCGCCCCTCATATCGGTCCTCCCTTAAGAGATACTTAGAGGGGCGTCTGACTGGCTTGGTTAGTGGAGCATGTGATTCTTGATCTCAGAGCTGTAAGTTCAAGCCCTACATTGTGTGTAGAGATTACGTCAAAATAAAATCTTTAAAAAAACAAACGGGGACACCTGGGTGGCTCACTCGGTTTAGTGTCCGACTTCAGCTCAGGTCATGACCTCACAGTTTCTGGGTTCAAACCCGTGTCAGGCTCTATGCTGACAGCTCAGAGCCTGAAGCCTGTGTCTCCCTCTCTCTCTGCTCCTCCCCTGCTCATGCTCTGTCTCTCTGTCTCTCTGTCTCTCTCTCTCTCGAAATAAATAAATGTTAAAAAATTAAAAATAAATAAATAAAAAACCAAAAACATATTTAGAAATTGTAAAGTGGGCTTTTATTTACTTATTTTTAAAATTTATTTTTTAAAGAACGTTTATTTTATTATTTGTTAATTTTTATTTTTTTATTTGAGAGAGAGAGAAAGAGGAAAAAAAAAAGGGAGGGAGAGGGGCAGAAGGAGAGAGGGAGAGAATCCCAAAGCAAGTTCTAGGCCCCACTTCCATGCAGAGCCTGATTCAAGACTCGAGGTGGGCTCAATCCCATGATCCTGGGATCATGAGCTGAGCTGAAATCAAGAATCTGACATTCAACTGATGGAGCCACCCAGGCGCCATGGAAAGTGAGCTTTAAAAAAAGCTGTTATATTTGCAACTACATGTGTGGGAAGTCAGGACTTTCTTCTTAGTGTATAATCAAAACAAAATTAGAAATAAATTGTTATCTACAACCCTAATTGTAAACGTGTGCATAAACATTTTTGATTCTCATTGATTTCTTAAGTATTTTATTTTTATTTTTATTTTTATTTTTATTAAAAAAAATTTTTTTGAGGGCTCCTGGGTGGCTCAGTCGGTTGAGCGTCCAACTTCGGCTCAGGTCATGATCTCACAGTCTGTTAGTTCGAGCCCCGCGTCGGGCTTTGTGCTGACAGCTCACAGCCTGGAGCCTGCTTCGGATTCTGTGCCTCCCTCTCTCTCTGCCCCTCCCCTGCTCATGCTCTGTCTTTCTCTCAAAATTAAATAAACATTAAAAAAAATTAAAAAAAAATAAAGAAAATAAAAAAATTTTAATGTTTATTTATTTTTGAGAGAGAGAGAGAGAGAGAGAGAGAGAGCTCTAGCAGGGAAGGGGCAGAGAGAGACACACACACAGAATCCAAAGCAGGCTTCAGGCTCTGAGCTGTCAGCACAGTGCCTGACACAGGGCTTGAACTCACAGATTGCAAGATCATGACCTGAGCCAAAGTCCTCCCCTTAACTGACTGAGCCACCCAGGTGCCCCTAAGTGAGTATTTTAAATATGAGCTTATTAAATCTTTTAACTCATTCTGCGCACTAGTATTTCTCGTAAAATTTTATTTGGAGAGAGTTTCAATTGCCCAAGGGTGTTAAAAAGGGAAGAGGACAGTGATAACTAGAGACTGTGGAATACATCTTCTGCAGTCCTTGGAAGAAATAAAGGTGACCTTTGGCTTGTTTCAGGGGAAGTACAGGGATGGGATTATAGAAAAGAGCACTTATTTCACACTGTGGCTTTCTGCATCAGTGATTTTAATATGGATTCTTAGTGGTTATCGATAACTGGTCAGATAATTTTTTTTTTTTTTAAGGCACTGCTCTCTGGATTTTGACCTAGTGAATTATGGCCTCAGCCCTCCCCCTCCTCCATCTCCTTCTTGATCCAGTCCACGTAGTTGAGTAATTTGGTGTAGAAGCCATAGCCCTTGCCGCACCCGATGCCCCAGGATACGATGCCCGTGGCCACCCAGCGGTCATTGTCCTCATCCTTCACTGCAAAGACCCCTCCGCTATCGCCCTGACAGGCATCCTGCTTTAGAGACGGGTCCCCGGCACAGAACATGTTTTGAGAAAACACATCGTTCCTATTTTTTTTCCGGAGCCAGTTCTCGCACGCCTCTCGCCTCCCTATGGGCAGACGGATAAACTTGAGGTCATAAGACAGCCTCTCCTCCATGATTCCAAAGCCGCTGACGTAGCCCATGAGGCCCCTGTCATAGAAGGTCTCGTTGTCCGGGAGGCAGATGGGGAGGAGGTTGGGGCCTAGGGTGACGCTATTTTCCAGCTCCAAGAGGGCGATGTCCGCCTCGAAATTGTTAGACTCGTCCTGGCGGTAGTCCGGGTGAATGCTGACCCTGCGCACGGGGTGGTTCGCTAGTTTTGTGATCTCTTCCACGTTTACGTGGCCCAGGAACACATCCCTGGTGGCGTTCTGCTCCCCATTGTAGTCCTTGGGGTAGAGGGTGTGGGCGGCTGTGAGGATCCAGCGGTCGCCCAGCAGGGCCCCGCCCCCCGGCCCATAGATGTTGGTGTAGGCCTGCCAGGGGAAGTTGCCCAGCTTGGCTCTCTGCCCGCCGATGATGCGCTGCTTCTGTTCCACGGGGTTGACGGGTTTCCCACACACTGGAGCGGAGAGACAGGGAAGGCAAGTTCCCGTCAGCCCAGGCCTGTCCTCTTTCCTTCCCTGGTCAGTCAGTTCCCCCTGCAGCCTTTCTCTCTGGCTCTGGGCCCTTCCCTCTTTCTCCTCCCATTCCACCCCCCCCCCGTCTTTAGCCTTTGTCAGCCTCTTCTGGCTCTAGTTTATTTCTTTCTTCCTGGGGGGGGAGGGGTTCTTGCTCTTTTTATGTCCTGATTCCCCATCTGATCAGTGAAAAAGCGGGAATGTCAGGACCGACTCCAGTTCTCTGGGTTCCTCTGTCCCTTTCTCCTGGGCCGTCTCCTTTCCTTTTCCCCTTTACTCCTCATGTCTATTTTGGACCTCAAGCTGGAGTGTCGCTGCATTCACTTTGTGTCCATGCTCTGTGCAGGCTCTTCCTGAGGGCCTGCAGGGCTGCCAAAGGCACTGGGGGTGGCCCCAGAGGGCTTCCACTCACCTGGCAAACACCGAGGAATCTTCTGTCCTTCCTTTTCATTCTTCCAGATGCCCTCGGCGGTGCAGGTATAGGCCCCTGTGGAAAGAGGGGGCTGTGAGCAGGCTGGGAGATGGTGGGCAGGAGAAGCAGGTCGAAGAGGCCAACGAGCACAGAGTGTGCTGGATGGGGAGAGGGGAGATCCGGAACCAACAGAGACAAGGATCAAAGGGAAGGTTCAAATGCATAGGGATGGAATATCACAAGTGTTGACAGGCTCCTTACATACATTTTTTTTGTTTTAACGTTCAGTGAAAAAAATCAGAACATTAACTCTATGTTTGATGTGATCCCTATTTGTGAATGTAGACATAAAAACTGGAAGGAATACATGAACATCTTATCAGTGATTGCATCTTGGAAGTGGGTTTGTAGATAATAATGGTGGCTATATTTTCTGATTGCTGACAGTGTACCGTGCCTGTTGTGAAGCACTTTCTCGACATTATCTCATTTAAGCACCACGGTGACACTTTCAGCGATGCATTATAATCCTCATTTTTCTGGATAAGGAAGCTGAGCTTAAGTAATTTGCACAAGGTTGCATAATTTCTAGGTTCCAGAACCAAGATACAAACTAAGGATTGTCTGACTTCCAAGCCCTGCTGTTTAATAATAGTATATACTTTCAATATAAGATTTTTTTCTTTTTTGGATGTTTCTAACCTACAAAACATGTGATTTATTTTATTTTATTTAAAAAATTTATTTTGAGAGAGAGAGAACGAGTGAGGGAGCAGCAGATAGAGAGGGGGAGAGAGAATCCTTAGCAGGCTCCATGCTGACAGTGCAGAGCCCAATGCAGGACTTGAACTCACAAACTGTGAGTTCATGACTTGAGCCAAAATCAAGAGTCGGATGCTTAACTGACTGAGCCACCCAGGTGCTCCTACGGTGTGATTTATTTTATTTTATTTTATTTTATTTTACTATTTATTTATTTATTTTAATGGTTATTCATTAAAATTTTTTTAATGTCTTTATTTTTTTATTTTGAGAGATAGAGACAGAAAGCAAGTGGGGGAAGGGCAGAGAGAGAGGGAGACACAGAATCTGAAGCAGACTCCAGGCTCTGAGCTGTCAGCACAGAGCCCGATGTGGGGCTCAAACCTACGGACTGTGAGATCATGACCTGAGCTGAAGTCGTACACTTAACCGACTGAGCCACCCAGATGCCCCTAGTTATTTGTTTTTGAGAGAGAGAGAGAAAGAGAGAGAGAAAGAGTATGAGCAGGGGAGGGACAGACAGAATGGGAGACACAGAATCCAAGCAGGCTCAAGGCTCCAAGCTCTGAGCTGTCAGCATAGAGTCTGACATGGGCTCGAACTCACAAGCTGGAAGATCATGACCTGAGTCGAAGTTGGATGCTTAACTGCCTGAGTCACCCAGGCGCCCTTGATTTATTTTAAAGGAAAGTTTTGAAGATGAGTTTGAGAGTCATTTAGTAAATGTAAATGCAAAAACGTCACCACATAGTAGCCTGAGGGAGTATGTGGGGAGAATGCTGGGGGAAATCCCACTGATATAGTTGTAGTGGTGGTGATGGTGGTGGTGGAGATGATAATGATAGTGATGGTGGTGATAGTGCTAATGGAGGTGGTGGAGGTGGTAATGATGGTGGTGATGGTGGGGTGGTGGTGGTGATGGTGGTGATGGTAGTGATGATGGTGATGGTGGTGGTAATGATGGTAGTGATGGTGGTGGTGATGGTGGTGATGGTGGTGGTGGTGGTGATGGTGGTGATGGTAATGATGATGGTGATGGTGGTGTTGGAAATGATGGTGATGGAGGTCGGGATGATGATGATGCTTGTGGGGATGAGAATGGTAATGGTCATGGTAAAAAGGAGCTACTTATGAGATTTAAGATTTTCTTTGTATCAGCTCAGGTGCCTCCTTATTCAACCCTAGTAGATGCCTCTTGACACTGTACTTTAGGCCCCTGAAGCCAGCATCGTGGGAAGATACCTTAATATACATACATTCCCTAGGGGTTATGTTGGAAGAAATCTCAGAAGATGTGCTGAGAAGATGGGAGGGAGAAGGCTGCCATTTGCATGGCTCCCTACCTCGCTCGGTTTCGCTGATGCCACCTCTGGTCTGCATCTTGTAATATGGCTCCCGGCAGTAGTACTGGATTCGGGCCTCGTAGATGTTCACCCCCTTTGTGGTGGTGTAATTGAAGTCCCCGTTAGTCAGGCTTTGGGGCTGCCCACAGTCCTTGACTTGGAGAGAACACAGGGCCGTATGAGAGCTGAGAATGTACTGGAACTTCAGTGGGGGAGAACATGAGTTGTCTTCCCACAGAATAAGCTGGAACCTTAGGGAAATATAGTCAGTGGGGGGCACTTATGATGGATGGGAACTAGATGGAGTGAAATTCAGTTCTGGGTAGAACCCATCGATACAACCGAGATGAGGGGTGACTGGTTCCTGATGTGGGCCATAGGCCTCAAAGGACAAGTGAAGGGGACAGTCTTTTGGTGAGAGGCTTAGTCCAGGCTCCTCTTCCTTTCACATCCCAGGTGCCCATGGCTGGGGTGGGGGGTGGGAGCAGGGGCAGATACTCCTGAGTTGTGACTTACTCTTGCATCTGGGCATGGCACGATGCCAGGTGCCATCATCCTGACAGACAGCTGTGAAGGAGTGCAGCACCTGGTTTCCCTGTGTGAGAAGAGGTAGACAGAGGTAGAGGTGTCATTAGTACAAGGAGGCACTGCAGTTCCCTTCCTGCCTTTCCCACACCAGAGCAGCAGGGAATGCAAGAACATCACTCAAGCTCTCAGACCTCAGCAGGCCTGTGGACGTGGCTCCTTTGTTCTTCTCAGACCAGGGCTACAGATGGGAGCACTGAGTCACACAGCAGAAAGTCAGAGAAAAGGCTCATCTTCAGGCCCAATCATCCTCTCTCTAGACTCTTGCCTGTTTCCACTAAGATCCAGTTGAGCCCCACAATTTTAAATTAAAAAAAGAATAAGCCTGGTTGTGTGTTTTCTGCATTGAAACAAAACACTGTGCCCTCATGTAGAACCATTATTTTTCTTCCTTTGGAGTACCTGCTGATCTAGGCCTGCATCACTTCATTTCTCCTAGACCACAGTTTTCTGAAGGGCAAGGTACCAGCCACTTTCCGGGGTGCTTGAGATACTGATTGGGGTAAGTGCTATTGTAGTTGAGTAGATAGCAGGGACAAAGCAAGAAAACGGCACCCTGTGAGATGAAAGGTAACTGGACAATATGAATGAATTTTATTAAGGCCAACAACCATCCCAGGGAGTTAGCCCTGGAAAAGACTGCAAGAGAGTGTGTATGAGAACAAGGATGTCTGAGTGAAATGCAAAGAATGAGAGACAAGCTGTGTGACTCGCTTTAAATTCTGTGATGTGAGTGACAAATGCCAAGGTAAGGGTGGTGGCAGCATAAGAAAGGGAGGGCTTTAACATGAGCAAAGAGTAGGTGAGTCTCTAGTCTTCTGGGCCCAGGATATCCAGTCCTTATGATGTAGCTGGAGACATCCAGGAGTAAAGAGCAACTCATCTGGCTAGCTCAGCTTGATGTAACATTCATAGGTAGGATGCATGAAGGCTCTTGTGAATATGTATATTTCTTTTTACTGACCTCCTGCATCTAGAACACTGCCTAACCCTCTGTAAACATTTAAAATGTTTGTTGAATGAATTAACTACTGCTTGAGGACATACCAAAGGTCTTCTCTCTGATTCTGATTAAGTCTTCCAAGTGGATCTTTTGAACAAAGATGGGATGTCCAGTTCTGTATCCCTGCCCAGGGGTCGCTCGACTTTTATGTCTTTCAAAATAGCATTTTAGTTTATCAGCTTTTGTAAGATTACTCAATAAAACCATGTTCTTTACTGAGCCTGCAAAGCTGAGGACAGGGTGGTGGGCCCAGGCTGAGAACATCATTGTGCATTAAAAAGCTCTGGGGCAAGAGGCAGGAGATTTGGTTTGAGTCCCTGCTGTACAAAATCTGTGATGTTGAGTGAATCACTCCTTGTACTCGACCCTGCCTTTTCAGTGCCTAATTCTACAGTTACTGCACTAGGTTAGTAGTTCAAAAACTTGGCTGCACATTAGCTTCAAGTAATCCTGATGCCCTAGGTGCCAGGCCGAGGAATCAATCTCCAGGCCAATGGAATCAATCTCTTACGGGGGACCCAGACATCAGTATCTGTAAAATTCCAAGTGTTTCCAATGTGTAGTCAGGTTTGAGAGTTGGTAGACCAGGTGACACTTCCAGCTCAAACATCTGTGTGTCCAATTGGGGCTGAGCCTAAATCTGATGTGGGGCTGAGGGCTACCCATCTGAATTGCCCCTGGAAGGCTGGGCCAGCTCTCTTCCCTCAGCCTTGGGCTCTTACCTCCACAAGCTGGTAGCCTTGTTTGCAGGTGACAATGAAGTAGTCACGGAACTGGTATTGAGGCTGTAGGTCCTGGATGATGGTGAACTTGTCTAGGGTCTTGGGTTGGGGGCACTTGATGGCTGTTGGGGAGAACAGAGGACATGTTTATTTCAGAGCCACTGTCCTTTCTACCCATCTGATTCTGCCCCATTTCTGGTTAATGAAAGAAGCCCCCAGGAAACCTTACTTTCAGTGGTATAATGCAGCTTCCAGCCTCGGCTGTCCCCTGACTCATCTGTGAAGAACAGCAGATCCACCGCATTGCTGCTGCTGTCAAAGTCAGCGGGTCTTTGCTTCCCACAGAACTCGCCAATATTCCGCCCACTGGCATAGATCTGGTGGGGAAGAGGTGAAGGCCATCTCTCTAATTCAAACATTTTCCCACTGAGCCAGGATGGTAGTGGTGGTGGGAAGCCCACTTTTTGTGTATGTTTTCAGCTGGAGGTGAAAGGAGGTCCCCAGGACCCACATCCAGTTGTGTGGGAACTTGCCTAGCCCATGCGTGATGTTGGTCATTCCTGTCCCAGTTGGCCAGAGGATCTATTGGGAAGCAGGGATGAGGGGTGCCAGGTGGAGAGGGGAAGGAGAGGAAGGGGGTCTCAAGGAGTAGGATGGCTGTACCTGTAGCTGATCATAGGGGCAGTGTACTTGCTGGTGGTCGTCGATTTCGAAAGGCTCCAGGAACTTGATATGGAGGGTGAGGCCACGCTCCACCCGGATGCTATAGTTGCAGCGCAGGTCAGGGGGGTAGGGCTTGGGGTACTCCAGGCTGGAGATGTAGCCTGATGGCTCTGTATACAGCTCACTGCTGCACTCAGCTGTGAGAGCAGAGCCGGGCAGGGGTCACCAGAGACAGCAAGCCCTTGCTCAGTCCCTCCCTCCCTCCCACAATGCTCCAACCTCACCCCGGCAGGAATGCCCATCCTTCTGAAGCTCATAGCCTGGACGACAGGAACAGAAGTAGCCACCAACGTAGTTATGACACAGGTGCTGGCACTGGGGCTGGAGATTCTCAACTGAGTTGAGCTGGGAAGCACATTCATCGAGGTCTGGAAGAGATGCCAGAAGGAAGGGTTAAATTCCTGCCGGGACTTCTGTAATGGCTCTGCTCCCAGAGAGATCGCTCACCAGAGGTCTAAAGACAAAGTCATCTCCTGGCTGCCTGGACCTTCAGGCCTCTCTAATGCTTTCTGGAAATTGTCTGATGGTGACAGAACCCAGGTTGGCAGGCCTCTTCTGGACAAAGCTCTCTTGAGGGGAAAAATAAGGAAGGAGAGGCTTCCTGCTCCTTTGGATTCAAGATTCCCCTTTTCTGGTCCCTATTCCATATGGCTAAGGCCAGAAAAAAAGGAACCCAGGGACCACTCACCCACAGCTTGGTAGTAAGCCAGGAAGCCCTTGTAGAACATAATGGTGCCATTCTCCTCATTGGAGAAGTCCGTATGGAAGGTCAGCAGCATCTTGTTCCCTTCAGACATAAATTCCTTTGCTTCTGGGGGGTTACCCAGTGGAGAACCCAGTTGCCCACAGAACCTCCCCAGAGTTTTCTTGTCAGCAGAGATCTGGTGGAGGAAGGACAAGGGGTGGGAAGAGGAGCTGTTGAGGAGACACGTCCCATGAGAAAGGTCAGTGAAGGTCCTCCTCTTGTCCCCAAGAGTGAGTGGTGCACTACTGCTGGAAGAGCCTCCACCTGGTTTCTACCTGCCGGGCTCTGGCTGTTGTAAACTTCCCCCCACCTGGCGGGACGTTCATGGTGCATCTGAGTCTCCCAGTGGGTAACTCCTTGCATGTTACCTTGTGCCTGGTACATCGTGCCTTCCTAGTTCTATGTCCCCCAGCACATTTCAGACCTTTCTTCGTTTCCACCACCTCCACGCTCGTCTTCCACTGGAATCCTGGTTGTCTCTACCCAAGCCTTTAGCATTCCTTCATTCCTAGAGCCTGACGGGTCTGCTTTATTTTCTGTCTAGTTATTCCACCTCATGTTATGCAAACCATTCACATCCAGTCATGCCTCCTGATAGACTCAGCTGGGAGTGAGCCCCTCCAGCCTTCATACTGGCAAGCATTACCTAGCTTCCCTTATCTCTTTCTTTTCTTAAAAATTTTTTTTTTAGTTTATTTATTTTGAGAGAGAGTTTGTACATGAGTAGGGGAGTGGCAGGGAGAAGGAGAGAAAATTCCAAGCAGGCTCCATGCTGTCAATGCAGAGCCTGATTCAGGGCTTGATCTCACGAACCCATGAAATCATGACCTGAGCCGAAATCAAGAGACAGATGCTTAACTAACTGAGTCACCCAGGCGCCCCCTATCTTATCTCTTTCTTCACAAGTTCCTTAACCCCTCAAAAGTGAAAGATGTCCTACCCCCACCCCATCCCTCTCTATCCCTACCAGGAGACCCCTCCCCCCAACCCTGCAAACTTCTCAAGTCCTCTGGGCTGGGAAGATGTATCATTTTCTGGTCATTCTCTCATAGCCTCCAGAGGGTCTCCTGAGAATGGTATTTATCAGATGGGTGTAGGCTCTACTTGGATCCTGAACCTCAAATCTCATTTTTATTGGATATAGAAAGTTGAGACTTGGAAGGTCCCCTGGTTGTTTCAGAGGTGAGGAGACTGAGCCCATTGACTTTGCTGAGGGCTATGCTTGAGCTATCACCACATACATTCTTCTTCCCCATGTTCCTGTTTAGACAGGCAGCCATGGTGATATTCTACATGGAAACTGAGGCACAGCTGTTTTCCAAAGACTCCCAACAAGTCAGCAGATGGGGAAGGTTTCTCTGACTTATATGGACAGTAAATTTCCTGGAAATGGGACCTGTACCTTCCCTCCGTGTTTCTCCCTTCAGTGCTCGCTGAAGGCCTCTAAATCCAGTGAGCCCCCCATCCATGGTGTCACCTGACTCTCAGAACTCCGCTTGCAGGACTGGGTCTCTGTCCACAGGTGGAGAATGCTATCCAGGGTGGTTAGAGCATAAGTCCTCAGTGTCCGGAGACACCCAGATCTCCCTCTGCCCTCCCAACCTGATACCCTACCTTGACATAGTCATAGAAACAGCCTTCAGAAGGCTCCAGGTCAAATTGCCAGAAGACGAGCTTCACCCTGAATCCTGTGGGCACTGTGATCACAGTGGTTGTCTCAAAGTTGTTGGGGTAAGGCTTGGGGTACAGAGGAGAAGTCACCTCCCCAAAGAGCTTCTGAGAAATGGGGATGGAGCTTCCCACCCTGCAGAACAGGATCGGCACCAGGAGGTATAAGAGCCACCTGCCAAAAAGAAAGTGGGTGTCTGTAGGGCTGGAGGGGTGCAGCACCCTTGTCATTTCGGCAGGGACTGGGGTGGGGGTTGGGATGGTCATACCGCTCGGCATTTTCCGCTCTGGCCATTCTAGACCTCACAAAGATGTTCTTGGTGGGGGTGGGCGAAGAGGAGAGGCTGGTCTCTGCAGCTACTGCATTGGGTATTCCTCCCCCGGGCAATGTCCAGTCCAAAGGTTCATCATACTCCCTGTCCTCTCTCCCCATCCTCCTCCCCTGCCCTCTCGCAACACTTCCCTCCCCTTCCTGGAATAGGGCTGGCTTGGTACCAGTTAACTGAGGATGAGGGTTTCCAGGCATGGCTCTCTAATAGGGCTCCCAAGGGCCAGCAAAGGCCTCTGGGAGAAACGGCCTATAGAATATGGAGTCACACACAGAGCGCACCCCTCCTGGGCAGAATGGGTCTCCTCATCTTGCTGCGCCCCTGCTATGAGCTAGGGGGAAGAAGGGAATGTGGCCATCACCTCATGTGTCTAAGGTCTCCTTTTGTCCTCAGGAAGAGGGATGAAGGGTATGTGTTTGTGTGTGCACGCATGCGTGTACCGCAATAGGTAAGGTATATGGGGAGGGGAAGGGTGTTCCTGTCTCCCTGAATAAATCTGGGAGCAGGGTTGCCCAGGATTCTCCCTTCTGGCTTCTCCCTCCCTGGGTCCCCATCAGCCTTACTCACATTTCTCAAGGCCTGTTTTTGGATCCTGGACTCTCCTGACAGCGTCTTCATCCACTCTGTGTTCAGGGAGACAGCGGTCATGCAGAGGAGGGAAGGGGGAGGGAATGAGTGTGGAGGGGAAGGGGGGGAACCATTCCCGGAGGAATGTTATAGGGAATGAACTATTTGCATAAACAAAATGAAAAAAAAAATCTGTTTCCAGTTTAGTTTTAGTTTTGAAATCCCTGATGGTGGTGCCACCTGCTGGCCCACCTGGGGAAGGGCTAGGGAGATGGGCCCCAGTTTCTCCAGTGGAGAGAGAACTTTGGTTTGGAAGCCCAGACTTCTGGGTTTCTAAATCTTATCTGAATTTTCCCTTTCTTCAGGGACTGCTGTTGTCTTTACAAGGTTCCTACACCAAAGGCAGTGGAAATCACTGTTAGGGGTACTCTTTCCTGCATCGCCCTGTTCCCTTACTCCAGTTCGGCCTGCCCTTCGTCACCCAACAGCCCTCGTCCAGGAATGGCCAGGGTTTTAATGTCCAGGAACAATGAGGCAGAAGAGGGCATTGCAGGAGTCGACAGAAGAGAATGGTCTGGTTGCACTGGGGCTCCTGCCTACTTCACCCTTGAATGACACGTAAACACTGAACAGGGATTTTTGTGTCAGGGTGACCCTACAGCGGCACTAGGGGCTGTTTTAAGATGCTTCCTCCCCACTTCAATGAGCTCAGGCCTGCCAGTGAAGTTGGCTTTTAGAGAGGCAAGGGAAGCTGAGTGGGGGTAGAGACATCTCTTCTCCTGGGCATCTGGTCAAGTGTCGGAGCCCCTGAGAGTCATGGCTGCCTAGGGCTAAACAGTGTGACTGTGGACCAACAGTGACTTGGTCTTTTCTGAGAGAAAGCCAGGCCCCTGGGAGGTAAGGGGGCTCTTGTCTTTCCTGTGCTCCCGGGCATAGTCTCCTAATTTAAAAGTATGCTCTCTGTGGAAGCCTTTCTTTCTCAACTCTTCACGGCTCAAATACCCCATGGCATCATATTCTATAGGGAGGCTTGGGCAGAGCAGACCTCTGAGTTCTTAGTGGTCTACTCTGCTTGTTTTTCCCCTCCATCCCTCCACCCACCTACCCACTCATTCATCCACGTATGGACTACCTATTTCATGTGCCAGGCACTTTCCCAGGCAGTGGATAGCAAGGACTCACAGAGATGGAGCTGTTTCCCATTAGGCAGTGACCAAGTCCTCACCGAATGGAGTTAGAGGGAAAGAACAGGGAATATGCAAGGTCAACCGAGGTGTGGAGGGTTCCTCCAGCAGGCTTATACCTCAGGGCCGAGGAATGAATCTGATGGCGGGGCTGATCCACGACTCAATCCCTGACATGACCCATGGCCTTGTCAGGTAAGGAAAGATAAAAAATAGAGGAGAAGGATAAGGACCAGATCAGGACACAAGAAAGACAGGGAATCTTGTTTAGCAAATTGCACGTTAGCATTCTGACAGCATATGTGCATATGTGTTGTGTTGTGTTGCGTTGTGTGTACAGTGAAGGCAGAATAGCAGAGGTTACAGGTTAAGCAGCAATGATCCAAGAAGGCAGGACTTAGCTGAAGCTCTCCCATCCATCCCAGGGATTCTGAGCTCTGTCCTGATAAATACGACAGGACTGGAAAGTGACAAACCTGGGCCACATCAGCTCAGCCCCAGCCTGCCTCCCCTCTGCCCGACCACTGAAAGGAACCTTTCCTTGCACATTTGTCGTATACCATTAACTTACACCAAGGATAGAAAGAAACAACCATACGAAGATTGCATCTGCACTGGCTTAAAAACCAGTATTGAAGACATTGTCTATTTTATTGTTCATTCCTCGTAGGATCTGAATCTGGGGAAAACGTTTCTCTCTTAAAGTTATGATAAGTTTCCTTCTTGGATATATCTATATCTAGATAGACATCTATATAGATATAAGTATATAATTTTTGCTTTGGCAGGGAGAAACATCACTTTTTTATCTTAAATTTTTTTCTTAGTTTTGAGATAGCGTGAGTGGGGGAGGGACAGGGTAGGGGGACAGAGGAGCTGAAGGAGGCTCCGCACTGACAGTGGCAAGCCCAATGCAGGGCTCGAACTCACGAACTGTGAGATCACGACCTGAGTCGAAGTTGGATGCTCAACCAGCTGAGCCACCCAGGTGCCCCTCATTTTTTCAATACTAAAAATAAGTAGAATAAAACAAATACATGCTTGTTAAATAACATTTAGCAAAGTTTAGCAAACACAAAAGAATAGGGGAAAACAAAACAGCCCAAATTACACCACCTATAACAACTTCTGATTCATATTTTTGGGTATTTAAAAATTTTTAGGCTATTTTTAATAGTCTTTGATACTATAGGTTTAAACATGGTTTAAAAAAATCAAAGTAAGCACATGTATGTACCACTTTGAATCCTGCTGTTTTTCAAAGATCAATTTAACCTTTAACCTTATAGCTAACTTGACCTTCCATGTTAGCAAATTTGCTCTCTTCTATTTAATGGCATTAATTTCCTATTTCCGTTTGAACAACTGTATTTTACTTGTGTCTTCCACTGTAAATCACCTCGAGTCCTTACTAGAAATTAAAGACCCCAGACCAGGGGGGCCCCATGGTGCTGGAGGCTGTCTGCAGAAACATCCAACCTGGTGCTGGGCTCAGCTTGGTGTCTGCAGGAGAGTGTGAGCCGGGTGTTGTCATCTCCCCCAAAGCAAGAATTCCCAGGGGGTTCTGTAAGGATGTGGGGTTTGGGAAGGGGAAGTACGGGAGGTCTTGAGGACAATCAGGAGGTATCATTGTGTACCAGAAAGCACACGCCCTTTGCTGTCCCATATGAGCTGTGAGTTTTGGGCAGGCCACTTTCTGTCTCTGGGCTTCAGTTTCCTCATTTGTGAAATGTGGATCATAACACATCCATTGCAGACTTGGTGTGAGGAGCCGATGAAATAACATGGGAAGCACCTGGTGTGCAGAAGATGTCAAACAAAATGAACTATTCACTGCGATAATTGCAGCTAGGACATAGAGTGAGGGGTGAAGCCGACACTTTGAATGTGGGGAGGAAAGGGGCTTTAGAATGTTTCAGAAATGAAAGCAATTAAGACCACATCCCTCATACTCCACTTGAACAGGGGGAAGAGAAGGTGACAGTCTCCTGGGAGAGTATAGTAGAAACCATGTCAGCAGGAGATGAAGTTTATTATTATTATTTATTTATTGAAAACAATTTTTAAATGTTCTTATTTATTTTTGAAAGAGAGAGAGAAAGAGAGAGAGAGAGAGAGAGAAAGCAGGTGAGGGACAGAGAGAGGGAGACACAGAATCTGAAGCAGGCTCAAGGCTCTGAGCTGTCAGCACAGAGCCCGATGTGGGGCTCGAACTCATGAACCACTCGTGACCTGAGCCAAAGTCGGATGCTTAACCGGCTGAGCTACCCAGGTGCCCCTATTTTATTTTATTTTTTGAAAGGGAGAGAGAGGGCGCAAGTGAGTGAGGGGGCAGAGAGAGAAAGAGAGAGAGAGAGAAGTGGGGCTCAAGCTCACCTGATTTGGGACTCGAACTCACGAACCGTGAGATCATGACGTAAGCCTAAGTCAAATACTTAATGACTAAGCCACCCAGGCGCCCAGAAGATGAAGTTTAAAGGCAACTGGCTGAGATGTACAGGGCTTCCCTGGGGGGAGCACAAACTTGCAAACTAGAAGGAAGGTAGAGGAGGAGGAGGAGGGGGCAGTGGGAAGGAGGAGTTCTCTCACAGGAGGGATAGGGCAGCAGTCCTTGAATAGGGATTCCCTTCCCCCATTCCCATCCCTGAGCCCAGTCTGAGCTCCTAACCTTCTCCTTTCGGGGTAAGGGGCCCTCCATAGTTGAGTGTCACTGCTCGGGCGCCCCCAGGGTCAGTCCTTCCCCCCCCATCACTCCCTTGATCCAGTCCAGGTAGTTGAGCACTTTGGTGTAGAAGCCATAGCCCTTACCACACCCGACACCCCAGGATACAATGCCCGTGGCCACCCAGTGATGGGCATGCTCGTCCCATACCACATAGACGCCACCACTGTCCCCCTGGCAGACACTCTGCTGCCTCATCTTATCCCCAGCACAGAACATGTTGTCAGAAAACACCTCGGACCTCTGCTTCTCTTGGAGCCAGGCCTGGCAGGCTGCCCTCGGGGCGACGGGCAGCCTGGAGTACTTCAGCTCTGTGGTTAACCAGCCGCTCTCCACGCCGAACCCGCTGACATAGCCCAACACGCCGCTGTGGTAGAGGGTCTCGCTGTCGGGCAGACAGACGGGGAGGAGGCTGGGGCCGAGGAGGACGCTGTGTTGGAGCTCCAGGAGGGCAATGTCCCCGTTGAAGTTGTGGGACTCGTTCTGGCGGTAGTCGGGGTGCACGACCACGCGGCGCACAGGGTGGCTTCCCAGCCGCAGCATCTCCTCTATGCTTGTGTGGCCCAGGAACACATCCACGCTCCGGTTCTTCCAGAGAAAGATGCCGTCCTTGGGATAGATGGTGTGGGCGGCGGTGAGGATCCACCTGTCGCCCAGCAGGGCCCCACCTCCACGGCCGTAGATACTGGTGAAAGCTTGCCAAGGGAAGTTGCCCAACTTGGCTTTGGAGGAACCGAGGGCCTCCTGGTTCTGGGCGATGGGGGTGAGCGGCCGGCCACAGACTGGGAGAGAAGAGGGGTACAGGTGACATCAGCAGCTGCATCAAGATGCATTTGTTAAAGACCTGCTTCTGTGAAGTGCTCTCTCTCCTGTCTCCACAGACATTTAAAAATAAATCACTCTTGGGGGGCCTGGATGGCTCAGTTGGCCGAGCCACTCTTGATTTGGGCTCAGGTCATGATCCCAGAGTCACGGGATTGAGCCCCGTGTCAGGCTCCATGCTCAGTGTGGGGCCTGCTTAGGATTCTCTCTCTCCCTCTGCCCCTCTCCCCTGCTCTCTCTAAAAAAAAAAAAAAAAAAAACAAACAAGAAAAAACACTCTTATTTATTTTACCTTAATAATGGGATTAAAAGTTTTAATTCCAGTGTGATTAGTTTCATGTGTACAATATAGTGATCCAACAACTCTACACATTACTCAGTGTGCATCACAGTAACTGTGCTCTTGATTCCCTTTGCCTGTTTCACCCATTTTATTTTTATTTATTTTTAAAATTTTTAATGTTTTTATTTTTGAGAGACAGAGAGTGAGTAGGGGAGGGGCAGAGAGAGAGGGAGACACACAATCCAAAGCAGGCTCTAGGCTCTGAGCTGTCAGCACAGAGGCCGACACGGGGCTTGAACTCACAAGCCGGGACAGCATGATCTGAGCCAAAGTCAGATGCTTAAACAACTGAGCCACCCAGGCACCCCTCCTTTCTCAGTTATCTCTTGATCCTGAAGAATAAGGAACAAGATCCTTGCCTCTCCTTTTCCGGGCCTTCCTGATTCCCCTTTTCTTCTGCACCTTCTGCCTTTCTCTCTCCCTTTCTACCCCGAGGCTCAACCCCCCATGTCCTGCTCCCACAGACCACATGGATAGCTGAGGCTTCTTTGGGAAGTGGCCACAGGATGGGTGCTGGGAGGTCTCTACTCACCAGGTTCACAGCGAGGAAGCTCGTGCCTATCCTGTATCTCCTTCCAGGGGCCCTGTGTTGTGCAGGTGAGCGTCCCTGAGGAGTGAAATGAGGGGAGGCAAAGAAACAGGCTCAGAATTGGGAGGTGGTGGGTGGCAGGTGCCCAGAAGGCCTCCGGCCTCTTGGTGGGAGTGAGGCCAGTAGGAGCCGGTTCCCGAGCAGGTGGGGGCTTACCTGGCGGCACTGCCTGATAGTAGGGCTCCTGGCAGTGGTTCTGGATCTTGGAGGCGCTGTCTCCAGCTGTGCTGATGGCCTCAGAGCCCCCACTGGGCCAGCTGTGGTTCACGCCTGTAGGAAAACAGTGGTCATGAGGACCTAGAACTGGCAACCCGGGGACCCATTCTGGCCCATGGCCATATTTAGTTTGACTTGCACAATCTTTTATTTAGACCATTTGAAATGGGGCACCTGGGTGGCTCAGTCAGTTAAGCGTCCGACTTCGACTCAGGTCATGATCTCGTGGTTTGTGAGTTCGAGCCCACGTCGGGCTCTGTGCTGACAGCTCAGAGCTGGAGCCTGCTTCGGATTTTGCGTCTCCCTCCCTCTCTCTCTCTCTATCCCTCCCACTCCCCTGCTCATGCTCTGTCTGTCTCAAAAATAAATAAACATAAAAAAATGATAAAAAAATTTGAAAATAACCATGATAAATAGGGTATAGGGAAACAGGCAGTTTCAGACACGGCTGATCAGTATATATTAGCAAGACTTCTTTGGAGGGAAATTTAGCAACACCAAGATTACTTAAAAAAATTTTTTTTATGTTTATTTATTTGTGAGAGAGAGTCAGAGCATGGGTAGGAGAAGGACAGAGAAAGAGGGAGACACAGAGTCCAAAGCAGGCTCCAGGCTCCAAGCTGTCAGTGTAGAGCCCGATGTGGGGCTCGAACTCATGAGCCGTGAGATCATGACCTGAGCTGAAATCGGATGCTTAACCAACTGAGCCACCCAGGTGCCCCTAGCAATACCAAGATTTAAATTGCAAATGTTTTTTCACCTAATATGTCCACTTCTAAGAATTCACCTTCATACACGTGTTCAAAGATGTATGAACAAGGATACCCTTAACAGCAGCAATGTTTGTGGCAGCAAAGTATCAGTGGAGGGCTGATTAAATACATTGCATGCATCAATCAAATTGTCATTAAAAAGAATTAGGCAATGGTAACCACATGTATATGGGATAATCTTTAAGACATATTATTGTGTGAAAAATACTAAATTTAAGACGTTGTATTAGGCAATCTTTCCCTTCCCTGTAAGAATATATACAATTGAATGATATAGGTGTCTTTGGAGAGATACCCAGGAAGTGGACAAAGAGTTGTTTCTGGACAGGGTAGCCTAGGACTAAGGGCCAGAGATCAGAGGAAGACTTACTTCTCACATTATTACTGTTATTATATTACTTTTATTCACCATATTATGTTATTTTAAAAAATTATTGTGTGTGTGTGTATTATCTTTCCAAAAAATCTGAGCTACCATTTGAAAATCCAGAATTTCACTTAAAAATCTGGAATTTTGGGGGTGCCTGGGTGGCTCAGTCAGTTAAGCGTCCGACTTCTGCTCAGGTCATGATCTCACAGTTCGTGAGTTCAAGCCCTGTGTTGGGCTCTGTGCTGACAGCTCAGAGCCTGGAGCCTGTTTCAGATTCTGTGTCTCCCTCACTCTCTGCCCCTCTGCCGCTCATGCTCTGTGTCTCTCTCCTTAAAAAATAAGCATTAAAAAAAATCTAGAATTTTTGGCTTCTCTTGAAGGATGAGATGATCTGCAAGCCTTCGGCCTAGAGGTCTGCATGGAAAGAAGTGCTGGAACTGAGCAGCGGCTGCCCTTTGAATTGGGGCACAGCTGGAGTGGGGAGGGGTCACTGATCCCCACCTCAGTAGTCACTCAAGCTTCCACTTGTCACTTCAGGATACCAGGGGCCATGGCTATGGGCAGAGGCTGCACCCCCGGAAGGGACACTCACCCACAGCTTGGTAGAGGGCCAGGAAGCCCCTGTGGAGGCCCGTGGTCCTGTCCTGAGAGGAGGCAGGTGCTTGGAAAATCAGCTGCAATCGGTTCCCAGGGGACACGAACTCCCTCTGACCAGGGGGGCTGCCCAGCGGGGAGCCCTGCTGCCCACAGAACCGGCTCGGATCCATCCCACTGGCTGCGATCTGAAAGGGGAGGGTGGGCAGGCAGGTGTGGGGTGAATCTGCACCACAGGGTCACATCCTGGGCGTGGATTCTAGAAGGTCTGCACATCTCTGGGGCTCAAAAGATGTCCATAGGGGAGATTTCCTCAAGTAGCTTCCTGTTCCATTACTGACTCCCATTGTTTCATCCATGACCAGATACCTCGCATATTTCTCTAGCCTACAATAATTACCTCATAGCCCACCATAGTTACCTACTTTCAAGAAACTCCTTGGGAACCCCAGTGTTTCTCCAAACAGTCCGCTGGATTAGAAATTCTATGAAGGCAGGGATTACATCTATTTTGCTCACCACTGACTCTCTGATGCTCCAAATGGTACACAGAGGGCCATAGTCTTGAATCAACAAATTACAGATATAAGTCCTTCCCATCCAGCTTCCTTCATCCCCATCACCTTCCACTTCGAATAACTTCATGTGACCAACATCTGTGAGGCAATAAGACCCTCTGCAAAGACTGAGCCCCTTGGGTTCCTAGCTTCTTATTTTGGAATGTTCCTCCTCCTGTACCCCATAAACTTAAATGCAGCCACTGACAAGGTGTGAAATCTAGGGACACGAAATGTACACAGTGTGTGCACACTGGCTATTGTCGCTGACTATGTTCTTTAAGCAGGCTGTCTCTGTTTCTGTCGCTTCTGACTGCCTCACTCCTGCTCAAATCCCTTCCTGTGGGTTCCCCGACCCAAGGAAGGGCACCTTGGAAGGAGTCCCTCTGGCCCATGCTTCGTGCTTAATCTCTGTTCTGGGCGCACAGCTCACTGGTTAGCTCATTTGATTTCTGAACCTTCATATTGACGCACATACCCTGGGTTCTCGATAGCTCTCTGTTCCCTCATTCTCCCTGAATCTCAAATTCCCTTAAGACTCCATCCAGCCCATCTCTTCATGGTCACAGCAGCTGGGTGGAAGTTGGCACAACGAAAATTTGGGCCAATACTTTTCCTTCCTTAGAACATCAACAAAATTAATTTCCCTATTTAAGAGACCTACCTCTTGGGGAAGAAGCATTTTACCCTAGGAAATGGTCCTTTACTGATATACTTGGTTGTTAAATGCTCCAGTTTTCTTCTTCCCCTTCCTCATGAGTTGTTGGCTAAGTAAAGTCACTTAAGAGTCTAACTGGCAATATAGAATGAACACCCGACTGAGAGACATCAGACTTGTGTTAAATTCCAGATTTTGCCCCAACTCCCCGTGTGACATGGAGGGGTTTCTTAACCACCCCAGCTCTCAGTTCCCTCCAATAAAGCTAGACCTCCTATAAAATGACCTGTGAGGCCTCTTCTGGACAGGACAACATCATGCCCTATGACTGCTCTCTAGTATCTGCACGTGGGGCTGTGATGAGGATGACACCAAACACCTGCTCATTCAAAATTCATTTTGTTGCATGTGTGACAGAAGCTTGGGGTTCACTCATTCTTTCATTTATTCCTCTATTTTTTAAGTTTATTTATTTACTTTGAGAGAGAGAACATGAGCTGGAGAGGAAGACAGAGAAGAAGAGAGAGAGGATCCCAAGCAGGCTCCATGCTGACAGCATGGAGCCCGATGCGGAACTTGATCTCATGAACCGTGAGATCATGACCTGAGCCGAAGTCAGGAGTTGGACTCTCAACCAACTGAGCCATCCAGGCACCCCTCATTTGTTCCTTTAATAAAGAGTTATTGACTATGTTCTATGTGTGAGACACATCGTGCTAGGTGCGGGGGGTATAGATATGAACACACAGTTCTGCTACCAAGGAGCCCACAGGCTGGCTGAGTACACTGACAAGTAAAAACTGAACTGAACTACAGGGTATTGAGTTCTGCGTTTGAGGTGTCTGTGTGATTTGCTTTGGAGCCAGAGAGGAGGAAAGAGTCCTATTCCTGAGCTTGAACTCCCTGCAGTATACTCCACTATACTGGCAAGGGAAGAGTCAGGCCAAGGTTACAACTGTCCATGGCTGAGAAGCGCAGGGCTCACAGTAGGTACTCAACAGACAAAGGCTGAATTGAATGAAGTATAGCCCTGACTGCCAGTTAAATCTGAAGCAATAAACACATGCATTTATCTCCTTTCCCACCTCAAATCCCACCAATATGACAGCAAAGGGATAAAATGGTATATGTGATCAAGGACAAAAAAGAGAGAGGACGCGACACCGGATGAGAGATGTCAACACTTTGGAAGATGGAATAGAGATGAACAAATGGCAATGAGTCTGCAAAGATGGAAGCCAACACAGAGCAGGCAGATTCTCATCACAGAACCCAGGGAGGTTTCAGAAATTGGGGTAACCAGGAGCCCCTGAGGATGAGGATGAGGGAAGGGCTGATGGAAAGCCTATGTGGGGGGACCTCTGAATTCTGGGTCCCTTTGCCCACCCTGTGCATCCTGGCGACTTCCTCTGGCTCACCCTGACAGAAGACCTGAGCATGAGCCAGACACAGTGGACTTGGGGGTCCCCCAGCATACTGGACAGAGGAGGTGAGGACCACGACTGAAAGCAGAGGGATTAGGTGGAAGTCTACGTATCAAACAATGAGATTCCCTTCTCTGCTTGTTTGCCAGAATGTCGGCAACCCTGAGCAGGAGACCAGAGGATTCTGATCCGAATTTTAGCTACCCACACAGAGCATCCAGTGCCATTCAAATATTTCACTCTTGAATATGAATGGACAGCCATGGATTACCAGACATTGTAGGAAAGTTTTTAACACAAAAAGCAGAGACGAAAACAAATGAACAACAAAACGAACCTGGGTGAAGCAGAGATAATACAAGGAACAGAAGAATCATTTAAAAATAAAATCTGTAGAGGGAAAGGAGTAGATATTGCCTCAATGAAACAAGAACAGTATTCTATAAAAAGGCACATTTTGAGGAATGAACTTTTAGACATGAAAAAATATGTTAGCAGAAAAAAATTAATTAAAATGTTCTTATTTAAAATGAGGAAATCTCCCAGAAAGTGGAACAAAAAGAAAAAGAGATGGAAAACAGAATAGAATGGATTAACAAAACTAGAGAATCTCCAGAATTTACAACAGCTCAATTACAGGAGTCCCAGAAAGAGTAAATAAAGAAAGTAGACATCTGGAACTTATTTAAAAAATAATACGAGTGGTGGGTGGGGAGAGGGGTGAAATAGGTAATGGGGATTAAGGAAGGCACTTGTGATGAGCACAAGGTATACTGTATAGAAGTATTGAATCACTCTATAGTACACCTGAAACTAATATGACACTGTATGTTAACTAACTGGAATTTAAATAAAAACCTAAAAAAAATGAATAAGTGATGGAGAAGAAAAGTACACCATGGGAATATAATCAATAATCAATAATATTATAATAGCATTGTATGGTGACAGATGGTGACTACACTTATTTGGGTAGGCAGTGAGCAATGTATACAATTGTGTATTCAATATGTTGTACAATTGAAACTAAGATAACATTGTATCACAACTATACTTCAGTAAAAAAAAAAAAAATACAAGAGCATTCCCAGAATTGAAGGACTAGATTTAAAAAGACTCTACATTAGAGGGTGCCTATGCAGCTCAGACAGTTAAGCATCTGACTTCAGCTCAGGTCATGATCTCATGGTTTGTGAGTTTGAGCCCTGCATCGGGCTCTGTGCTGACAGGTCAGAGCCGGGAGCCTGCTTTGGATTCTGTGTCTCCCTTTCTCTCTCTGACCCTCCTCCATTCACACTCAGTCTCTCTCTCTCTCTCAAAAATAAATAAACATTTAAAAAGAAAAAAAAAGTCTCTACATTAGGGGTACCTGGGTGGCTCAGTTGTTTAAGCGACTGACTCTTGATTTTGGCTCAGGTCATGATCTCACGGTTGTGAGGTGGAGGCCTGCGTTGGGCTCCACACTGGGCGTGGAGCCTGCTTAAGGTTCTCTCTGTCCCTCTGCCCTTCTCTGCCGCCCCTGAAACAAACAAACTAACTAACTAACTAACTAACTAACTAAAGCGGACAAACACATAAATAAATAAAAATAATAAAAAGTCTCTAGGTTAGAAAACCCTGTACAATGAGTAGAAAAAGACTCACATCAAGGCTCATCAGAATGAAAATTTAGAATACTGGCAATAAAGAAAATGTTCCAAAAGTTCTAGAGAGAAAGAACTAACGATCAGGCATCATAATCATACCAGACTTAACAACACTAGAACAAGTAGACAATATCATCCAAATTTTGAGGGGAAATGACTTCCAACCCAGAATGCAACCCATATCAACTGTGAGGGTAGAGCTGGGACATTCAGGGATATGTACGATCCTTTACAATTTATTCTCTCTTGCTCTTTCTGGGGCAGAATGCGCTCCTCCAAAATGGGGAGACTAAACCAAGAAAGAGAATGATACGGGATTCAGTTTCAACACAGGACAGGTAAAGGAACCGCCCAGAAGGAGGTGGAGGGAACTCCCAGAATGCATGAGGCTCTAGAGAGCAGGGAACTCAGACTGAGGAGATAGACCATCAGAAGCTCTTCAGATGGGACGCCACCAGTACAAAGGAGGACTAGAGATTGAGATTTGTAGTTGATTATGCTGATTATGTAGAGAGGAGATTTACTGTCCTGGCTAAGAGTCTGGGAGATTAGTTACAGACGGAAACAGACAGAACTAAGCAAACTAAAAATCAAAACACAAACAAACAGAAAAACCCCAAAACTCCATGTGGGTACTGACTCCTGGGAGACCAAAAAGTCGAAGAAACAAGGACATAGAAATATGGTACACCGTGTGCTCATAAGTGAATATTTAAATTTTTTTAATGTTTATTTTTTTTAATTAAAAATTTTTTTAAAACATTTATTTATTGCTGAGAGACACAGAGAGACAGAGTGTGAGCAGGGGAGGGGCAGAGAGAGGGGGAGACACAGAATCCGAAGCCGGCTCCAGACTCTGGGATGTCAGCACAGAGCCCTACACAGGGCTCGAACTCACGAACTAGAGATCATGACCTGAGCTGAAGTTGGACGCTTAACTGCTTAACTGACTAAGCCACCCAGACACCCCTGAAGTGAATAAAGTCACGAGAATGCAAATAACGAGTATAGAGTTAACTAGCAATGCTAATAGTGGTAGACAGGGATGGGGGGCCAGGGTAAGGAAATGTGAAGATCTAAGAGAGGGAAATTGAGTCCTCATCTTCTAGACTCAGACATTAAGCGATCAGATGCAAAAAAAGTAACATAATACGCATGCTATTTATACACATGGAAGTAAATGCCAGACGGAGCAGCTACATGAATTGTAGGTACTTCCCCGGGAGGGGCAGTGGGGCTGGGAAGAAGGCTGGAGACAGCTGTTTTCCTGATAAGCCTTATTCCATATTCATTTTTTTTAAAAGAACTATGTGCATGTATTAGTTCAATATGAATAAAATTTAACCCAAAGGATAAGGTAAAGTGCCGTTTTTAAAGTGCTCTTATTCTGCAACTTGATCAGTCACCTCATCTTTTGTTATTATCTACGCCCAGCTTTTTGATCTGACAGAGCCTGCACTCCACGAGTACTCGATGGATCCTTAACGACTGATGTGTGAGCCCTTGCTCTTTTCCTCAAGGGTTTTGCAGTATTTGTGCGTCCCTCTCTACGACTTCCAAAGGCAGGGCCTGCCCTGCTGCCCTCTCTCTTGCTCTGTGGGGCCCACACGGTAGCATGGGCAGGGACAGGGCCGCTGGTGGAAGGCTGTGCCCTGAGGCAGCTCCTGGCCTCCTAGGGAAGCTGCCTGTACACCAACTTGGACTCCTCAACCATCCTTTGCCCTTCAGGGCACAGCCACATCCCCTTACCTCTGGCCTCCAGGCCAGGAGGTTTCCTCCCCAGAGTCCCTCCAGGACCCCCACCACAGCTCACTGTGACCGAGTCCTGCTCACAGTCCTGGGACGGCTCGAGGTCAAAGTCCTGGAAGACAAGCCTCACGGCGAAGCCCTCTGGAGCCTTGATGTCAGTGCTGCTTTTCTGGCCTTTGACATATGGCTCTGGATAACCCGGGGATGTCAGCTGCTGGGGTAGCTGCTGGGCCAAGAGCACGGAGCCCTGCGTGGGGCAAGCCTGGAGGACTCCCCAGAGGAGTAGCCACCACCTGTGAGTGGGGGAGAGCAAGATGTGGCCACACAGCTGTGGCCCGAGGCCTGCAGAAAGATGAGGAGCAGGGGGCAGGCCAAGCTAAGACATCTCGAGGCACTGGGCTGGCAAAGGCATTAGCAGCTGCGGCCTCAGCCCTTGAGGCCCTGGCACCTGCTGGTCCCTCCCTCATTGCCCCTCCTCACCCGATTCCTTCAGCCTCCTACCCAGCCTGAGCTTGCACTGCGAGTTTTCCACCATTGCTCATCTCCCCAGAGAGTCTCAAAGTAGGGGGCTGTTCTCTGCTTCAGCAAATCCCAATCCCACCCTGGGATCTGAGGGGGTAATGGTGGTAGGAGGGAGGGACATTGAGGTATGTTAGTTTCCTGGCTCAGACAGGAAGGCTGGGGAAGGCTGCTAGAGCCTACAGGCAAATTCCAGTTCCCCTGGGCATTAATTGGCTGTGCGCGCGTGCGTGCGTGCGTGTGCGTGTGTGTGTGTGTGTGTGTGTGTGTGTGTGCGCATGTCGCTGGGTCCCGCCGTCCCCGCCCCCGCCATTTTTCTCTCCTCCAGACCTCTCCACAGGCACACTCACATCTTGCCTCGCCGCTTGTAGAGTGGGGGCTTCTCCAGAGGTAATTTCCCCACTCTGAGACCAGGCATCTGGAACTGGACATCTGGGAGAACTTGGCCCACTCCGGGGAACAGGAGGTGGGGCTGGGGAAGGCCCTGTGGGGGAGGAGGGAGAAGTTACTGGAAATGAGTTAAGTAATTCGCCCTAGTTCCTTTTTCCTAATTCTCTGGGTTGAGCGCCACCTGCTGTCTGATTCAGGAATACTTTGCCCACCACAATTTAGAGGAAAAACATCTCCAAAATCACCATTTGCCCTCAGGAGACATTAGGGGGTGGGGAAGGCACTAAGTCTTGACTCTTTTGTAATTGTTTAAAACTAACTTTTGCCTCATGCATGTATCACACGGTAGGGTGGCTCCTTGTGAGTTAAGGCTGTCACCATTAATGGGCCATATCTCTCCCTCCCTGACCTTTCCACTCATTTATGTTACCAGACTGCCTCTTGTAGAAATTGAAGTTTGTGATCCATGAACTTGAGCTTCTCCTTCCTCCCCTCTCCTCATCCAGGATGGGTGGGGGCACTTGCTGAGGTTGTCTTTTGAATCCTGCCCACAAGCCCTAAGCAGCTGCTTGTCCAGTGGGGTCAAGCTCGGGCAGGTCTGGGGTCAGGCCCAGACTAGAGCTTCTTTAGACAAATGCCAGAGGCCATGGCTGGGGGCAGAGGCTGCCCTCCCTGCACCTCCAGGAGGGACATTCACCCGTGGCTCTGTAGGGGGTGGGAAACCCTTGTGGAGGTCAATGCTCCTGTCCTCAAAGGAGGCAGGTATGTGGAAGGAAGGTCAGTATGTGGAGGACACAAACTTCCTCTGACCAGAGAGGGCTGCCCAGTGGGGAGCACTGCTGCCATCAGAACCAGCTCAGAGCAGCCCTGCTGTGATCCGAAAGGGGAGGGGATGGGAGGGCAGGCAGATGTGGGGTGAATCTGCATCACGAGCACAGGGTCACATGCTGGGCATGGACTCCAGCCCCGTGTAGGGCACACCTGTGTGTGCATGTGCCCCATCTAGGCATGCCTGCACATCTCTGGGGTTCAGAGTTATAACACATGATGGCTTTGTTGAATAGTTCCCCTTACCCTCTCTCCCCGTTCTGCTAGCTGCAAAGGCTGCCATTTTGAGAATGGCTCCTCCCCACTCCAGTGCTCTTGGTCCACTCTTCTTTCAAGAGCTCTCCCAGAAACCCTTAGGAGCACCCCCAAGCAGAGTGCTAGGCCAGCTACTAGCTCCATTGAAGCAGGGACTGTGGCTACTTGCCTCATCATCCCTGATGGCTAACATGCTGCCTAACCGTGCGGTTGAATCTTGACTCTGTGGGTAGAAAGTCTCTTAGCCAGCTTCTTCCCTTTCCCTTCCACGCTAACCCTCAAATCCCCCTTCCTCCAGCCCCACTGTCACTTTGCCAAGTACTTTTCTGCTTCCAGTCTTGGGGACTTGACTTTTCCCCCTTCCCCTTCCTTGGCAGGATACTTCCCCTCCCCCACACAGGCAAGGAAACACACAGGGCTGTAACACAGCCATCTAATAGCAGAGTGAGAAGAGTCTAAAGATACAAAACATACTAAACATGGTATGCCTCTGTAATATTTTGTAATCCCGTGAGAGCAATAAGCAGCTCCTTCCAGACTCTTCTGGGTCATCCCACATGACCAGGCTCCTTCTGGGTCATCCCTCTGGGTTCCCTCTCTCCTGGAGCTTTCCTCCGCCATCCTTAGTCCAAGGGGGACCTTGGTAGGCAATCCCTCTCACCCCCATTTCAGAAGGAAGCTCTACTCTGGACCCATGCACACTGCTCAGGTCCCTGTCATGTGTTCTCCTCCTTCTCGTTACTTCTTTCTTTACTTGTCCCTCACCGCCACTGCTTTCCTCCCTTCTTCCAGCCTTTGTATTCTTGCTTTGATCCCCCTCGCTGATCCAAGGTTTAGCTCCGACAGCTTCCTCTCCTCTGGGCCTCATGTCACCCTCTCTTCCTGGGGAACCTCTGACTTGAGAAGGCAACTAACTTCCTGTTGAACTTGGGAATTTGTATTGGCTCCCAAGTAATAAGGATGCAGGGGAGATAGTGACCCCAAATATCATGGTCAGAGCATTAGTCTTCTGTATTTCACCCCCACGGAAGGAGTGCCGTGGGCACAAATTCCAAATCCCCTCAAGTTAATTGAACTCGGGGTTAAGCTGCTTTCCCCTCTTTCTTTTTCCAGCTCTTCCCACAAGGCCGATTCCTATCTTTCCTGGTAGATCACAGCGCAAGGATTCCTCTTGTTAATTCAAATGATCACAGACCCTTGGGGCACCTGGATGTCTCAGTTGGTTAAGCGTCCAGCTCTTGATTTCAGCTCAGGTCATGATCTCCCAGTTTGTGGGATTGAGCCCCGTGTCGGGCTCCATGCTAACAGTGCAGAGCCTGCTTGGGGTTCTCTATCTCCCTCTCTCTCTGCCCTTCCCTTGCTTGTGTTCTCCTTCAAAATAAATAAATAAACATAAAAAAACTTTGTAAAAGGTTTGTGATACTTTTTTTAAAGTTGATTTATTTATTTTGAGAGAGACAGAAAGAACATGAGTGGGGGAGAGGTAGAGAGAGAGAATTCCAAGCAGGCTCCACACCGTCAGTGCAGAGCCCAACTTGGGGCTCGAACCCACGAACGAAGAGATTATAAGCTGAGCTGAAATCAAGAGTTAGATGCTCAACCAGCTGAGCCACCCAGGCGCCCCTCAAATTATCACAGACTCTAAAACTCTTTGAAAAAGAAAGTCACACAGAGAAATGGGACTTTACCTTTATGCTTGAAAGGACAAGAGAGTCCCAAAGGTCTCACAAACAAACAAACAACAATCTCTCAAGAATTTATGCCTTTTGAAAACTGAAGAGGTTAATTTAAATATTGTTTTCAGAGTAATAAGTTATCAATGGCCAACTAGAGTTGCAAAATTTTAAGGTTTATAGATTACTGTGTTGGTCATTTAGCAGTCATCACTGATGGCTGAATGTCTTAAAAGATTCCTTTGCACAAATTACACTTCCAGAGATGATATAAATATAACATAGAACAGGATTGCATGTTTTCACACCAGTGGGACTGAATGTTCTTGATTTACCACTTTATCAGAATCAACTCTATGAAGCAGAATCGTGTCTGATTTTCTGCAACTCTAGGATAAGAGGGAATATGTTCTCCTCATCTTGCTGAGATTTATTTTGTTAGTATTCGTGGGGCTTACTTTTTAAAGCCAGGCACCAGAATTTCATTTTAAGGTATTTAGAGGGGGAAAAAAAGGCAGGACTGAGAAGCTTAAAATGTACAAAAGAGAAAGTTAACAAATGGAATATGAAATACATTCTGGTTTTCATCTACAGTTAGGAGGCAGGTCCATTTACTCCAGGGCAAGTGAGAAGGTTTGGCCCAGTGAGGGCTATGGCCTGGAGGAGTAGGAGGAACAGAAGATCACTGGAAATATAGTAATTCCCAGCATGACTGTTGAAAAAAATCTCTAGAGTAGACACGACTTATTATCTGGCTCAGGAATAGCTAAAATATTGGAGATAGCTTTTACCCCAATTGAAGCTTGATATCTCTGAGATCAAGAAGACGTCTTATCCACCAACACCCAGACTTAACTTGAAGGAGAAGCTGAAGGGAAGTTCTGTGGGGATCATGCCAGCTGTTCACTTTTAAAAACTTCTCTATTTCAAAGACTATTTCTATTTCTTTGTGCTCCTGGTTCTCTGTTAATTACTCCCCAGACCAGGTGCTCTGGGGAGAAGAGCAATGGCCATGTGAAGGTCCCAGGATGCCACCTCATAGTGGAGAGAGGAAGACTCTGGTGAAGGTGAGTAGAATTCACCTCTGTGAATTCCTCCTCAGTTTTTGGCCTGCACTGTTCCTTCCACCTGGCCTTGAAGTGGAAATCTTGAGAGACAGCCACCATCTGGGGTCCTGCCTTCTCATTAGATGTCAGAGTATGTAAGGCAGCTGACTGTGGCCTGCTTGGTCCATGGGCGAGAAGCATGATGGGCCTTAGACGTCCAGGTTGGGCCACTTTGTGCCAATTGCAGCAGAAGGAGGCAAATGGAGCCCCAGACGAGGAAGCCTTCTACTGCCCCCTGCAGGTAAAAAGCTGGGACCTGCAGGAACTGCCCTTGAATAAGAGGAACCATGGCATGAGCCCCCAGGGATCTGGCCTGGGAGGAAGGAGTACCCAACCAGCTACTGCATCGTTAGGCTTTAGGGACCGGGCCTTGTGTTCTTTGTCTCTGATGTTCTTTATCATATTCTTTTGATCATATTTCACTATAGCCACTCCTGCTTCATATACCCATCTAACCACTTATCAGCCCTAACAATACTGGCCATTTTAACATTTATTTTCACCCACCCTGATTCACTTTATTCAAAGAAATTCTTAGAGGCAAGAGTGTTCCTACCTCCCCATGATGGTCACCAGCTCCCTGAGTCAGTCTGACAGGCCTAATCAGATTGTTAGTACTTTACCCACCAGGGTATTAACTCTCTCTCTCTCTCTCTCTCTCTCTCTCTCTCTTTGTAGCTTTGGTGGACTAACTTTATCCAATCTTCCAGAACACTCTTTAGGGTCATCTATTAGGAGAGGGTATGTCCCAGTTTGGTTGGAACAGTCCCAGTTTACACTGGTTGTACTGATGTAATTATTAATAGTGCCCTCCTTCTCTTTCAAAGGAGTCCTGCTTTGGACAATAAGCTATATGGTCATCGTAGTGCAAAGTGCTTTGCAAACACTTCAGTAGGCTGACTATGCTGCATGAGACCTCCCTCTCTCCAACCCCACTCGCCATCACTTGTCACTGTGGTCACTACCCCGGCCTGAGCTCTGGTTACCTGGAGCACTTTCTGGCAGCTCTGTGCCCACTGCATCAGTCAGCATGCTTCCATGAGCAACACGAGTCCCCTGGAGTAACATGTGGGAAATGTGCTCAGTAACATATCTCTGCTCCCTCCCTCTCCACTAGAATCAGAGCCTTCCTTTTTGTTTAATACTTAAAAAAATGTCATCTTAATGTACTCAGGCCTGAAAGGTGTTAGGGGATGGTTTTGTCCCAAAGTTCCGAGGTCTGTCTACTAGCCCCTATGAACTCATCATGAGAAAGAGGCTGGGACTATCCCCCAAAGAACCCTTCTGCTTCCACCCTGCCAAGGTGGCTGGAAGGGAGGGTGGGGAAGAGTCCTCAAAGCAGGAAAAAAAAAAAAAAGATCGTGGAAGAGATTTTCAATGTGTTTGGAGTAAGGAAAACCAATGTGGTGGGGTAGTATTGTGCTTCATTCTGCCTGTTAGGAGCGGTATAGGGTGCTCTGTCAAAAACAATTAGTCATCAGAGAATGGGGGTTTGAAGCTGAGGCCCTCGCCCACAGATCACTCAATGAAATAATTTATTTGGAATTTGGGGATTATTGTAGAGGGAATTCCTCATATGGATGGAAGAATATCTGTCCCAACTCCAAATATGAAGAACCAAGAAAACATAAACCACATGCAAAAAACAACAAAGAACATCTCCTAGGATGACCTAGATGCTGGAATCAGTACACAAGATTTTTGGCACCCAAAGATGCAAAGAAGAATATTCTCACGGTAAAGAAAAAAGATAGGATACATAAGCAGAGAAATATAAACTTTAAAAAAGAACCAAATGTAAATTTTTAGAGTTGAAAGATGCAATACTATATGAAATTTAAAAAAATCATTGGAGGGGCTTAATAGAAGAGTGGAGATGGCAGAAGAAAGAGTCAGTGACCTCGCAGATAGATAAATAGAAATGATCCAATCTAAGGAGCAGAAAAAATTTTTTTTCAATGAGCAGAAATGCAGGGATCTGTGATAAACAAACAAACAAACACCCTCTACTATGTGTATTCTTGAGTACCAGAAGGAGAGGAAGGAATGAGGCAGAAAAAAATATTCAAAGAAATATGCTGGAAATTTCCCAAATTTGGTAAAAAAAAAAAAAGTAAAAACATTTTTAGATTCAAGAAGCTCAGTAAACTCAAAACAGAATGGAAAATTAAAAACACACAAAAAGCACATCTAGGCAGGTCATAGTCAAACTGCTAACAGCCAAAGATAAAGAGAAAATCTTGAATGCATCCAGAGCAAAAAAGACACATTGCACACAGAGAACAACATTTTCAATGTCACTGTTTTCTCATCAAAAACAATGCAGACTGGAAGTCAGTGGAGCAACATCTTTAAAATTTTGGAAGAAAAAAGATTGTCAACTCAGAATTTCCTTTCCAGTGAAAATATTCTTCCAGAATGAAGATGAAATAAAACCATTCTCAGATAAAAGAAAACTTGGAGAATTTGTTGTCAGCAGACCTACAGGATGAGAAATGCGAGAGAGAGAGAGAGAGAGCGAGAGAGAGCAAGAGCGAGAGCACACCTAGGGCAGAAGGGAAAGGAATCTAGGTGGAAGATAGAGATGCAAGTTGCAATAAAAAGAAATGGTAAGTTTGTAGCTAAATATAAAATCTATTTTTTATTCTTAAGTTAAAAATGTATGTACCTGTTGAAAACAAAAATTATAACATTGTATCAAGGGTTTTATAACATATGTAGATGTAACATACGTGAAAACCATAGCATAATGGATAGAGGTGGACTATGGTTCCTGGGTTTCTTCATGCAATATTAATTCTAAGGAGATGGAAAAGCTAAGGACGTGAAGAAATTCTCTCTAGGGCAGTGGCTCTCTACTTTACCTGTGGTCTGACAAGCCCTGGGGATCCCTGAGATCCTTTCATGGGGTTTGTGAGGTCAAAATTATTTTCATAATAAGTCTAAGATATTATTTGCTTTTTTCTCATGAGAGTACCATGGAGTTAGCAGAGGCCACATGAGGTGTGGAGACATCATCCCCTGCCAACTAAAGGAACATGTATTTGTGTATCCTTGTGTTTTAAAATGTTCTCTGTTTTGAATTGCTCAAAACAGATATAAACAATATATCTGAACAAGGATTTAGAATAACAGGCATAAGACTAACAGCTGGTCTTGAAAAAAGCATAGAAGACACCAGAGAATCTCTTGCTGCAGAGATCAAAGACTTAAGAACTAGTGATGATAAGTAATGATAAGTTAAAAAATGCTATAACTGAGATGCAAAATAAACTAGATACAGTGACAGCAAGGATGGAAGAAGCAGAAGAGAGAATAGGTGAAATAAAAGATAAAATTATGGGAATTAATGAAGCTGAAAAAAAGAGGGGAAGGAAATTACTAGATCACAAGAGGAGAATTAGAGAACTAAGTGATTCCATGAAATGAAACAATATCTGTATCATAGGAATTCCAGGAGAAGAGCGAGAGAAAGGGGCAGAAGGCTTATTTGAACAAATTGTAGCTGAGAACTTCCTTAATCTGGGGAAGGAAACAGGTATCCAAGTCTAAGAGGCATAGAGAACTCCCTTTAAAATAAACAAAAACAGGTCAACACCATGATATATAATAGTGAAACTGGCAAAACACAAAGATAGAGAATTCTGAAAGCAGCTAGGGACATATGGGCCTTAACCTACAAGGGTAAACACATAAGGGAGCAGGTCAGCAGACCTGTCCACTGAAACTTGGCAGGCCAGACAGGAGTGGCAGCAAATATTCACTGTGCCCAATAGGGAAAAACATGCAGCCAAGAATCCTTTATCCAGCAAGGCTGTCATTCAGAATACATAGACTTTCTCAGACAAACAAAAACTAAAGGAGTTTGTGACCACTAAACAAGTCCTGCAAGAGATCCTAAGGGGGACTCTGAGTGGAAAGCAGCAAAGACTACAAAGGACCAGAGACATCACCACAAACACGAAACGTACAGATAATACAATGACACTAAAACCATATCTTTTAATAATCACTCTGAATGTAAATGGACTGAATACCCCCAATTAAAAGACACGGGGTATCAGAATGGATAAAAAAACAAGAACCAC
Organism: Cryptoprocta ferox; assembly: GCA_028646485.1. Lineage (NCBI taxonomy): Eukaryota > Metazoa > Chordata > Mammalia > Carnivora > Eupleridae > Cryptoprocta > Cryptoprocta ferox. The sequence goes on along the minus strand of CM053571.1, from coordinate 93,155,589 downwards.
CTATATGCTGCTTACAGTAGATTCACTTCAGACTAGCGGGAACCTGCAGATTGAAAGTGAGGGGATGGAGAACCATCTATCATGATAATGGACATCAAAGGAGAGTCAGAGTAGCCATACTTATATCAGACAAACTAGATTTTAAAACAAGACTGAGGGGCACCTGGGTGGCTCAGTCGGTTAAGTGTCTGACTTTGACTCAGGTCATGATCTTGTGGTTCATGGGTTCAAGCCCTGTGTTGGGCTCTGTGCTGACAGCTTGGAGCCTGGAGCTAGCTTTGGGTTCTGTGTTTCCCTCTCTCTCTGCCTCTCCTCCACTCACGCTTGCTCTCTCTCTCTCTCAAAAATAAAAAACAAATAAAACAAAGACTGTAACAAGAGTTGAAGAAGGGCATTATATCATAATTAAGGTTTCTATCCATCAGAAAGAGCTAATAATAATAATAAATTTTTTGCCCCCAACGTAGAAGCCTCTAAATATATAAATATATAAATAAATTAATCACAAACATAAGCAAACTTATTGATAATAACACTGTAATTGTAGGAGACTTAATACTCCACTTACAGCAATGGACAGATCATCTAGGCAGAAAATCAGTAAAGAAACAATAGCTCTGAATGACACATTGGACCAGATGTACTTAACAGATATATTCAGAACATTTCATCCTAAAGTAGCAGAATACAATTCTTCTCAAGTGCACATGGAACATTGTCCAAAACAGATGACATTTTGGGTCACAAAACAGTCTTCAACAGGTACAAAAAGATCAAGATCATGCCATGCATATTTTCAGATCACAATGCTATGAAGCTGGAAATCAATCACAAGAAAAAATTTGGAAAGCCCCTGAATACATGGAGGTCAAAGAACATCCTACTAAAGAATGAATTCATTAACCAGGAAATTAAAGAAGAAATTAAAAAATACATGAAAGTAAATGAAAATGGAAACATGACAGTCAAAATCCTTTGGGATGCAGCAAAGGCTGTCCTAAGGGGAAAATACATTGCAATTCAGGCCTATCTCAAGAAGCAAGAAAGGTCTCAAGCACACAACCTAACCTTACACCTAAAGGTGCTAGAAAAGGAGCAGCAAATAAAGCCTAAAGCCAGTAGAAGAAGGGAAATAATAAAGATTAGATCAGAAATATATGATATAGAATCCAAAAAAAACAAGTATAACAGATCAATGAAACTAAGTGCTGGTTTTTTGAAAGAATAAACAAAATTGATAAAACCCTATCCAAACTTCTCAAAAAGAAAAGAGAGAGGACGCAAATAGATAAAATCACGAATGAAAGAGGAGCGATCCCAACTAACACCACAGAAATACAAACAATTATTAGAAAAGACTATGAAAAATTATATGCCAATAAACTGGACAATCTGGAAGAAATGGAGACATTCCTAGATACTCATACACTACCAAAATTCAAATGGGAACAAACAGAAGATTTGAACAGACCCATAATTAGCAAAGAAATTGAATCAGTTATCAAAAATCTCCTAACAAGTAAGAGTCCTGGGCCAGATTGCTTCCCAGGCAAATTCTACCAGACATTTAAAGCAGAGTTAATACCTATTCTTCTCAAACTTCTGTTTCAAAAAATAGAAACGGAAAGAAAGCTTCCAAACTCATTCTATGAAGCCAGCATTACCTTGGTTCCAAAACCAGAAAACACTCCACTAAAAAGGAGAATTACAGGCCAACATCCCTGATGAATCCGGATGTAAAAATCCTCAACAAGATACTAGCAAAACAAATTCAACAGTATGTTAAAAGAATTATTCACCATGATCAAGTGAGATTCATTCCTGGACTGCAGGGTTGGTTTGATATTCACAAATCAATCAATGTGATACATCACATTAACAGAAGAAAGGATAAGAACCATATGATCCTGTCAATAGATGCAGAAAAAGCATTTGACAAAATACAGCACCCTTTCTTGATAATAACCCTCAAGAATGTTGGGATAGAAGGAACATCACTTAACATCATAAAAGCCGTATATGAAAGGCCCACAGCTAATATCATCCTCAACAGGGAAAAACTGAGAGCTTTCCCTCTAAGATCAGGAACACGACAGGAATGTCCACCCTCACCACTGTTGTTCAACATAGTGTTAGAAGTCCTAGTCTCAGCAGTCAGACAACAAAATGAAATAAAAGGCATCCAAATTGACAAAGAAGTCAAATTTTCAGTCTTCACAGACGACATGATGATCTACATGGAAAACCTGAAAACCTCTACCAAAAAACTGCTAGAACTGATACATGAATTCAGCAAAGTTGCAGGATATAAAATCAATGTACAGAAATCGGTTGCATTTTTATATACCAATAATGAAGCAACAGAAAGAGATTTCAAGGAATCAATCCCATTTACAATTGCACTGAAAACCATAAAATACCTAGGAACAAACCTAACCGAAGAGGTGAAAGACCTGTTTGCTGAAAACTATAGAAAGCTTATGAAAGAAACTGAAGAAGACACAAAGAAATGGAAAAACATTCCATGCTCATGGATTGGGAAAGAAGAAATATTGTTAAAATGTCAATACTACCCAAAGTAATCTACATATTCAAAGCAATCCCTATCAAAATAACACCAGCATTCTTCACAGAGCTAGAACAAACAATTTTAAAATTTGTATGGAACCACCAAAGATCCCAAATGGCCAAAGTAATGTTGAAAAAGAAAACCAAAGCTGGAGGCATCACAATCCCGGACTTTAACCTGTATTACAAAGCTGTAATCATCAAGACAGTATGGTACTGGCACAAAAACAGACACATAGACCAATGGAATAAAATAGAGAACCAGGAATTGGACCCACAAATGTATGGCCAACTAATCTCTAACAAACCAGGAAAGAGTATCCAATGGAAAAAACAGTCTCTTTAACAAATGGTGCTGGGAGAACTGAACAGCAATGTCCAGAAGAATGAAACTGGACCACTTTCTTATGCCCTACACAAAAATAAATTCAAAATGGATAAAAGACCTAAATGTAAGACAGGAAACCATCAAAATCCTACAGGAGAAAACAGGCAGCAACCTCTTTGACCTTGGCCACAGCAACTTCATACTTGACATGTCTCCCGAGGCAAGGGAAATAAAAGCAAAAATGAACTATTGGGACCTCATCAAGATGAAAAAAACTTCTGCACAGTAAAGGAAACAATGAACAAAACTAAAAGGCAACTGATGGAATGGGAGAAGATATTTACAAATGACATATTGGTTAAAGGGTTAGTATCCAAAATCTATAAAGACCTTACCAAACTCAACACCCAAAAAGCCCAAATAATCCAGTGAAGAAATGGGCAGAAGACATGAATAGACAACTTTTCCAAAGAAAACATCCAGATGGCTAACAGACATATGAAAAGATGTTCAACATCACATAGCATCAGGGAAATACAAATCAAAACAACAATGAGATCCCACCTCACACTGGTCAAAATGACTAAAATTAACAACTCAGGAAACAACAGAGGTTGGCGAGGATGTGGAGAAAGAGGAATCTTTTTGCACTGTTGGTGGGAATGCAAACTGGTGCAGCCACTCTGGAAAACAGTATGGAGATTCCTCAAAAAGTTAAAAATAGAACTCCCTATGCACTACTAGGAATTTATCCAAAGGGATAAAAAAATGCTGATTCGAAGGGACACATACACCCCAATGTTTATAGCAGCTCTATCAACAATAGCCAAATATGGAAAGAGCTCAAATGTCCATTGACTGATGAATGGATAAAGAAGATGTGGTATATATACACAATGGAATACTATTTGCGATAACAAAGAATGAAATCTTTCCATTTGCAACGACGTGGATGGACCTGGAAGGTATTATGCTAAGCAAAATAAGTCAGAGAAAGACAGATATCATATGATTTCATATTTCATGCATATGTGGACTTTGAGAAACTCAACAGATGAACGTAGGGGAAGGGAAGGAAAAATAAGATAAAAAGAGACGGGGTGCCTGAGTGGCTCAGTGGGTTAAGCATCCAATTTCGGCTCAGGTCATGATCTCGTGACTTGTGAATTTGAGTCCTGCATCGGGCTCTGTGCTGACAGCTCAGAACCTGGAGCTTGCTTCAGGTTCTGTGTCTCCCTCTCTGCCTGCCCCTCTCCCTCGTTCGTCCTCTCTCTCTCTCTCTCTCTCTCTCAAAAACAAACATTACACACACACACACACACACACAGGGAGGCAAACCATTAGAGACTCTTAAATACAGAGAAAAAACAGGGTTGATGGGATGGGGGTGAGGGAGGTGGGGGGTTAAATGGGTGATAGGTATTAAGGAGGGCACTTTTCAGGATGAGCACTGGGTGTCGTATGTGAGAGATGAACCACTGGGTTCTACTTCTGAAGCCAAGACTACACTGTATGTTAACTAACTTGAAAATAAATTAATAAAAAAAGCTCTCTGTTTTAAATTCTTAAAAAAACTTTGTTAATGTTTATTTATTTTTGAGAGAGACACAGGGATGAGCAGGGAGGGGCAGAGAGAGGGGGAGATACAGAATCCTAAGCAGGCTGTCAGCACAGAGCCCGACATGGGCATCGAACCCACAAACCATGAGATCATGACCTGAGCTGAAGCCGGACGCTCAACCGACTGAGCCACCCAGGAACCCCTGCAGTAGTTTTTTTAAAAAGAAAGACAAAGAGGTACAGCTAAAAGGCCAATCTATCAATTAAGTTGAAATTGGGTTCTAAACTGGCTTAATTTGCAGGACTTGTTTCTAACAGGGTGACCTATTAGAAATCGTTTTGGTTGATCTGGGACTGAGCCATTTCCTAGGATGCAGGGCTTTCAAAACTAAGACTGGTTCAGCCCCATGTCAATTGGGACAATTGGTTATTTCTAGCCCTTCAATCAGCTACTTTGTCCCCCTTTCCCTTGGCCAAATGTCTCTAAAGAGCAAAACCACATCTGTGCTATAGTGTAGGGCCCTGACGGGTAAGAGGTTAGAGGAAGGAAAGGAAGCATGCTACAAAATTATAAGTACGCCATGTTCACAAAAATAGAAAACATCTGCAAGAACAATCTAACATAACTGTGACCATCTTAGAGTAGAGGGATGTATGTGGATGATTGAAAAAAATGTTTCTCTGTTTGGTGAAATTTCTGTCTGTTATTAAGTCACTTTAGTAATTATAGAATAAATGTATTTGGAGTTATAGTTGTGACCATATGGCTCTTTCTGAGCCAGGCAAAATTAGAAGGGTGAGGCCACGGATCCTGAAGATGATGCTAGACCCTGGGTCTGGGGGCATTAATCCATGTGATTAGTGAGGAAGGACTTTCTGTTCTTGGATACAAACTCAGGCCAGGCAGAGATCCTTTCAACCTTGGGGGGCTTCTATCTAAAGACAGGTTGATATCCTCCTGTAGTCTCAATATCCCCCTGCATCTCCATCTCACTTATATCTTCTGACCCTGCTCCTGGGTCCATTGAATTTTGTTTCTCATTAACCGAGGAGGGGCAAACTGCAGCAGCAGAGAGGAGAACAGTCTGCAAAGTTGTGAATGGGCTGGAGAGAAAGCAGAGGGGATACACGGTGTGAATGCAGAAGTTGACAGAGTCCATTTTCAGTTTGAAGTTTTAGTTTTAAGTTTTGAAATTCCTGTTGGTGCTGCCACCTGCTGTCCACCATCAGGAAGGGCCTGGGAGGGCTAGTGCTGGGTTTTCCAGACCAGGGAGGTTTTCCTGCAGCCTTCATACAGACCCTAGCATTTAGAGAGGAGTTTGCTCTCTCTTGGAATCCAAACAGCCATGGGAGACCCTGGGCTGAGAGAGTGAGGGCAGTTTCCTCTCTTTAGACACCTTGCCCTGGGCCAGGACATGTTGTGCCTTTTATGCCCTATATCAGGTAAGGAGAGAGATACAGGAAAGAGGTGGAGAGCAGAGGGGGTGGAGGAAGCCTGAGTCAGTTGTGCTGGGATCCCAGGCTTCTATCCTTAATGGACACTAGAGCTGTGGACAGAGAATTAGGGGATGAGAGTGACTCTATCAGGAGTTGGGTCTGTCCTGCAAGTTCCACTATCCCCAAGTCATCTCAGGTATGCAAGTCAGGGCATTGATATCCATAGGTTAGGGATATTTGGGCAGAAGCTAAATCAGCCCCAAAGGTGTGTCAGCCACTAGTGTTGGCCTTCCAGTCTTCCTTCCCTACTTTGTCAGCTAACTGTCTACAGCATCAAGTGATCCTGCTCCTCTCCCACTTAAAACCTTTTAATGACTGCACCCTCTGATGCAAAAGATGGAGTCCAAGCTACTTGGCCATATTGCAGATTCTTCACTGGTAATTGGGCTCTGCTTGCCTTACTCCATTCAGGTTCCTCCTCTGATATGCATTCCAGCCTCACTGGTGATCTTATTATTTCCTAAACATTGCCTTGCATTTGCACATGTGAGTCTTTGGTCAATTCTGTGTTTTAAGTCATCAGAGACCACAAGGTAGCATAATACAGTGGCTAAAGGAGTGGGCTCCTAAATCAGACTCACCAGGTTCAAATCCTCCCTCTTAGAAGCTTTGTGACCACAGCCAGCTCATGCAGTTTCTCCGTGCCCCTAAAGATCCTCACCTATAGAAGAGAGATGAAGACAGTGATACCTGCTTCCATAGGGGTGTTGTGAGGATTAAGTGAGCTAATCATTTAATTTCTTTGGAGAGTTCCTGGACTTTGGTAAACCCTCAATAAATATCACTACTTGTTTGCAAAGGTAGAATAGCAAAATGGTTAGGTCAGCGGTTTTCAACCAAGAGCAATTTTGCTCCCGAGGGGAGCAAATATACCTGGGCGATATTTGAAAATATCTAGAAATTTTTGGTTTTCACAGCTGTAGGGATGCTACTGGCATCTAGTGGAGAGAGGCCAAGGATGCTGCTAAACATTCTACAATGCACAAGACATCACCTCTCACCACAAAAAGCTATCTAGCCTGAAATGTCAACAGTGCTGAGGTTGAGAAACTCTGGGTTAGGTGGTCAGGTTCCTCTAGAACCAATCTGTTTGGGTTCAAATCCTGGCTCTGCCTTTGATATGTGACCTTTGGCAAATTACTAAGGAACACCATGTTCCTCACTTTTTGTGATGGTGAATTTTATGTGTCAACTTGACTAGGGCAAGGGATGCCCAGATAGCTAGTTAAACATTATTTCTTGGTGTGTATATGACAGTGTTTCTGGAAGAGATTTACATTTCAATTGGTAGACTAACTAAAGCAGATGGGCCTCCCCACTGTATGTAGGCATCATCCAATCCATTGAGGACCTGAACAGAACAAAAAGCAGAGGACGGGAGGATTAGCTGGGACACTGGTCTTCTGCTCTTGGACTGGGATTTACACCATCAGCTCCCCTAGTTCTCAGGTTTTCAGACTGAAACTGCAATTACACCATCATCATCCCTGGATTTCTAGCTTGCAGCTGGCATATTGCCAGGCTTCTCAGCCTCCATAATTGCTTGAGCCAATACCTTATAATAAATCTCTGGAGAATCCTGACAATACAGTTTCCTTACCTGTAAAGTAAGGAAACCATAACAATATATCATAAGATTCTTGGGAGGAGTAAATGAGTTGAGAGGTAAATGCCTGGCATGCAGTACTCATGCCATCCATTATTATTACTACTTCTCTCCTCATGTGTCCCCTCCTCTGGGATGTCCTTCTTGACTCAGGGTTAGATTACTTTCCTGTGTTATCAGCACATTAGCACTTATCTTCATGTATGACAACCACCTGTTCACTTGGCTATCTTTCTCATAAGACTGTGAGCTTCTTGAAGGAGGGACTGTTCTGTAAGTTTCAATATCCCCAGGACTGAGCATGATGCCTGGTACATGTATCCATAGGATGAACTCATGGGATAAGGTAGAGAAGAAGAGGATGGACGAGGTATTGGAGTTTTCAAGGAAGATGCCCAGGGAGGAAGAGAGCATGTGAGTAGAGAAATAAGGCATATGAATGCAAGATGCCTTTGAAAGGGATTGGCTGGTCCTAACGTGGGTGACCTGGCTACTACCCCCTCTGTTCTTCACTAAGTAATAGGGCTTGTGGCACTGGTGGTAAATCTGGGCCTGGTGAGTGTGACAGCAGAGGTTATTATATGGCAGGCTCAGGGGCTGCCCATAGCCTATGATTGCTGGGGAGAGTATAGCAGAACAGAGAGCCATTAAAACACCTTCCCAGGTGTCCCCCTCTTTCTAGCCATCAGATTTGTCTACACCTAGTGGCCTCTGCACAGACACCTCTCCTATCTAAGTTTCTCCATTTCACCTCTTTTTTCAACAAAGAAATCCTTGGCTCTGGTATAGCTGTGCTGGCCTTGGAAGTCTGGGGAGGACCCCAAAGATTTCTTACTCTGTGAGGGATAGCTGACCACACAGGTGTGACTCTCTGTTGCCCTATATGTCTGGACACCATCTTCCCCTCATTACTGCTGGTGTTCAGGACCCTGCCGCTCTGCCATCACAGAATTTGTCAATTAGCTTCCTGCTAGCAAAGATCTGATGCTATCTAAGATATTCTCCCTGCCCCTGGGTATGCATTCTCTCTAATGACATGAGGTTTATTGAGTTGTATTCTGCTGCATTGGTCCTATTAAAGCCACAAGGTAAGCTTATACATATATGAGAGTGGGGGTATTATCTGAAGATGCTGGACATTCTTTTTAACAATTACTTAGAGAAAAGATGGGTTCTCAGAAAGTACTCAGGCAGGTGGACCTAAGAGAGGAAGGGAAGGGGGGTATCTGCCTATCTCTGAACTTCATTTTCTTTAGACTTCTAGGGGAACACTGAGATGTGGGTCCCTGGGGCTGGGTATGCAGATGGTGTCTGGGCTTAGGGCTAGGATGGAAGGGCATATGAGGCCCTTAGGTGTGGAGCCATATCTTTTTGTGGCTGGACAGGTTTATACCGCCCTAAGCCACTCACCCACATTGTTTTGCCAGATTAGCAAATATTGAGGCTATGGTGCTAAGAGGAGGTCATTTGTGATGAAATTCAAAGCTGAGACTATGTGTTAGTTACCCACTGTGTAATAAATCACTCATACATTTGGCTGTTTAAAACAGCAAATATGTATTACTTCACACAGTTTCTGAAGGTCAGGAATCCAGAAGCAGCTTAGATGAGTGATTTTGGCTAAATCTCTCACAAGGCTTCAGTCAAAGTATTAGCCAGGGCTGCATTCATCTGAAGGCTTGATTGGGGCTGGAAGTTCTGCTTCCAAGATGGCTCCCTCACAGGACTCTGGGCAGGAGGTCTCAGTTCCTTCCATATGATCCTCTTCACAGGACCCTTCCCTGATACAGTGTAGGAGGAGAATGCACAAGGAAGGGAATGCCAAGAAGCAGGGATCATTGGGGGCCATGTTGGAGGTTGGTTGGGTATTACAGAAAAAGACATATTATTTTAGTACAATAAATTCAGAAGATCAGTTAGTAGGATGTTATTTTTGCTAGGTATGGTTTTATTTACCAGGGATGCATTACCCTGAAGCCAGAGTGCCTTTGGGGGCTCTGACCCTCTCCTTCACCTTAGATCTGAAGGGCTCCTTCACTCATCCCAAACAAGTAGCAGGGTCATACAGATCAAAATAGGACCTGAAGGAGACCAAACACAAGAGGAGGTGAGGCTTTGGAAGGATAGCAACAGGAGACCAAGAAGCGATTGAAAAGGAGAAAGGAAGAGAAGTAAGGAGAAGCCCTAAATAGAATGCTTTTTCCAACCTAAGGGAGGGTAACCATAGCACGAGTCTTAAGAATCTAGGACAATGGTCCCACACCAGCAGATTATCTAATGGGACAAGTTCAGAGGCTGGAGATTCCAGTTCCAAATCTCCTATACCCAATGGGCTTTGTGTGGACTTTTAAACCTGAAATAAAGTCCTTTACTAAAGAACTCTTTAAACATACTGTGTATGTGCTCTGCTTGCTAATAGGAAGGCAGTTCTGCTATATCCTGCACCATCCCTTCCATCCACAATGAGTTTATGGGTGAGGCTGCATATGTACCTCAGATAATTGATTCCTATATTACTCTCTGTTCTATTTTGCTTTTGTTTTCTCCCAGACTTTAATATAAACCTTTATTCAAATGGAGCACCCTTGTCCTGTCTGTGCTACTCAGTAAAAAATGAGTGGTGGGGAGACAAAAAAGGATGGTGATTGGAAGTAGAGATTAGGGGAGCCACGTTGAGGAGAGAGAGAATGCTTTGTGATCCACCTGTTCCTTCCCATGTTGGGATTCTCTCTCCAGTGGGGATACCGAAGGCTAGACTTCAGTTACATTAAGGATGACAATTTCTTTTCTGCTGGGTCAAGGGCAGGGAGCAAAGCTTTTCTAAAAACAGTGGTGAAAAAAAAAAAGGAATCTAAGGGGAGGGTGTGGGTGTGAAAGGCAAGATAGATCAGTCATAGAACATTGAGGCTGAACAGGTGTCATCCTGCGGCACAGAGAAGTGAAATAATTTGCCCGAGATCATGCAGTGAGGCAGCAATAATGACTCCTCAAGCAGTGCTTTTAGCTCTGCCTTGCAGGTCTGATTAGGTCAATGAATACCCACAGCTATTGTGTGTGTGAAGGAAAGAGAAGAGTAGGTGCTGGCTTGCAGCAGTCTTATAGAACTTACTGGATGAAAAATTCACATGGACAATACACACACCTCTCCCCACACACTTTACGTGGAAGAGGCATGTGTGAGACAGACTTAGGAGGAATACGCATATTTGCATGGAAGGAAAACTGTAGTTGATACTTAAATAGACCCTCCTCCTCCTCCTGGCTCGTCTGTGGGGTCACCAGGGCTGGTGAAGCCCAAACTGAAGCCTGAATGAATGGAAGGGTTCTTGAGGCTTCACTAGTGCATGAAGAGGACAGGGGATGTTCTGCAGGGAATCAGGGGTGGTGGGGTGGGGGGAGGCTTCTCAGGCATGAGGGAAGGATGAGAAAACAGCCCAGAGCAGGCTTAAGGGTGCTGGCTGGTTTTGGCATCCATATGGAAGAAGAGTGAGGATCAAGGGCCAAGGGAAAATGGCTGCACCTGTAGCTGGTAACTGACGGAGCTCGTGTCGGGGGTCCGGCCCCTTAAATGGTGCAGCTTCAGGGTGTGCTGTGGGGAAGGGACCCCTGAGGAACTCAGGGGTGCTGCTGGAGCCTGATGGCTCTGTGTGCACTATCACTGCAGTCGCAGTGGCACTGGGGCTGGGCGGCTGCCCACCATCAGCTCCCTCTCCCCTGCAGGGAAGCCTTCTCTTGATGGGAAGGCAAGAGTGGCTGTTACTCCTGGAAGTCTAGCAGGCAGGAGCAAAAGTAGCTGTCCAGTTTCCAGCACAGGGGCTCTGCAGGGCAGCACTGTCTGGGACAGCACACTTGTCCTCATGGGGATGAGGGGACCACAGGATACAGGGAGAGGTTCTGGTTCTCGAGGCCTGGGGGAGGCAACTCCCTCCATTTCCCCACCCGCCCCTGGCAGACTTTTTACCTGCCTGAGTAGCCAAGATGAAAGTTATACTGTCTCTAAATCTGTGATATCAGTCACTTAACAGTTTGGTATAAATATAAGGCACCGTGTGACCTCACAGGCATTGGTGCACGCCTTATCCTTAACTGTAGAGTACAAAGGCTTTGCTTCCAGTTAAGAGAATTGCAATCATCAAGTCGAGAGGTAAGAGAGAATAGAAATAATAATAGCTAATATTCACCAGTTCTTACTCTATTCCAGGTATTATGCTGAGTGATTTCACATGGAGTTGTCACAAAATTCCTTGGAGGAAGGAAATACTCGGTATTGCTTTGTATGACCAGCAAATGTGTCTTATTTACTGAAGGTTAGTGAATGGATATGTTCACACAGCTAATAAGATGTGGCAGTTTGACACCAGAGCCTACTCACTTGACCACTATGTAATACTCCTTCCCAATTTGGGGCATGATTTTAGGTAGATCTAGAGCCTCTGAGGCAAGTGATTTATCCATGAACCTAATGGCTTGGCGATGCTGGTGACCCTCTGCTTGGACACTGGCCATGGGGGACAGAAAAGAGGCTCCTAGGGATGCCCCTCTCTCTAGGAGCCAGAACAAAGTGAGGGCAGAGGGAGTGAGACGTGGGACTGGGTGGGTGGAGGAAGGCAGGAGGTTTACCTCCAGCTAGACGGTGGGCCAGGAAGTCCTTGAAAGGACAGTGGTCCCCTTGTCTTGCTGGGAGGTCAGCTCCATCTCATGCCTTTGGAATCTAAATGGCCTCTGGTGAGGGTGGGTATACAATGTGGAGCTGTCCCAGAGCCATTCTGTTGGCTGAGATCTAGGGGGAGGAAGAAGCCCTGATGGATGCAGATTCTGGCCCCTGGTCAGGTAGGTCCACTGCTTGCATGCTTGGCCTTAGAGGCTTTGGCTACCTTCTTTGTTTCTTTCTTTCTGCCCTTCATGAAAACTCAGGTCAGCTCATCAGAGTCCTTTGCAGAGCCCCTTGATTTGGCCACCAAGTCCCCTCACCCGCTACCTTTTCACCTCCTGCTATACTTACAAGTTCTCCCCATCCTCACCTGACCATAATCATGGACACAGCCTTGGGATGGCTCCAGATCAGTCCCTGGGGACCCTGATGGCATGGGTGCTGCTGTGATTGAGGGGGTTAGAGCCAGGGGGAAGTGAGGGGAGACATGCCAGAGAGCTGGGGAGAGGTACCGGAGGTGGTCCCCAGGCTGGGTGGGAGCAGCAAGCTCCAGAAGAGGAAGAACAGCCTGTGGAAGAGCAGGGAGAGGCAGGAGGGGAGGAGCAGACCACAGTCAGGGCCAGCCATATCGGCAACTGCTGGCCTCTTACTGACCTTTGGGTACTTAAGCCTAGACCAGATGTAGTTTTTGCCTCTTAAGGGATAACATTTGCGTTGGGGAAAGGGGTCAATATAGCCAGGCCTCTGCTCTCTCTTGGGATCCCAGGATTTGGAGTGGCTTCGAAGGGTCTCCTTCTGCCAGTAAGGGGTCCAACCATGTTATAGAATGGCGCTCCTGGCTGGGATGGCCTTTGTGCTTTAGAGTTGAGGAATTTCCTGACTTTTCCTGAGCTTTCTTTTCAACAGGAAGGTCTGGGCATGTTGGGGGGGGGGGTGTCACATGGGAGATAGTGGCTGAAGGGAGGGGGG
>CM053571.1:93017425-93141910 GCA_028646485.1 Cryptoprocta ferox | reverse complement strand
TTGTGCTTTAGAGTTGAGGAATTTCCTGACTTTTCCTGAGCTTTCTTTTCAACAGGAAGGTCTGGGCATGTTGGGGGGGGGGGGTGTCACATGGGAGATAGTGGCTGAAGGGAGGGGGGTAGTGGGGAGGGGCCCTTGGCTAGACTTCGCTCCTCCTGCCTACTCTCTGGTCCCCTACCAGAACATAGAGCCTGAGGCCTCAGGCAGCATGTGGTTCTCTGCTTTGGAGGACATGCACCTGCTCTTGGTATATCCGCTGTTGCTTACTTTCTTCTAGAAGAGGATCTGTACTGAAACAGGGATCAAGACTAAAGGGTCATCTGAATTTCAGGCCAGAAGATTGTTTGTGACCATATGGTGCTATCTGGGCCCAAGGAAGAAGGAATGGGGTAGGGGCCCTGCATGGGGCTGGCTCAGAAGGATGCAGTTATTCCCTCTTGCATGGAAGTGAACATTTTGGATTCCTGATCATCTCTCTGGGGGCTAGGATTCTGTCAACAAAGTCAAAGTTGGTCCCTGGATTCACAGCTTTGTGTGCTCCAGGACAGGCTAGTGGTGGGACTTTCCTTGAGGGCTATTTCCCTCTGGCTTGTTTTTTCTTCTTTCACAGGTTGGTGCCCCTCCTAACCATCTCTTCCATCTGAAGACAGAGGGAGCAGCCTGATCTGAATGAAGGGTTGGGGTTTTGTCAGGGTGAGTATGTGGGTTCAAAACTGGTGGTGGTGGTGGTGGTGGTGTGGTGTGTATGTGCCTGCATGTGTGTGTATGTGTGAATGTGTGGTGGGGAATGGAATATTCAAGAATGTGGCAGAAGAGGGAAGGTTAAACTTGGTGTTTCTTCAGCTCCCACTGCAGTGAGCAGTGCCCCCTGCTGCCCACAGGGGAAACAGCAGCCCCAGCTTCCCAGTCTCAGTAGGTCCCTCTTTTCACCTGCCCCCTTCCCCACCCCCCACCCCTTGGTGATGTTTCTGAAGCTGCTCAGTCCTCCTCTGATTGCTTGTGCTCCTTTGCAGATCTCCAGGTTTCTTGTTGGACTCTGGATCCTGAGGGGGTGAGGTCAAGTGAAGGATTTGAACTTGCAGTGTGAATGGCTGGATATTCATATCACAGTTTTGAGGGCTTTAGCTTGGACCTGACAGTTACCATGGAGGCCTCCAAGCTCCTGGGTCAGGCCCTCTGGCAAGACTGCAGCCAGACTGGCGCTGGACCAGCATCCAGAGCACAGAGGACCATCCTGTGGGGAGAGGCTTGGACATGCACTGTAAACTCAGAGTGACCAGGACATTGCATTACCCTGGTGACTTAGGCAATGGGTGACTACACATGGAACATCTTCCTTTGCCTTCACTGTCCCTTGGAAAGGGACAAAGTAGGATCCAGCAGTCCTCAGAGCTTCTGCTGGTTGACTTTGCCCAGAGAAGGGCTTTCTACTCCCTACTCTACTGGGGACATCTGCATAGAGGCTGGCAGGAAATAAGCTATTCAGTTCCACTCACTTCTTTTCCAAACTCATTCCAGAGTGTATAGTAGGATCAGTGTTTCAAAACTAGTGACTGTCTTGAATGTGTAGGGGCTTAGCCACTGCAGGAAGAGGGGGCAGGGGTGACCATCTAATGAGCCAGGGACTTTCCAACAAGCCCTGCCTCCCACACAGTCAGGCTCTGTCCCCACCCGATACTGAGCCCTCTTTTCTCTGACACTTGCCTCATGGTACTTTTATTCTGAAGGGACCAAGGCCCCTGGAGGTGTGTGTGTGTGTGTGTGTGTGTGTGTGTGGGCTGTCCAGAGGCTGGAGCTGGCCCTGACCCTGAACAGGCCCCATCCTCTGGGCTGTTTTCCAGGGTAGTGATTCTGGGGCCCTAAAGAAGGGGCCTTAGTGTTCTCACTTCTACCCCTTATCCTCCGTCCCAGTCTTGTTGGCCTTTAAACAGAGGGTCCCTACAGCCAGGCATGTCAGTCTTCTCCTTACTGTTGCCTTCACACCCCTGTGTCCTCATCTTTCTAGTGTTTAGCCTTGTATCTTCCATCTGTTTCTAGCCTTCATGCTGTCTGTCCTTCCCAAAGCAGACATGGAGGCCAGGTCACTATTCTGAAGCTTGGTAGCCTCCCCCAACACTGAACTAAGATCTTACCCTCTCCCATCCCTCTTCCCCAAAGTGTAGGATGGAAATATAAGACAGCTAGGATTCATTCAGACATTGGTACATGTGGTCTGTTGAACTCTGTGTGGGTGAGGCTGTGCCTTGGACCTGGTTCTGTTGAGCACATGAGGCTTTCTTGAGAATAGAGACAAGGAAACAGAACAAAAAACAAAATAAAACAAAAATACCCCCTCTACCAGAAACTCCTGTTTACATTCTTGAACCTCACTCACAGTTTTCCAGAGGTTTCACCAGGACAGAGTTCTTACTTGTCCCCAAATGCTCGAAGCTTAGTTCTTTCTTAGATGGAAAAGAAGAAACCAAATGAAATAAAGAGAATTGAGATGCATTGTTTTCAAGAGGCCTTTCCCCTTTTCCTGTTTCTTTCATCCAGGAGACCAGACCTTGAACTGGATATGAGGCCGCAATTAGGCAGTGGAGTGTGACAAAAAAGGACTTTGGCCTGGGGGCTACAAGTTATAGATTAACATGAGGAGGAATAAGGAGGAACCTGGAGGGAGAGTAAGTGGCCCAAGAAAGGGACTGCTGACCTGGGATGATCTGGACTTGAAGGGGTACAAGCAAGAGGAGCCTGCGGACTGGTGCAGTCTGGAGGGGCCCTCAGCTCCTCTCTGGCTATTTGACCTTCCTGAAGACCTGCTCACACACTGCATCCCTTGCAGTCAGTTCCTGGGGACACAGTAGGAATAATGAGGAGAGAGAAAGACGGTTCTTGCCAGAGTTCCTTTCTTGAGGTCCTGGAGCCCCATTTAATCCTTCAGGATACAACTTGATGTATGGGGAATTTTATCATTGTCCCAAACCTTCAACTTTTCACCCCAGAGGAAGGAAAGGAGCTGGGTCACAGAATGTGAAACAGCTAAGTCTCCATCTTTCCAGTCATGATTTATGGACGTTTACCTGATTTGTAGCCATGGTCCCTCTGGCCCCTCTATTTCTTCCTCTCTCTACCCTTCCCAGTGCTTTTGTTTTCCTTTCTTGCTTGCCTTCCTTGGAAGGGGGCAGGGAATGGAGTAGGAGACTGTTTTGATTGGGCAAGGGGATGAGTCTTAGCCCAAATAGGGGATGAAACCCCTCTCCCAGGCCTCACCCAGCTTACCAGATACAACTTCTCTCCCTCCAGCCAGTGTCTCCAGCCTCGGTTGGGGACCTCCCCTTTCTGCACACATACCAGCTGCTCCTCCTCCCAGGTTACTATGGTCTATAGGGAAAGCAAGGATAAGGGAAGATTTGGAGGCAGAACACCCCAAATGCATCCAACTCACTCCAGTTGGGCCGACCCCCGCCCTTCACACCACAGCAGATAGTGTCTTGTTCCAGCCCCTTCATTCTGAATGAGAGGGTGGTTCTGATTCAACAGGACTCCCCCCACCCCCACTGCCAACTCCTACAGGCCACTGAGGCCATAGTTTGTCTATAGTGACTGTTAAGGCAGGGCAGGGATGGAGCAGGATAAGCAGGGGTAAAATCGGGTGGTGGGTGATAAAGAACAAAGACTTTGTCCTTTGGATACTTCCAGTTGGCCTGGAGGGTCTTTTGGGAAAGAAGGGAGATTGGTTGGGAGTCCCACAAAGGAATCTCTCCTCTTTCTCAGTTTCAAGGACAGCTGAAGTGTCCCTGAGAGTGAAGGATCACCTCCCTCCCCCCAATCAGAGTAGGGTGGGCCTGGCATTCCAATTAGCATTTCTTAAACCCTCCTATAGAATTGGCCCGGCTAACCAAGGTGCTCAGAATCTTGGTCAGATAGGGCAGGAAACAGGTGTCTATGATTCCAGGCAAGTGTTGGGGAAGAGCTGAGTCTTCAAGAAAGTGAGGAGTTTGTTAGATTGGAGATACTGGGACATTTCCAGCCAGGAAAGGAACAGCATAGAGTTAAGAAAGAAGGCCAAATAGTTGTAAGAGGCTCTAAACTAGGGTGTTTGTGGGAAAGACCCTTGTATACCATGGACCTCATGTGGAACATAATGGGTTGTCACTGAAAGGATTTAATTCATGGTCACTTTTACATTTTAGATAAATCCAGAGTGGATTAAAGGAAGATTAAGCCTGGGGGCCAATATCGGGCACCAGGCGAGAAATGAGGGCTTGAATGAAGTGGTCATCGCAAGAAAGGCTAGGAAGGATCAGCGATGTTCAGTGAAGTAAAATGGGGCATGAATTAAGTCACATATGTCACTGCAAGATTTCTAGGAGCCACATTAGAAAAGGAAAAATAAATAAGTGAAATTAATTTTAATAATATATCTTAGGGGTGCCTGGGTGGCTCAGTTGGTTAAGTGTCCGACTTTGGCTCAGATCATGATCTCATGGTTCATGGGTTCAAGGCCTGCATCAGGCTCTGTGCTGACAGCTCAGAGCCTGTAGCCTGCTTCGGATTCTGAGTCTCCCTCTCTCTCTGCCCTCCCCCACTCATGCCATCTCTCTCTGTCTCTCAAAACTAGACATTAAAATTAAAAAAAAAGAAAAACAATAATATATCTTATTTAACCTAGAATATCTCAAACATTAACATTTCAGCATGTGATTCAAATAAAAATTACTGAAATGTTTTACATTTTTTGTATTGTCTTAAAAATCCACTGTGTATTTATACTTATAACATACCTCAGTTTGGACTAGTTACATTTCAAGTGTTCAATAGCCGTATGTGGCTAGTAACAACTATACTGGACAGTGCAGAAAAGTTATAAAGATTTCTTGACCAACTAGATGTGGTGCATGAGAGTGTGTGTGTGTGTGTGTGTGTGTGTGTGTGTGTGTGTGTTGGGGTGTAGGGTTAAGGGAACAGGACATATTGACTGTGATTCCCAGGTCTCTGGTCTGGCTGGTTATCACCATTAACCAAGGCAGTAAATATAAAAAGCAGGAATCAGCTCAGGTAGGAAGATAGTGAATTTGGATTTGAGCTTGGGGCATGCAGATGGAAACATTGTACAGACAGATGAAAGCTTCACCCTGAAGCTCAGGAGACAGCTCTGGCTGAAGAATACATGTTAAGGAGAGTTTACAGGTAGTAGCAGAATGCATGGGTATAGATGATGTAGCCTATGGCTGGTGTAGAGACAAGAGAGAGAAAGTCAAGAACAAAACACTGGGGGGAAACCCCAGTTAAAGGGATTAATAGGGGAACTGAGGTCTGCAAAAGAGACCACAAAGAAGGCGTAAGAAGCAGAAAGAAATAGAAAGGAGTGGAGTCAGAGTGACTAAGGAAAAAGAGACTCTGCACTGACCAACTGGGTCACAAGCTAGAGCATGAGCAAATATTTCTTCTTTGGACTGAGGGTGACCTGCTCTTTTTGTCCTTTGGCTGGTGATAGGAGGGGGCGGGAGAGAGTGGTTTGGGGGAGCACCTGGAGACTGTTACCTTGGGGACTCTGTAGCCTGCTGTGGTGATCACTTTCTCTGGCTGGGGGAGGTCACTTAGCTTTGCTTCAGACTGTTAAGAGGCACCTATCTGCTCACTCACATGCCCTCCTCCAAGCCCCCAGGAAAAGTACCTGGCATTTTCTTCCATCCACGATCCTTAGATCCTCTTCAAACTCAACTCCCACCTCGAATTCCAGAATGTAGTTGTGGAAGGTGCTGAGGGTCTTCACTATCATGTGGTTGCCCTGATGGTCAATCTGCTTGTCTGGCCTAAGCAGCAGTGCTATCTTCCGCAGAGGCATGCCGATGTCTGGGGTGGGGGTGGGGGCTATCTCTTAGCAGGGGTCCTACCAGCCAGCCAGGAGCTTCCCTCCAGCAACCTCTGGGCTGTGAGCTTCCCTTTAGCTGGGTTTGAGACTAGAGATTGACCCTTTCCTACCAATGCTCCTGGTAGAAATGGATCCCAACTCACATGCCACCACCTGAGCCTTTCCACAGCTTCTAACCCCAGCACTCCCCCCTTCTCAATGGGACAGAGAGGAAGGAAAGGAAAGGGAAAAAGGGGAGTGAATGGGGTGTGGGGGGGGTGAGGCCATTACTTAGGGCTTGCAGGTAGTCTTCCATGTTCTTCTGTGAGACAAAGCGGTAGTAGCCGGTGAGGTTGGGAGGCATTGTCCGGGCTGGCCAAGATGGAGATGGAGATTTCAGGAGAATATAGCAGACAGGGTGAGGAGGGAGCAGATGTTGTCTGGCAGGTGAGACTGAGAGACTCCAGGCCAGTCTACATACACACACACACACACACACACACACATGCACACACACACAGAGAGAGAGAGAGAGAGAGAGA
Organism: Cryptoprocta ferox; assembly: GCA_028646485.1. Taxonomy (NCBI): domain Eukaryota; kingdom Metazoa; phylum Chordata; class Mammalia; order Carnivora; family Eupleridae; genus Cryptoprocta; species Cryptoprocta ferox. Next base: position 93,135,532 of record CM053571.1, on the reverse strand, counting down.
GAGAGAGAGAGAGAGAGAGAGAGAGAGGCTGTGTAAAGGTCTATGCTTACCAGGGTTTTTATAGGGCTGGACCCTGGTGCAATAAGAGTTCCTCCTTCCTCCCATGAGTTTGGGACTGGTGCCTGCAGCCTGAGGGAGGGGTAGGAACTTGGCAGCTTTGTGCCTGACCTCGGCTTTTCCTGAGGAAGGACGTGGAGCAGGATCTGGGGCTGTCCGTCATCCAAGACTTGACCCTTTTCGAAGGTCAGCTTTGGCTTCCAGCCCATTTCTGGCAGGTTTGGGAACTGTCCCAGAGCTCTGAGGGGGGCAGTCTCCCCTGGGAGAGGTCTGGTCTTGCTGTGTAGAGGGGGAGCTTCCAGACTCATCCAGGGATGAGTTCTAACAATATCCCAAGATCCTGGGACTGAGTCAGGGATCCTGAAAGGTATGAGGGGGAAGAGGTGGGGAAAGAAGGGGGACAGTCAGCTGGCCAGGAGCCACTGTGAAGAAAATTCTCCAGTGCTGCCTCCCACAACTCCCTCAGACAGCTTCACCGAGTTAGGGCCCCAACTCTGGATTCCAAACTCTGTCCAATAGTGCTCTTCCCAAGCACAGAGAGGGCTGTCAGCGCAATGAGGTAATTGAGCTCAAAGTCCAGAGCAGAAAGTGAGGGAGGAGTTTGGTTAGCTATTTTGGAGAATTCTCTACTCTTTGGCTTGGGACCCAGGGGTTTCACTCTCCCTCTGAAGTCACTGATGGAACCATCACCCCCCAGTTCCCAGGCTTTGGACAGCCTATGCTTACCAGATGTATTCCCATGGTCGGGGCTGCCTAAATTATTGTGTACCTTGCCTCCACTCCCTACCCCCTTCTCTCTCTCTTTCAAACCTACCACCTTCCCTGGTTTCAGAATCAGCTGGATTGGTTCATCATGGTTTAAGGTGGGAAAAGCAGGGAGAGGGAGGCAGAGAGCTTAGGCAGTGGAAAAAAATCCCACCTGCAAGTGACTTGTTTCCACAGGTGTGTGTGTTGGGGTGGGGGGTTCATAAATATCTCACTCTTCCTCTAGTTCCGGAACCCTTTCCACCTCCCTGGTGACCATCCCGTGGTTTCTTCAAGATACTGGGGCCAGAAACTGAAATGCTACAATCTCTCCGGTTTGGGCTGTGGGTTTTGCTTCACGGCTCCCAGGAGGCACGCAGCAGGAAGCTGCTGATGGAAAGGGCTGTGAAAAGAGGTTAATGCAGAGTTAGTGGTGGCAGCGGGGGGGGGGGGGGGGAGTGTGTGTGTGTGACGTGAATAGTGCCCCTCCTCGCCTCGCTCAGGTCTCCGTTGACGTCTCCCTCTCCCACCCCCGGGCTTCTAGCTTCTCGATTCTCCCAATGTCCCTCTTATTTCCCACCCCCTCTACGGCTTTCCAGCTTCCTCCCAAGCCCCCTCAGTTCCCTTGCTCCCCCAAATTGCAGTCTAGGGAAAAAGCCCTAACACATTCTCCCACCCCTGCTCCCCAGTCCCATTGGTTCCCTCCCCCCCCTGCAGCACCTGGCCCCCTCAGCCACCCGATTGGCCAGCGACCCCATCAATCCTCGCCTGGCCGTGCTGACGTCATCCTGCAGTAGCGAGGATGGGTTGGGAATGAGGGAGAGAGTGAGGACGCCCGGCTCGAGAGCTAACGAGAAGCCTCTGCAAGTCTCCCGCCCCCAGCCACCCGGGTTGGGGTCTGCCCAGGTCTGCTCTATGGACTAGTGTGCGCGGCAGGCTCTTTTCTGTCTGTGCCCTGCTGCCCGCTATCTTCCCTTTCCTCCTTGGAGAGCCCCTGCATCCCTCCCCCAAGGTGGAATCAGCCGGCTAGAAGCTCCTGGGGGGAGAGCGATCGCCTGGCCCTGCCCTGCCCTGCCCTGCCCTGCCCACACCACACCATGACCCTCCTGCTGTTGCCCCTTTTGCTGGCCTCCCTGCTCTCCTCCAGCTCCTGTAACAAAGGTGAGTGAGTTGGGGGAGGGGGCCACTGAAAGAGGGGTATCAGGGCAAGCCATGTAGGGGTAGGGGTGGGCAGGGGCTGTTGAAGCTCTCTGGCAAATGACAGGTGTGGGTTCTTCCCACCATCTCCCTCTCCACCCGTTTCTTCAGAGCTGCCCTCTTCTCTCCCTCACATCCCCTTCCCCGCATCATCCTCTCTGGTCTGTTTCTACCCATGTGCTCCCATTTAGTCCTCATTTGCATCCTGGGGTCTCTGCCTCCCACTCCTTCAGGTTCACCTCAGAGAGATATCTCAGGTCTCAGGAGGACTTGCCCCTGGAGGGTAATGTACATCTCTGGGTGCTTCTCCGTTTTCACTGGGGTGTGCCCGCACTAAGGGTGTGTGGCAGACCCATCTGGTTCATCTCCATCCCGTCCTGGACGGAAACAGTTCCTTGCAGCTCAGCAATTCGGAGCACGTATGTTTTGGCGTGTTCCTCTGCGTCCATACCCTGCATATGGCTGGGCTGAGGGTTATCAGAGCTGCCCTCTCTGGCAGACAGCAGATAAATTCAGCTGGGTGAGGCCATCAGAGGGACCGGGGAGGAGGGGTGGGAGGAGAGGGGCTAGGGCTCAGGCAGGTGGAGCAAGGCAGGTAAGGGCAGAAGTGGGTGTGTGTGTGTGGGGGAGTGCTAGATGAGTGGCGAGAGGGAAAAGCTGAGTCGGACGAGGGACATGAGGTGTGGGAGGGGGGGTAAGAAGGAAGGTGGAGGCAAAAAAAAAAAAAGAGAGAGGATTGAAGGGACAGAAGAGCAGGTGAGGAGAGGGGGAAGGGAAAGTGGAGGAAGGAAGGGCAGGGAGTCAGCAGTGAGTGAAGGAAATGAACACAAGGAGAGTCTGTGGCCAAGAGGAGAGGAGCAGGGAGACTGGGGGTGAGCTGTGGAGAGGGTGCCCAGCACTGGCCCTGCGGCACTACAGCCCCTCCATCTTCAAGAAGTGGCTCCTCGCCTCAGTGTCTGACCTCAACCCAGCTTCTTAGCCTCCTGCCACTTCCTGTGCTGCCTTTTGAGCACCATCTTGTGGCTTCCTCCTCTGCCATTAGAGAAGGTGGTTCTGGTGGTCATCTGCTAGAAAGGGGCAAGCATTCCGATATCAAAAGCCTTTTTTTGTGGTGTAGTTGGAGGAAAGACTGGAAGTCAGGATTTTTTGCTCACCATGACCTACTGGGGATGTTTCCTTTTGGTGTCTCAGTTTCCCTCTCATGATATGTCTTCCTCCACCGATGTTCCACGGATAGGCCATCATGAATGTGCTTGGGGAGCCTGAGGGTTGGCATGGTGGGATTAAATAGAGCGAACAGCGGCCCCTGAGGTGGGGGTGATGTAGAAGGGAAGGGAACACACTGTGCCTTCCCCATAGCCCCTCACCAGGGTAGGGGGAGATCAGTCCGGGGAGGAGACACAATTGAGCTGAGTCTGGCAGAAGATGGGGAAATCTAGAGGCTGAGTGAGTCCTGCATCCTTCCTGGCTTGGCTGGTGGTTGAAAGGAAGAAAGGGGTAAGCAAGAAGCAGGACTAAGTCATGAGTCTGAATAAGAAGTGGGGTTCAGGGAGAATAGCGTTTGGTGGCCTTGTGGAGGACATAGAAATGTGCTGGCTATGATTGTGCTCTCTTGGGTATAGGGATGAGAGGCAGGCAGGAGATTTGTCGTGTTTCTAGGCCAGTTCAATAATCCCTTAGGATGTCGGCTGTGCTGGGTCCAGTCATTTGGCATCGATTCCTCTGCTCCATCCCTGCCCCTCTCTGTCCCCCTCCTTCTGTCCTATATATTTTCTCTTCTCTTACGTTGGATGGACTTAGGCTGGGACTTGGCTGGGAGAAGTGCAGAGTGAGGGGATCAGGACTGAAATGGGGTGGTGGTGGTGGAGGAGAAGATAAACACTCAGGATCTCTGGAAATGCCTAGATCTTTTTTCTCTCATCTCAACTCTGCCCTTTCCCAGGGCCTTCTGATGGCCCACCACTGCTCCCCGAATCTCCAATCTCCACTCACTAGCATTTGAAACCCCTAAAGAAAATTCTTTACCCTCTGACCATGTTTCCCAGGAGAGATAGTGGTCCTCCTCCTCCTCCCCCAGGTAGGCTGTTGCCATGGAAACAGTTTATCCTGCCATGGGAAGAAGGCTGTGACGTCCCACAGACCCTCTGACTTCTTTAATGCTGATTTCTTGTCCTCAGCCCTTCCTGCTGCAGGTGCTCCTGCAGAGGGTGGAAAGGGGGATGATAGTGGAGTGGAAGTGTGTCTGGGTGGTGCAGGAGTGGAGAGCCAGCTCACATGTGCTTCCTCTCTTCTCCCTGGGCGGGGGTCAGCCAACAAGCACAAGCCATGGATCGAGGCAGAATACCAGGGCATCGTCATGGAGAATGACAACACGGTCCTGCTGAACCCACCACTCTTTGCCTTGGACAAGGATGCCCCCCTGCGCTATGCCGGTAATTGGGGTTGGGGGAAGGCAAGGTGGGTGGGACAGAGAAAAGTGGTTGGGAGGGCGGAGGACAAGGGGGGGGAGGGGAGGTCCTGGGAGGGAGAGCAGGGGAAGTGGGGAAGAGGCCTCGGCAAAGTGGTAGAAATAGACTTAAGCATGGTGGCTGAGTAAAGGGAGCCAGGGAGAAGGACGTGGGCAGGCAGGGGTTAACTGCATCAAGATTTGGTCAGATCTCAGACCCAGTAGCTCTGAGAGGCCTCTGAGAGGCTGCAGCTTGAGGGAGCTGATGTTGGAGCTCTATGTCTGATAATTAACACTTTCACATGCACAAGAGAAGGGACAGGTGTTTGGGAGGAGAGGTGAAGTGGAACAGAGGTGGGGAGGCTGGGAAGAAGATGCTGGAAGTGGCGAACGAGAAGGAGCCTCATCCCTCCCTCCCCCCGGGTCAGGTGAGATCTGTGGCTTCCGGCTCCATGGGTCTGGGGTGCCATTTGAGGCCGTGATTCTGGACAAAGCAACTGGAGAAGGGCTGATCCGGGCCAAAGAGCCAGTGGATTGTGAGGCCCAGAAGGAGCACACCTTCACCATCCAGGCCTACGACTGTGGAGAGGGCCCCGATGGGGCCAACACTAAGAAGTCACACAAGTAAGGAAGCCCTTGCCTCCTGCTCCCTGCTGCTGGGCTCTCCCTGCTCTTCCAAGCCCCTTACCCTCCTCTGTCCATGCTGTCATTGAACACCTACCCCCTCCCCTCTTGGTTCACCGGGGTCTTTTCTTCCAGGAACTTTTACTCAAGGTGACAGAAACATGTAGAGGAACTCTTGGGATCTAATCCTAGTTCTGCCTCTTATGACCTTGGGCAACTTACTTAGCCTTCTGGATCTGCTTTTACTGGTCTATAAGATGGGGAAAATGATCATCCTACTTCCTTAGGTTGCCGTGAAGAGTAAAGGAGATGATTTATATAAAAAGCATGTGCCACAGTACCTGATGCATGGGAAAGTCTCAGTACATGGGTTATGATGAGGAGGAGGGGAAAGAGGAGAAGGAGGATGAGCACATCAGCACACATCTGGATTCCTTCCACCTGCTACACCAGTCTGCAGTGCGCACCACACTCACACACATGGTATACACATGCCCAGCGCTAGGTGGGGGTGCACAGGAAATGGCTCCGGCATGACCAAGCCTGGGGCTCGAGACTCCTATGTCTGTTCCCAGCTGACTTCTCATCAGAGAATGGGAGAAAGGCGGGCAGTCAAGGTTCCTGGGCCACTAAGAGGCACTGGCGGTAAACCGCTCCTTGTGACTCAGTTTCCCATTTGGAGATAGGACCCTGCCTCTGGGTCCTGGGTGCCTAGATCTTGACAAGAGGCAAGGCTCAGTGTGAAAGACATAACCACAGGGCTTCTCGCCCCATGGGGCCTGAGTAGGGGGGCCACACCTGACATGCACATTGCACATGTGTGCACAGAAGACAGCACTCCTCTCATGCTCATGTCAGATGACTTAATGGCTTTTATATAAATACCATTTCCCTTCCCCTAGTTGGTTTTAAAGATTTTATTTTTAAGTAATTTCTATACCCAATATGGGGCTCAAACTCACAACCCTGACATCAAGAATGGAATGCTCTACCAGCTGAGCCAGCCAGGCACCTCCACCCCCCAGTCCCCGTTGCTTTTAATTTGGCTTTTATTCTGTGTCTTCCTTGGTTATCCCATTGGATATGACTATTGCAGAGGAACAACCAGCCGGACACAAAATTCTGTCTTGTCCGCTGTCTTAGCACCCAACCTATAGCATTCCATACAGGAGTCCTCCAAGTCAGCCAAGGGTGTCCTCTGGGGCTGTTCTTTACCCCATACATCATTCACCCCTTCCTGTGTGGTGCTTGGTGCCCTGGTGGGGGGGTGGGATGAGCATGCCCACAGCCCTAGGCTTGGGACATACTGGCTCCTGTGTGCTCTGACTCCCTGTCTGCATTTCTTTCTTTGAGTTTGGAGGCTGGCTGACTCTTCCTTGTCCCTCCTTCTGCTCTGGTACGTGCAGGGCGACTGTGCACGTCCGGGTCAATGATGTAAACGAGTTTGCCCCCGTGTTTGTGGAGCGGCTGTACCGCGCTGCGGTAACTGAGGGGAAGCTGTACGACCGCATTCTGCGGGTGGAAGCCATTGATGGTGACTGCTCCCCCCAGTATAGTCAGATCTGCTACTATGAGATCCTCACACCCAACACCCCCTTCCTCATTGACAATGACGGTGAGTCCACCCCCTGCTGCCCTGCCCTTGTGCACCCACATCCCTCTGAACACCCCAGGGCTGAACTCTCCACTTGTGTCCCTCGGATCCTCTTTCCACATCCTCCTTCCCAATGGAAAACCTTGTTTCCCCAGATACCTCCTTTCCCATCTTCCCGCTGCCTAATTCACCTGTTGCCCAGTTGGCTCACAAGTCCTCCCCTTGCCTCCCTAGGCTTTCTCTAACGCACCTTACCCTCTTTGTCTTCCCCCACACCTATCCCAGGAAACATTGAGAACACGGAGAAGCTGCAGTACAGTGGCGAGAGACTCTACAAGTTCACGGTGACAGCTTACGACTGTGGGAAGAAGCGGGCCGCGGATGATGCTGAGGTGGAGATCCAGGTGAAGCCCACCTGTAAACCCAGCTGGCAAGGTGAGGAGCTCCGTGCTGTCACCCATCTTGTAAACCATCTTTCACCTTGGTTTCCCTTTTGTCCCTTCTGACAATCATAGGGCTAGGTTAGGAGCCAGGGGAGAGAGATTTGGGGGCAGGCTTGCAGCTGTCTACCTTGGCTGACTACCCAAGAGTGTCAGCGGACACGACAATGGCAGAATGGATAAGAGGGCTGCCTTCCTCTCTCTCTCCACTACCCTCTCCCTGTCCCCCATGCAGGCTGGAACAAAAGGATCGAATATGCACCAGGCGCAGGGAGCTTGGCTTTGTTCCCTAGTATCCGCCTGGAGACCTGCGATGAACCTCTCTGGAACATTCAGGCCACCATAGAGCTACAGACGAGCCATGTGGCCAAAGGCTGTGACCGTGACAACTACTCAGAACGGGCACTGAGGAAACTCTGTGGTGGGTGCCCTCCTCTCCCCAGCCTTCTGCCTGACCCTCGTCTGCGTCTTTCCTAAGAATCTGCCTCACATCTTCCCTTGCCCACCCACAGGTGTATATATATCCACAGAGGTTGTAGTACACGGTTAACTCCTGTGGCCCCAAAAGCAAACCAATAGGTCATTGGCAAAGATGCATAATCATAATCATAGCACAAGACAGTCACCAGGTACATTGCGGAACAATGGGAGGGAGAGATGATGAGTTGGTGAATGGGTTAATTGGAGAGCCATTCCTAGAAGGCAGATCTACCCTCTGGTCTTTGAGGGGCTAGGAAAGGGGGTGAGAGTAGTGTGGGAAATCTCTCTCCTTCCATCACTCTTTCCCTGGCTGCTTCCCATTTGCCCATCTGCTGTGTCTCAGCTCTGACACTTGTGTTTTCTGGGGCTCTTGCAGGTGCTGCCACTGGGGAGGTAGACTTGTTGCCCATGCCTGGCCCCAATGCCAACTGGACGGCTGGACTCTCAGTGCACTACAGCCAGGACAGCAGCCTTATCTACTGGTTTAATGGCACCCAAGCTGTGCAGGTTCCCATAGGTGGCACGGCTGGGCTGGGCTCTGGGCCCCAGGACAGCCTCAGTGACCATTTTACTCTGTCCTTCTGGATGAAGCATGGTGTGACTCCCAACAAGGGCAAGAAGGAAGAGGAAACCATCGTGTGTAACACTGTCCAGAATGGTGAGCCTTCCCCAGGGCACTGGTTTGAGAGTGAGGAAACTGGCTTTTTATCCTGCCTCTGTCACCATCCAATTTGTGGCTGTGGACAGGTCACTTCCTCTCTCTTCATTTGTAAGATGGCGGTGCTGGGTTTGTGAGGTTTGTCGCCTGCATGAGAAGTTGAGACCCTGCTACTCTCAGAGTGCAATGGGACTGCTCATTGCCCTTCTCACCTGCGGTTGCCCAATCCCCCTGCATCCCACCATGTGGTAGGCTGCTCCCCAGTCTACTCCCATTAAAACCTGTTCACTGCAGGGGAGAGAAGCCTGGATAGTGGTGTGCCCCATTCTTTCTCTCCTACTACCATCCTATCCTTCCCTTTGAAGGACTAGTTGGCTCCATTTCCAAGTCCCCCTCTTTCCTTGACTGCATAGCATGTCCTTCCTAGGAGGGCTCAGTCTTGACCTGACCTCTCTTTTCTGCCACTTCTCTGAGCTCACTTCTCTTGACTTAAGAAGGGTTGTCACCCATGTATTAACCAAAGGACCAGTAGAAATCTGGGTGGGAACAGGCTGGCTAGTATTGCATCCTGGCCAATCAGAATGTTCGAGAAGCCCTAGTTATCACTTGGACTGGACTCTGTGCATGTGTCAGAGAGAGAGAAAGAAAGTAGGTGCTTGGGAATATGGGAGGGAGAGCACCTAAGAGGGTAATGAGAATCCCACGTCCTCTCCCTCTGGTGCTTTGCCTCAGGCCCTGTGTTTGACCCCTGTCTCTGTCCTCTCCCCTCAGAGGATGGCTTCTCTCACTACTCACTGACCGTCCATGGCTGCAGAATTGCCTTCCTCTACTGGCCTCTTCTTGAGAGTGCCCGCCCAGTCAAGTTCCTCTGGAAGCTGGAGCAGGTGAGGCCAGTGCCAGGCTCCTGGGAGAGCTGGGTGGATGGAAGGAGGGTCCTGGGGCTGGGGTTGGCATTTTCTGCATTGCCCTGTGCCCCTCTTCATGCTCCACCTTCAGTTCCTGACCATTCTACTCCCAGGTTCTCTTGTTCTTCTCCAAGGCTTGTCTCCTGCAGGAAGCACTCCAAGATTAAAAGGAATTTGGGAACACATTACCTAACACCATACGCAACCAACTATCTTTTTCCACCTGTTTTATTTCATCTCTTTCTTACCTAGAACCTTAATAGTACATATCCCTGACTCTCAAGCAGTTAGCATGCTGTAAGTGAGAAAGTAAGTAATTCTGAGGGATGCAGGTTGGGTTTGAGTCCAGCCAGGGGAACTCACTAGCCAAGAAATCCGGTAGTATGTCGAAATCCCAGTTTCTTGGCCTCTTAAATGGGAATAATATGAATTTTATATCCAAGGGTTGTTGCAGGATTGAATGATGGACTAGACCTTATAGGTAGAAAGAATGTCAATTTTTATTATTATTACCCATGATTATGAAGGATAAATAATGGACCAAAAATATGTAAAATCCTCTCTTGAGCGGACATTGCAACCTCTTCTTTATTTATTTTGTACGCTGACCAAAAGGACCAATGGGGACTAATTTGAGTTCCCATCTCCTATTTTTCTTGCAAGCCCCAGTGGAGTGGCTGAGTGAGCAAATAGCTGAAAAAAGGCAGGAAGTAGAAGAGAGAGAAAAGAAAGGAAGGGCCTAGAAAATCCACAAACTGGATAATTGAGGGCTGTCTACAAAAGCTTTTGCTTTCTGTGGTACTCTGTGAAAGAGATAGTCTGCCATTTGCTGCTTCTTCATCTTTCCGTCTTGTTGCTAATATTAGTAACATCTGTTTTTCTTTTATTTTCCCTTATTTTATTCAACACATGTTTGTTAAATATCAAGCAAGTCTTGGCCATTCTGCTTGGTTCTGGGGATACAATGGAGTATAAGATGAAACAAAATATTTGCCTTCTTTGAGCTTACATTTTAGTTGGAGAGGTAGATTTTTAGAAAGTAGGGAGACATATACACATGGTAAATTTTGTTGAATTCTCTGAAAGAGCAGCAGGGGACTAAAGTAGAGAATGGGGAAGGACAAAGCGGGGGGTGGATTCCCTTTAGATCCGATGCTCAAAAAGTCCTGATGGAGGTGAAATTTAAGTTTTCTTCTAAAGGATTAGGAATAGCTGAAAAGAAAGTGTTCCAGGCAGAGGGAAGAGCTGATGCAAAGGCCCTGAGGCAGGAAAGTGCTTCACATGTTCCAAGCATGGGAAGAAGGTCAGTGGGGCTAGAATACAGTGAACAAGGGGGAAAGACTGGACATGAGGTTGGAGAGCTGGGCAGTGATCGGGTTGTACAGTGGACTTTGTCAGCTGGAGTTTGTTTAGATTTTTTTTAAGGTTAGTTTTTTAAAATGTTTTATTTATTTTTGAGAGAGCAAGAGAGAGAGAGAGAGAGAGAGAGAGAGAGAGAGAGAGAATGTGAGCGGGGGAGGGGCAGAGAGAGAGGAAGACAGAGGATCTGAAGCAGGCTCTGTGCTGACAGCAGAGAGGCCGATGCAGGGCTTGAACTCACGAACCATAAGATCATGAAGTTGGACACTTAACCAACTGAGCCACCCAGGTGCCCCAGTTTGTTTAGATTTTGTCCTGTAAGAGATAAGAAGTTTTTTGAAGGGTTTAAAGCAGGGAGGTGATCTGATTAGATCTGTATTTTAAGAAGATCCCTTTGGCAACTATGGGAGGAATGTATTGAAGAGACATAAAAATATAAAGACCTAGATAAGACTGTTGTCATGGTAAAGGTTGAGGACTGGACTAATGCACGGCATTATAGAGAACTACACAGAAATCCACAGCTTTTAGCTCTATTTGGACCTGGGATCAACAGCACTGCTGATGAATTGGATGTGCAAGGTGAAGGAAAGAGAAGGATCAAAGGTATCCCGTAGGTCATCTGTTTGAGCAACTGGATGGACACTGGAGTGTTTATGCTGAGCCAGGGAAAAGTGAGGACATTGGGAAGGGGTGTGGACGTCTATCTTACACATGTTAAATTTGAGATACCTCTGAGACATTCAAGTGGAGAGCCCAGTGTTCAAAGGAGAGCTCTGGGCTGGAGATGCAGATTCTGGAATTAATGGCATAAATATGGTATCTGAACTCATGCGAACAGATGAGGTAACTCCTAGGAAGAGTGAGTAGAGAGAAAAGGGAAAAGGGTCTAGGTTGAACTGTGAGACATTCCAGCACTTGGAAGCTAATAAAGCAAAGAACTCACGACCCCTCATTCCTCTGACAATCCCCCACACCCATCTTGACCCTAGGAGAAACTGCCAAGGAGAGCAGGTTTGTTTTACTGTTGGGATACAAACTACTCTAGACCTTCCAGTGCCATACGTACATACATACAGTTTGGGGCAAAAAATTATTCACAAAATAGTGTGTTACTTCTATTAGGAATGTTTATAGTTTTAGAGATTTTCCCAAAGAATGGAATTTTAGGTACTTACTTGGTTGATGCCTGATAGATTTTGGACAGGGATGTTATTTCCTGAGCTGGGTAGGCAACAATTCACTAGTAAGCCCTGCTGATAGAGCTGAGAATATAAGGGACTGTACCCTGTCTCCCAGGAGAAAGGGCAGTGCCTTGCATTAATTCCCTGAAGATAAAACAACTGAGAGTTCTTACCCTTACACTGCTCCCCCAGGTCTGTGATGATGAATGGCACCACTATGCTTTGAACTTGGAGTTCCCCACAGTCACGCTCTATGCCGATGGCATCTCATTTGACCCTGCCCTCATCCATGACAATGGTCTCATCCACCCTCCCCGGAGGGAACCTGCTCTCATGATTGGAGCCTGCTGGACTGGTAAGTCCCCCTGAGCTTCTCAGTGAAGACACTGAAGGTTGGAACCTCTAGTGGCTTAGGATTAATGAAGGAGCAAAGGTAGCCTGACTTCACGCATCTCTCCCTGCAGTTGGGCATGGTGACTCAGAGAGATCTCTGTGGAGGAGACTGCAGGACCCCTCCCCCCACCCAATATCTCCCACCTATTCATTCAACTAATCATCACCTCAGGCGTCCCCAGAATCTCTCTTTCTGTAACTTTGGCTGCCCACATTGTTCCATCAAAGGGATGATGTCCACAAGTGCATTCCCTTGCTGGAGGCCAGTAATACTTCAGAGTCCTCAGTCTTCCTTAAGCGATTTCTTTCATTTTTTTCCTTCTAGGAGCTTGGATGCGTGCCTGCTTGCATGTGTGTGTGCGCGCGTGCACGTGTGTGTCTTACCACAGCCCTTGTGTTTTCTCAGCAACGTATTTGGGGGTTGATTTTTAACTGAAGAGATTGAGAGATTGAGATGTGAAATTGGTGGACAGGTTGCAAGTCCTACGTTGGCGGGGAGAGAAGAGGGAAGACCCCTTCTTCCATGTGATCACTCTGTCGCCACAACGCTGAATTCATTGCTACTTCTTTTTTCTCCAGAGGAGAAGAACAAAGAGAAGGAAAAGGGAGGAGACAACAGTACAGACACCACACAAGGTACTCTGTGTGTAAGAACTGGAGACCAGAGAGCTCTCACCTTAAATTTATGTGTTTGCTCCTGACTCCACCCCAGCCCCAAATCCCAGCCGCCTCATAGTTACTGCTGCGCATGCCACCAGGGGGCAGAGCCTCCACGAACTACTGCAGGGCAGGGCTCCCTTGGAGAGGTAAGGCCAGATGGAGCTTGGTGGCATCCTGAGTGTCCTTTCCTGCCCACAGAAGGAAGTGGAGGAGTTCTCTTGCTGGCTTTCCACGTAGCAGATCGTGGGAGGCAGGAGATGGTCCCACACAGGGAGATCTGGGCATCTGTGAAGCTCCACACGTTCCCCTGGGTCCCTTTGCATGCCCTGTGACTGACCATGCCCTCTCACCCTCCCCTCCTTTTCCTCCACGGGCTCCTCTTTCCTCCCTTTGGTCCTGCTTTCCTCCTTCCCTTTCTCCCTCTCCTGAGGGCTTTTCTCATTTCTGTTGCTTCTGTTTTTCACCCTTCTCTTCTCCTTGGGTTTATTCCCTCTTCTGACTTCTTTTCTGCTTTCTCTAATCTTCCCTAGCCTCACTTCCTGGTCTCTTCTTTCCTTTTCATTTCCACATTTCTCCTTCTTATGCTTTTCCTCCAACCTTCTGCCCTTTCTCTCTGCCCCCTTTCCTGCTCCAGCTGCCTCTCCCCTCACCTGCTCTTACCTCCCGTCCATCCCTGTGTTCCTGCCCTAGGAGACCCCTTGCCGATCCACCACTACTTCCATGGCTACCTGGCTGGTTTCAGCGTGCGCTCAGGCCGCCTGGAGAGCCGTGAGGTCATCGAGTGCCTCTATGCATGTCGGGAGGGGCTGGACTATAGGGATTTCGAGAGCCTGGGCAAAGGCATGAAGGTATAGCCCCTACCTCTAGCCCTGTCCTTCTGGGCATGCCCCCTGCCCCCGACCCCTGCCCACCTCTCCCTCTGCTCCTTTCCTTTCCCACCTCCTTGTCCTGCTCTCAGCTGTCTGTGTCTGGGGCCCAGGTCCACGTGAACCCCTCGCAGTCCCTGCTCACCCTGGAGGGGGATGACGTGGAGACCTTCAACCATGCCCTGCAGCATGTGGCTTACATGAACACTCTGCGCTTTGCCACGCCTGGCGTCAGGCCCCTGCGCCTCACCACTGCTGTCAAGTGAGTGTTGGGTGGGGTGGGCAAATCACATAGAGCAGAGCTAGACAGTGTCAGAACTCCTTGGCCTTAGACGTCACCCAGGGCTAGGCACACCTCCCTCACCGTATAGATGGGGAGATTGGGCCCCAAAGACAACTGACTTGCTCAGTTGACATACCAGTGTTTGTAGAAGAGCCTGGACTAGACTCAGATTTAAACAATGGATTCATTATTCTCTCCACTAACCACCCTTCTAGGATCTTGGGGTTTTAATTTTCTCTGTGTCTCTATGCTGATATGTAAAGTGGTACAGAGAGGGTACTGGATTGGGAGCTGGGAGATCTGATGTTAATTCTGACACAATGTTGATTGCCTGGATGACCTTGAGCAAGTAGCTCTAGCTGTTTCCCCTGTTTTAATCTTGATTCAGCAAGCTCTTGCAAGGTCAAATAGGATCATCTAAGTCTGGAGGTTGGCAACCTATGGCCCTAGGGCCAAATCTGGCCTGCTGCCTGTTTTTGTAAATAAAGTTGTATTAGAATACAGCTATTCCCATTCCTTTGCATATTATTTCACCGTATGATGGCAGGGCTAGTGGTTGGGACAGAGTCTGGATGGCCCGAAAAGCCAAAAATATTTATTGTCTGGCCCTTCAACCGAAAGTTTTCTGACCTTTGAATTCTAAGTAAATATTTTAATTATTTAAAAGAAAAATTGGCACCTGGGTGGCTCAGTCAGTTGAGCATCTGATTTTGGCTCAGGTCATGATCTTGTGGTTTGTGAGTTCGAGCCCCACCCTGGGCTGCTGTCAGCATAGAGCCCGCTTCAGATCCTCTTTCCTTCTCTCTCTGCCCCTCCCCTGCTTGTACTTACTCAAAAATAAAGAAAACATTAAAAAAATGCCAAATAACTGAGAGGTCATGAAAGCATAATAGTTATGGACCCTGAGTCTGTTACCTACTGGCTTTTTGCACTGAGCAAACGCTATAAAGCAGGGCTAACAATAGAATCTAACTCATGGGATTTTTTTGAGAGCTAAATGATAGAGCCCAGATTGACCGCCTAGCCCAGTGCCTATTCTGCCAATGTTGGTTATTTTCACCCCCTAGAATGTTTGTGGGGCAGTTTTAAGGAGATACTGCCATCTGGTGGGTGGATTACACAATGCAGGACACTAGATTCCTGAGCAAGCATGCCTTTCTCCCCTACTCTGCCTCAGTTTCTCCATAAGCCATATGAAGATAAACATCTCTGACTTGTTCCTATCCTGGGAAGGGTGGGTTTGGAGAGGAGTGAAAGGAGAGGGCACAGTGACTGGTCATGATTATCAGGACTCACAATTACAGCTCTGGAAGGCAGAGGCAGCAGCTTTTGGGAATCAGGCTGCTGGCCCATGGTGTGGTCACGATGTGGAGCTGAAGGCCACAGGTACCTGGGGTCATGTGGGCACAGACCAGAGCTAAGCATGCAGCCCACCACATTCTAGCCAGAACTCAAGTTGTTAAAAGGGCAGTCACATAGCTATGAATGGTTTAACCCACTAGAGACCAAGTAATTGCCTCATCTTCACTCTGCTCTGGAGCCGCATCATGGGAGGACATTGTCTTTTGGCTTAGGGTGGAGCTTTGCAAAGGGAAGCGTGCCCCACAGCGGGAGGAGTTGACATCCTTTGTTGATGGACTCACTGAATTCCTCCTACCTCTTTCATGCCTGGGGAGAGGCTTATCCAAGGGCTGGGAACCTGACTTTGATCCTTTAGTAGGGAGAAGGGGTCTTGTTGTTTTCTTTGTGAGGTTGAGAAAGAGAGTTTTTAATTTTTTTGTTTGTTGAGCTACCATGTGGTTAGTGCTACCCTAATACTTCTTGAGGTAATTGGAGAAAATACAGAGAGGTGTGTGTGTGTGTGTGTGTGCACGCGCACACATGTACAAGCACGTGCACCTGGACATACACATGAGTGAAAGAAGGGGAGACAGATCCCTAACAGCCCCTCCTTTTCCCTGATACACATCCTTGCCCTAGTCCATTTGTCTTCCCCAAGTTCCAGTGTTCATTTCTTGGGGCTCTGTCCATTTAAAGCCAGATTTGTGCAACTATTTGTCAATGCAGATTTTCCCTAAGGTATTCTTCCTCCCCTCTTTCTTTCTTGGAAGGCCCACCTCTTTTGTGTCATTAACCCCTAAACAAATGCCTACCATATCTTTCTTCTCTAGCTTTGTCCTTTTTCCATAGCCCTTAAATTTCTATCTGCTTGCTCCAACCTCGATCTAGAAGTTCTGACAGCACCTCAAACAGGTGACCTGAAGATGGAATAATGACCTTCAATACCCAAACTAGCCCCTCCCCCGGAATTCTCCATTTCTGTAATGGTGTCCCTGCCCTTGCAGTCATCCAGGCTTGAAACCCCTGAGTCATCTTGGATTTCTCCCTGTCTATCCTCCATGCTCCATCAGTCACCAGGTCACCCTGATCCTGCCTGTGCCAGGTGTTGGGAATCTATCTCCTCTTTTTCGATTTCTGCTGCTATGACTCCAGCCCCATCCCTGATTGCTTCCCACCCAGACTATTGCCATAACCTCCTAATGAGTTGACCTATCTCTAGTATTCTAACTTCAGTTCACTCTCCACTGGAGGCTAGATTAGTGGTCATAAATCAGAATTTTCATCTTCATATTTCCCTGATATAGAAGATTTTAATGGCCTCGTCTTGGCCAGTGCTCAAAAATTGCACTTGAAGCCCTCAACCATCTCACCCCAGATTTCCTGCCTCATGTTCCTTCATTCCCCTTGGTACACTCCTCACCATCCATTCTGTGGTCTACCTTCTGCCTAGCAAAGTCCTACCCTCCTTCGAAGGCTAGCTCAGTTGCTACTTCTCTTGATTATTTCTATCCTTCCTGGCCAAATGCCCCATTCCCATCCTAGCCAGAAATAATCTCTGCCTCTCTAAACCCTCATGGGTTTTTTATTTGTTCCACTTACATGATGGTGACTACATTTGCCCTTGTTTTAAGGTTGTGTGCCATATCTAAGGCCTTGACCAGATCATTAGTGCTTTTGGGTCAGGGCCGGCCCCCTGTTCCCCTTTGGGTCCCCTTTGGATTGCTCACCGCAGCGGGAATGTCTGTTGGAGTCTGGGCTCTCAGGGTCAACTGAGGTTGTCTTCCAAGAGGCTTTGATCAGGGGCCCTCGGAATGACCATGCAGATTCTTGGGCCCCACTCCTTGCAGCACAGGAACTCAGCAGGTTGTGGGCATGGACAGCATCAGGGGCTTTGAGTTCATCATATCTGCTGAGGTTCCCCCTTCCTGTTTTGGTTCCCGTGGTCAAGCTGGGCATGCTCAGTAAGCCTCATTTCAGTTAGCACAAGCATATGGCCCACAGGCCCTGCCCCTGTGCGACTAACTCCCTTGTGAAGGCTGCTTGTTCAAGGGGTGCTTCTTTATAAATAAATCAGACTGGTGCAAAGCCAGGCCCCAAATAGTGGCTGTGGTTCAGCAGAAAGAGAGTGATCTTGGCACAAGAACAGTGGCTTTAAGCCCTGACTCTGATCCCTATTTCTTGTGTGGCCAAGAGCCTTGTTCATTGTTGGTTTCTTATCCCTTTTCCACAGCACTGAAATAAGGTTGAATGAAGTAGTATGTGTAAATGCTTAAGAAACCAGCAGGTGTGATGAGAATGTGAGGTGTCATTCTGATTGATTGGCAAAGAATGGGGTGGGAGGTGACCCCAGGAGCACCTTCCTGAGCAGCTGTGCTGTGCGTTGGTGGCTGAGTGCTTGAGGGAGTCTGTCCTGGTGCCAAGGTCCGAGAGGCTTCATGGGACCATGGATGCAGGTCCAAGATTGTCATATTAGCTCACCAACCAAAGTGGGTTTCTCTGATCTTGAAGGGAATGAATGGAAGGCACACCAAGGAGGAGGACATCCTTGGATAGGCTCCCCCACCACATCCCTTCCCTCCACTTTTGCTGTTGAATATTTTTTTGGCATGTATCTGCCATGTGTTTTACTGAACACACTTCTTAATTTAAATCTTCTGAGTAAGGAACTTGTATGTATAAACATTTTTGTAAGTTCAGTTTGTAGAATGAAATTTGTTAGGTGTTCCATAATCTTGGTCAGGGCATTGGTGTGATCACCCCTGCAGGTATGGGTTGCCTGATCTGTCCCTGACCCTTTCCCACAATGGTATCTTCCCAGGAAAGGGTATCTCCTCTCCAGCTTTGCCCCAGTAGGGTAGTGGTGCTGCTACAGAGACACTATCCCTCTTTCCTCCCTTCCCACTCCCTGACATGGGGTGCTCTGTTGTAGAGATAGATGCCCAGAGGGATGAAACAGAATAGGGATCATAAGAGAGAAGGTGTTGGGTCACAAGCTGCCTCTCTCCCCGCTTCTCCTGTAGGTGCTTCAGCGAAGAATCCTGTGTCTCCATCCCCGAAGTGGAGGGCTATGTGGTGGTCCTTCAGCCTGATGCCCCCCAGATCCTGCTGAGTGGCACTGCTCATTTTGCTCGCCCAGCCGTGGACTTTGAGGGACCTGAGGGGATCCTCTTGTTTCCCGATCTTCAAATCACTTGCTCCATTTCCCACCAGGTGGAGGCCAAAAAGGATGAGAATTGGCAGGGCACAGGTAAGAATGACTCCAGGGAGTGATATCATCCCAAGCAGGGGCCCATGTCCACAACTGGATTGACTTCACCCTGCACTTGCTTGCCTAGAACCACTTACACAGGACGTAGAGCTGGGAGGAGGCCTGTGGGTATGAGCAAAGTATTGGGTAATGATGTTTGTGAAGATGCTGCTGACTGCTCTCAGAAATGAGCCTGGACGGGGAGGAAGAGGGGCCATGGGGTGGGCCCTGTGGCTCTGACCCGGATCCTGACTCTCTCCTATCCAGTGACAGACACACGCATGTCAGATGAGATTGTGCACAACCTAGATGGCTGTGAGATTTCTCTGGTGGGGGATGACCTGGACCCCGAGCGGGAAAGCCTGCTCCTAGACATGGCATCCTTGCAGCAGCGAGGACTGGAGCTCACCAACACGTCTGCCTACCTCACCATTGCTGGTCAGTGGGGACTGAGAACCTGTTGTCTTTTTCTGTGTGTGCCCCTCCCCGTGATCAGGTATCTAGGAATTCCAGTGGGTCCTCCTCCCAGGCCCAGGATATGGGCAAGTGGCATTTTGCACTTTCTCAGCCTGAAAGTTCCTCGAGCTTCTCTCTACAGCTTGGCTCCCCTCTGCCCTTTGCTCCTCCTGTGGCTCAGTCTTCTCTGATGAGCCTTCAATCCTTTAGCTGTTTGGCCCTGACCATCTCTCTACCTTCCATCTCTCTGATCTCATGTACACACCAGAGCTTTAACTCTCATGCTCATGTCTTGGTGAATAGTGGTCATGACTTGGTAGCTTCCGGGAGAAGACTGCTATTCTCTGGAGGAAACCTCCATAAGCGGGGGATGGGGGAAGATGGTCATAACTGGCTCCCTCCTATTTCCATTCCCTTCCAGAGCCTCACCGAGGACTTCTGTATTTCCCCCTCTCTCCGTTTCCCTCCTGCTGGCCTCTTTCCTTCCGTCTTGCCTTCTCGCCATCTCTACCCAGAAGCCACAGAGTTTTTAGAGAAGAGCAGAGCAGGAAATGGACCCCAGTCACTCTCTCCCAATGAGTCAGAGCTGGGCTGGGGTGGAGGGGGTGCATCTCTTGGGAGAACTCAGGTCATTCCCCTGCTGAGACATGGGACTGACCCATTCTGCGGTTGCGTGTCTCTCAGCTGGTGGGAGCCTGAGAGAGAGGGTCTTGCTCGGCCTTTTTGGCGGCTCTTGCCCTGAGCTGCTTCCTCGTCCCCCAGGGGTGGAGAGCATCACTGTGTATGAAGAGATCCTGAGGCAGGCTCATTATCAGCTGCGACATGGAGCTGCTCTCTATGCCAGGAAATTCCGGCTGTCCTGCTCAGAAATGAATGGTCGTTACTCCAGCAATGAATTCATTGTGGAGGTATTCAGAGAGTCTCCTTTCTACCCCTCCTCTCCCGCTAACGAGGAGCCCTGGTGGAGTGGACTGAGTGAGACCCATAGTTGGTGGGAATGGACATTGGAGCATGGAGGAGCCCAGAACCTGTCCGCAGCAGAGAAGGAGGAGCTGTGGGGCATGGTTAGCAGATGCCCCAAGTGAGGTGGGACAGGGCTCTAGTGAATAGGAATAGGAGAGGCGGGTGCCCACTGAGCTATCCCTCCCCCAGGTCAACGTCCTGCACAGCATGAACCGGGTTGCCCACCCCAGCCACATGCTCAGCTCCCAGCAGTTCCTGCACCGCGGCCACCAGCCCCCTCCTGAGATGGCTGGACACAGCCTGGCCAGCTCCCACCGAAACTCAAGTACGTAAGAGTACACGGGGCCAGGCAGGGCAGGGAGGGTGGCAGGGAGTGGGCTGGGCACCGGCATCCTCTCTCCTCTACCACTGGGAGTGGGGGAAGCCGGTGGAGCTATGGATCTGTTCCCTGTGCTACCTGACTTAACCAATCACTCTATTCCAATCCCTGTAACCCCTGGACCATTAACTTTCCCTCCCGAAGAATATGACACTTGTCATATGACTCTATGTCATTCATCGCTGGGGTGCTCATGTCTGGCATCATAAAGTTGGTGTGGGGTTTAGAGGCCTTTTTTGTTCTTGCTCCCTCCCCCAGCAATATCAAATTAGTCCTGGACCTAGTGAAGCCATCAATTATTTATGATGCACCTACTATATACTAGCACTGTCCTGAAGTGGTATTAAGGACATAAAAGAATTATAGGATAGATAGTCTCTATCCTCAAGGAGAAAGTTGGGGCTAATACATGTGTAGTTATAAGCCACCTATAATGTCATAAGTCTTATTTTTAAATGTTTATTTTTGAGAGATACAGAGAGAGAGCGAGAGAGAGAGAGACAGAGTACGAGCTGGGGAGGAGCAGAGAGTGAGGGAGACACAGAATTGGAAGCAGGCTCCAGGTTCTGAGCTGTCAGCTCAGAGTTGGATGAGGGGCTTGAACTCACGGACCGTGAGATCATGACCTGAGCCAAAGCCGGATGCTTAACTGACTGAGCCACCCAGGCACCCCTATAATGTCATAAGTCTTTCTAACACCAAGTGTGCAACTTGGCAAAGAATTAAATCCAGATGGAGAGCTGCCTTCACGTTCCCTGACCATGGTCCTTTACCAGTGATGTGAATTTTAATTTCCAAGCTAAGAGTTGCTTTATTATAGAAAAACTAGAAACTACAGGTATACAGAAATAACATCAGCCACAATTCCACCCCAGAGAAGAAGCCATTGTTAATGTTCCATTTTTTATGCCTTTTTTTTTTTTTTTACAAAGTTGGGATCAAACTATTTTACCTAACTTGGTATTTACACATAATATTATGAAATGAGTTTTCTTCCACATTATTGAACACTGTAAAATGATTCTGTTGATGCCAAAAATGATTTTTGGAATCCTTTTAGAATTGCTTCCAAAGCCTATTTACGTGATGCACTTATGTTTATTACTTCTTAGGTACATTTTGCTTTTGACCCATTTCAGTATTACCCAATTTCATCATCTGCTTTTGTCAGAGTTGGCTCTGGATATCATTTTAATTTCTTAAATATACAAACCCACAAAGGGCACAGGTTTGTCACTTTTGAAAAAAGTCAAAAGGTGTATCACAGGCTCGGAAGGCAATTCCGTAAGGAATTCTGAAAATGCTTCCATGAAAGAGCTCATTTCAATACACATTATAATAAGAATATTGGATACATCAGTGTGTGCATGAGCTTTTATACATATTAATTCATTTAGTCATTACAAACAGTACATGAAATGGGTACTAGCATTATCCCCTTTAAAGGCAAGGAAATGGAAGCCCAGAGAGGTTAAACATTTTATTCAACATCACACAGCTAGAAAATGGTAAGAGTCAGGATTCAAATCCAGGTGGCGGGATTCTAGAGCCTGTGCATTAACCATTGACCTCCATACCTTCTCCATTTATGCCTGATGCTTGTCTGCCTTTCCTTTCTTTCTCCCTCCCTTCCTCCCTCCCTCACTCCTTCCTTCTTCCTTCCTTCCTTCCTTCCTTCCTTCCTTCCTTCCTTCCTTCCTTTTCTTTCTCTCATTAGTTTATAGTTGCATCTAATTTGGTGGTGTGGGGGCGCTCCTGAGGGCTTCCTAGGGCTTTTTTGACTGAGGCTAGCTCACTGGTACCTCCAGCGATTCTGTCTGGCTTCCTCCCCTTAAGTGGTGGCCACCACTACAGAGCCTCTGTGTTCCCTTTTCCCTGGGACTGGCTCTCTTCTTCCTTTCCTTCTCTGAAAACAACTACAGAGGCCTCTTTAAGTGTTTACTCACTATAAGAAAGCAGATGGGGGTAGGGGTGTAGGGAGTAGGGAAGTAGGGGTGAAGAGGGGAGCATAATGCATAATCAAGTTGCAAAGGTTCACAGAAACTTCACACAGTTTTTAGAGACCTGTGAGCAAACTAAACCTGTTTGTTAAATAGACCCTTGGGGCCAACTTTTGTTTTTTCCTCATAAATTCCTAGTTCTTTCTCCAGTTCTTTCCCCTTTTTCAAAAGGTTTATTTTTGAGAGAGTGCAAATGGGGGAGGGGCAGAGAGAGAGAAGGACAGAGAATCCGAAGAGGGCTCTGTGCTGACAGCAGCCAGCCTGATGTGGGACCTGAATTCAGGAACCGTGAGATCATGACCTGAGCCAAAGCTGGACGCTCAACCGACTGAGCCACCCAGGTGCTTAGGAATCACCCCACTCAACCTCATCTGGGTTGGACACTGGGTCCTGCTATTCAGGTCAGGCTGAGAGCAGCCGGCCAGCCATTGGGCTGGTGAGCTTCTCAGTCCTTATTTCCTCTGCTAGAAGGTTCTAGGGGAGGGAATCCACATTGTAACTACCCCAGAGCTTCCTGCCCTGAGCAGCCAGCTGCCCCACACTGGCAGAGGAGGCCGAGTTTCGCACCCCAGCTGCCTAGGGGGTGTGCCGGGGTGTGTGAGGGTTACCGTTGCTTCACCTCCTCAGAGGGAAACCCAGCCTTCCCATCCACTCTTCTGAGCTGATGTCCAGGCCAACCAAAATGCTCTCTGAGATACCAACTGAGAGGGGCAGCCTGCTTTTGCTTTTTTCCTTATTTTGGCCTCGGTAGGATGCAGAGTTCATAGTTCACCTAAGCGCACTGGCAACTGACATACCCTGAACGCACCAGGAGATCCACTTCATAAAACCCATTCCGTATGCCTTTTCTGACTCTTCAAGGTGTTCCTTCCCCTCACCTCCCAACTGTCCAGGAGCACTCCCAATGTGAGAGTGCTGTTACAGAGTCATGGCTTTGCAATTTCAAATCGCTGTAGCCAGGGAAAAACTGTAGGAGATACTCTCCCTTCCAATAGGATGGGGGTTCATTTCTCTGAAGATCCGAAGTGTGCCAGAGAAGAGAGATCGGTGTAAATTGGGACAGTCACGGAAGGTTTTGTGGTGCAAGTAGAGTGCTTGGACCTTGAAGAGTAGAAGGGATTTTGGATGGGCATGAGAGAGAATGAGAATTGGGGGTGGGTGGCTGGTTTGGGGTGTTCATGGCTCGGTAGAGTAAGGTTGTCTGAGAAGTGTGAGGCAAGATGATGAAGACGGTATTTATCTAGTCATCCGAAAGTTTGATGCATATCAGAATCAGCTGGGGAGCTGTAAAAATGCTTGGCGCCTAGGTTACTTTACCCCCCATACCAGTTAAATCAGCAGGGGGGTGGGAGCCAGGCATCAGTGTTCTTTTCTTTTTAAATGTTTTGTTTATTTTTGAGAGAGTGCAAGCGAGGGAGGGGCAGACAGAGGGGGACAGAAGATCTGAAGTCGGCTCTGCGCTGAGCAGCGGTGAGCCTGATCTGGGGCTTGAACTCAGAAACTGTGAGATGATGACCTGAGCTGAAGTCGGATGCTCACCTGACAGCCACCCAGGCACCTCAGACAGGCATCAATGGTTTTTAAAGATCCCCGAGTGCTTCCCATGTGCAGCAAAGTTTCGCAACCATTTCCCTACTTTGTTTCCTACAAGTACGTGAAGCTTTGCAGAGAGACCTACGATGAAATAGGGTAAGCATAGAAAATAAACTTGGGAGTGGAGAGAGAAGGACAATTATGAAAGAAGAATAAGATGCAGGAGGGGAATAAAGGCAGTTCATAAAAGACATACTCTGAGATATTTGCAGTTGCTAGAATGGTGAAACGGGCCAGCATGTTGACTCTGGGCTTCCTTGCAGTTTAAGCAAAAGGAAACCTGAGTAGTTATGAAAGTCATATGATAAGAGCCAACCAGTATTTCAAGAGAAGCCCTGAGACTGAGAGTGTAAAGAAGTTTCTCCCCAGGGTCTTCATAAAGGGGGCGCCATGCAGGAATTGTGGATGGGGCTTTAACGGTGTCCTCACAACCCCCCGAAACCAGAAGTTTCCCAAAGGCCGTTTGATAAAACACCCCTTCATGTCAGCGGTGCGGGCCATTCAAGGCCAGAATCACCTGCCCAGATCTAGTGCAGCAAGCGAGGTTGATTGCGCTTTTGAAACTCTTGATTTTTGTCTGTGGCTCGTTTAAAAATCCTGCCATCTCGCTGGCTTCCAGCTTCATTCTAAACGAATTAACTGTACTTGTTTGCCTGCAGATACAGTGTCTGCATTTTGTCTTTCCTGTGGTCATTTCTTATTCCTGGCAATCAACTTGCCATTTCCTTCACCAGGCTAGGGGCTCAGAAGAACACATGCATTTGATGAAGGTGCAAACCAGAAACTGGCTTGTTGTCATCAGTGTGCTCCTAGAGCAGGTTCACCTGCTGTGGCCTCTGCTCTGATGTGCTGAGGGGCACGTTTCCTCTCCTTCCAGAGCCCTGAGCTTAGCCACAGGGGCCACCTGCTGGCAGGGTCACTGTTCCTTGATCTTGGCCACTGACATGGGGCCCTGGGAGGGACCATTTCCCTCAGATGGCCAGAAAAAGTGCCTCTGTCCCCTTCTTTCCTCCTCCCTCATCCCTAGGCAGTTGAGAAATGCTGATCCAGCCAGGCCCATCTCTGCCCTAAAACCAGTGCCCAGGGAGCCTGTGTGCCCTGCTGAATAGAACCGGCTCTTGTTGGCATGCGGCCCCAGGGGAGCTATGGGTTGGGTCAGGATGGGGATCAACTTGGCGGAGAGCCATTGGGGTGGCCTCAGAGAGGTGTGAGGCTGGCGTGCCTGCTCAGGGAGGGCGATCTGCCCACACCTGGTTGGCCCTGGAGCTCGTGGCAATCTGCAGTGCCGCTTGCTGGGGAGGAAGGGTGTGCAACAGGGTGTGCGTGTGGCTCCCGTGCTGTTGGCTTCTTTGTGTTCTGCTCTGTCTCTCGACATGTGAGTCTTAACGGCTGTGGGTAAATTGGCGACCGGGAGATACACACATGGGCTGGCACACAGTGTGTGTGTGTGTGTGATGCGTCCGTCCAGGTAACCATCCCCTGGCAACGGGACTGTCCAGATTCTGGGCCTCATGGGGTGTCCACGATTGGGTGAGCTGCTGTGTACACAGTGAGCAGGGGTGTGCACCCATGTGGGGTGTAGTGACCCAGCTGCCTATTCGGGCCCTCAGCCTGGGGACACGTGTATGGGGTCTCTACCTCCACTTCCTGTCCCTGGGGCTGCGGGCTCCCCTGCTCTGCGTCCTTGTGCTTCTCCGAGCGCTGTGTGTGTGTTTGTGGGAGGTGGCCAGGGCCATGCTCGTGGCTACCTGCTCCGTGGCCCTCATGGCCCACATCTGTGGGGTTCACGTTTTCCTTCAGGGGGGTGCCTGGTGTGCCAGGCTGGTGGGGAGCTGGATGACACTGCACATATGGTTCTGCCGTGTCTTGCTGGAGACCCTCACACGCGTCCCTTTGTTCCCGCTATGGGAGCAGGTCGCCAGGCTGCTGGTGCGGGCAGTTGTGCAGATGGGCCGAGTCCTGGCTCGGGTGAAGGGAGTGACCGCCCTCGCCCAGCTGTGTGCCCACACGGTCTTCCTGGGGATGTGCTGGTGCATGCACCTCTGCTTTGCTGCCATCAGCTCCACGGTCCGTGTGCAAGTGCACGTGCCTTTCTCTGTCTTGCTGCCCTTCAGGGTGCATGCACCCCTGAGCCTTGGCGTCCAAGTGAGGCTGCGGGGCCAGAGGCATGACAGGGCCAAGGGGGAGGTAGGTATACCTCAGGGGGAGATTCGGGAGGAGCAGACACCTCAGATGTCCAGGAGCCCCAGGCACACAAGAAGAAGGGAGGAGTCACAGAACAGGAATGAGCTGAGTTCAGGTGGGTAAGTGAAGGGACTGCTCCCGGCCCCTTGCGCCTGTCCCCCAACCTTGGGTGCCAGCAGCTTCTTCTGGCTGCCAGGCCAGGCTTGGGGCTTGCTTCTCAAGATGCAGGAGGACATTCCCTCCTATTGCACCATTAAGCCGACGTGGCTGCCTTTCACCTTCCCCCGCTGGGTGCCGAGCTCCCATCCTTGCCCTCTGCCTGCCGAGAATAGGGCTGCTCTGATAGCATTGGGCCGGGAGCTCTTCTCCCCCTGCCCATGCCTCCCTTTGCACACCTCCCTCCCTCTGCCTCTCTGTCCCTTTGGTCTTAGCAGCTCTTCAGCCCCCTTCCCTATCTCCTGTTCTTCTCAATAGGGGTCTCTTTCTCCTGTAACTTGTACAGGGTACTCCCCCCCCTTCTGGACCATCCTGTCTTCTCTCTCTCTTTCTTAAAATGTTTATTTAACATTTAAAGAGAGAGTACATGTGAGCAGGGGAGGGGCAGAGAGAGAGGGAGAGAATCCCAGGCAGGTTCCGCACTGTCTGTGCAGAGCCCGACTTGAGGCTCGAACTCACGAACTGCGAGATTGTGACCTGAGCTGAAATCAAGACTCAGGGGCGCCTGGGTGGTTCAGTCAGTTGAGTGTCCGATTTCAGCTCAGGTCGTGATCTCACGGTTCGTGGGTTCGAGCCCCGCGTCGGGCTCTGTGCTTATAGTTAGCTCAGAGCCTGGAGTCTGCTTCAGATTCTATGTCTCCCTCTCTCTCTGACCCTCCCCTGCTCTCACTGTCTCTCTCTCAAAATAAATTTAAAAAAAAAGAAAGAAAGAAAGAAATCAAGACTCAGATGCTTCACCGACTGAGCCACCCAGGTGCCCCCATCCTGTCTTCTCTTACTCCAGGACTTCCTCTACCCCCAGTCCCCTCCCCCCCATACCCCTCCCCCACCATGGTGCCAAGGCCCTCAGTGTGCTCTGCTCTCTCTATAGTGGTTCCGAGCGCAGCGACTCTCATCATTGTGGTGTGTGTGGGGTTCCTGGTGCTCATGGTCGTCCTGGGTCTCGTGCGTATCCACTCCCTTCACCGCCGTGTCTCAGGCGCTGGCGGGCCTCCAGAGGCCTCCAGTGACCCCAAGGATCCTGACCTCTTCTGGGATGACTCGGCGCTCACCATTATCGTGAACCCCATGGAGGTGAGTGGCACTGGCAAGTGGGAAGTCTAGAGTCCAGATTCAGCTGGAGCATAGAGTGGCCAGGCCCTGGGGCAAAAGCTGCCCTGAGTGGGAAGGAGAAAGGTTTAAAGGGAGGTCGGGGGTGAGGTAAGAGGCCTGAGGGGAGCATGGCCCCCAAAGGAGAGAGGCTCTGGGATGCATGCAGGCCATTGAGCCCTGTGCTCTCTGCTCTTGCCTCGCCCAGTCCTACCAGAATCGGCAGGCCTGTGTGGCCGGGGCTGCTGGTGGCCAACAGGAGGACGAGGACAGCAGTGACTCAGAAGCAGCAGACTCCCCCAGCAGCAACGAGAGACGCATCATTGAGACCCCTCCACACCGCTACTAAGGCTGCACCCCTCCCCGAACAGAGAGAGATTTCTGCCCTGGTGAGACAGAGACACCCCCAGAAAAGAGAGAAGGACATTCTGAGAGAAGAGACCAAGAGGGAGAGAGCTCTTCGGAATGACTCGTCCTTTAATCCCCAAATCCCAGTGGGCCGTGCTGGGGTCTGCCTCTTCCCTGCCCCCCCCCAGCCCATCTCCCTCCTGTGCCTCTGGGCTCCTGGTCCCCAGAAGACTTGGGCTGCCTTCTCTGCCCCCCAGGCAGCGGCCCCTTAGCTCGCCCATGTCTCTGTCTCTCCCCACCAGCCGCACGCTGCATGGAGTGGGGGTCACTAGCAGCGGCAAGGGCCTGGGTGGGATTGAAGGGAACCCTTCCCTACTCTCCTGTCCACAGAGGCCTGTCGTCCCCAGGGCTTCCTCAGCTGGGAGCTTCTCTTCCATCCCCTCCTCTCTCTCTTTCCATTTCACTCTGGGGATCCCTGCTGCTTCACCTTGCCCTCTTCTGTCCTCTTTCCCCTCCTCTTCTGTCCTTTCCCCTCCTCTCCTTGCCCGAGGGCCTGCAGCCCCTGCCCCTTCCTACATGACCTGGTTGTGGCTAGGTTGTGGGGATGGCCAGGGGAGCGGGGGCCCCAGGTATATTATATATAATGTATATTTTTTCATGTTGCTGTGAGCGCAGCCCCCGTGTTCCGTGTGCAGCTCACAGCCTTGTGTGTGTGTGTGTGTGGCATTGTCATGTCCTGGGGGAGGGTGGGGAGGGGGATGGGTGTGGCGAGGGAGGGGACGCACCCTAGGGTTTTCAAATAAAACGACCAGAAAAAGCTCGGTGAGCTGCCTCCTGCCTGCCTGATCCTGTATGGGTGCTATGGACCTGGCAGGATCTCGGGTCTCAGGGCCCATTTGGGGTCTGAGCAGGGCTGAAGTGAGGGGGCAGGGCCATCAAAGCACCTCCCAGATAAATCCCCAGAAGGCCAGGCCACTGGGTATGTGAGGCTATGGTCCCCACCGCCTTCTTCCTTCAGCACCGCCTAGAAAAGCATAGACGGTTCAGAGGATGCCACAGATGTCTGGGCTTTGTGGGAGACACTGTCACCCCTCCCCATCTCTTGGACATTCCACCTGTAGCTTCTGGCTCCGGAGTCCAGGGGGAGAGGCAGGCAACCCTGCTATTTGTAACTAGAGAATGAGCTCTGGTTCATCTTCCCCAAGTAGCCAGGAGCAGTAACAAGACAAGCTCGTTTCAGAAGAGGGAACTGTATAGAGAGCAGCCTTCTGGTGCCCTCCCTGTCGCAGGAAAGACCAGGGGTCCACGTCTTAATTCCTTTCTGTCGAAGAAGGGGCTTCGGACATTAGTGGTTCTCCGTGGTTCTCGTTAACACAGCTGGGGTGAAGGTGGAGCTCACTGGCCCTCCCCAGGCTCCATCCAGGACCCGGTCTTACTTCTGCCGGGTGCTCTGTCCTTGCCATGGCTTCGTCTACCAGCTGTGTGCTGATGCCTCCCCATTTATGTCTCCCACCCAGACCTCTTTCCCCACCCTCGGTTACAACTACATATTGGTCCCTCTGCCCAGGCAGCCTATGCCTCGAAGCCAACCTTTGCCCAAATTCTGCTCTATTCTCTGTTACCTGTCCCTTTCCCCTTTGTGCTGTTACCTAAGCCAAAATCCTGGGAGTCAGTCTGTATTTCTCCCTCTCCCTTAACCTCATGTCCAAGTGGTGAGTAGACCCTGTCATTTTCTCCCCCTTAAAATCTCTCAAATATGGCTTTCTTTCTCTTTCCCCTACTGCCGCTGCTGCCTCAATTAATACTTCAAGATATGCCTGTGGCAAATCTGTTGCAAGAGCCTCCTACCTGCCTCCTACCTGTTTTTGCCCCGGGGGTCTTGCTCTACTCCAGCCCAACTCTGGGTCAGAGTAACCTTTCTAAAGTGCAACTCTGGTTACGCCACTCTCCTTTTGACAACCATCCCTACCTCCCTGTCACCGCCAGGGTTAAGTCCTGACACCTTGGGAGGCCCCCTAACCCAGTGGGTCAGGCCCTGCCCCCCTCCTCCCTGGCCCTCTCTGCCTCCACCACTCCCAGGCACCTGAGTGTAAAGCACTGGTGCTTCTCCAAATTCGCTCTGCTCTTCCTTTGCCTCTGTGTCTTTGCATGTACTGTTCCCCCTCACCCCCCAGCCTAACATGCTCTTTCCCACTGTATGCCTAGCAATCTTCTACGTATCACTGAAGACTCAATTTGGATACTGCCTCTTCCAGAAAGTCTGTGCTCTGGTGCCCCTTGTTCATGGCTCTATCACAGCACTTCCTCCTGGGTGTGGCACATGTCTATCTCCACCACCAGGTCTGCTGTATCCTCAGCAACTCGCATTGTGCCTGGCACACGGTAGGAGCTCCATAATGTGGGTGGCTCTCAGGCTGAGAGAAGATTTCATTAGCTGGAGGAGAGAGGCTCTGGGGGCCTCTGGCTTAGGGAGGGATTAATGCACAAAGGACCTAGCAGATGCCCCACAGTAGCCTCTTTGTAGCAGGGCCCTCCCAGGTGCCAAGCTGATGTTTCCGAGTCTGGGGCAATACCAAGTGGGAGGCAGCCTTACCTGTTCAACCTGGAGTCCCTCAGAGGCTCAGGTGATGGCTGCAAAGGTAAAGCCTTCAGACACCTGAGAGCCTTGTTCTCAAAGGGGTGCAAGAGAGAGTTTTTAGTCCGTGGTCTTGAATTTCAGTGAATTGCCTCCTTCTCCGTCTTACCATCCCTTCCAGTCTTCACCCAGCCCTGGTCTCAGGGGCTACAGCTTTCCATGCAGTGGAGCAAAAGCCGAGTAGATCCCATTATTCTTTTGTTTGCCCTTGGAGTCCCTACCGTGTGGCTGAGACTTGTGATTTGGGGTCTTTGTTGACCTCTTGTTCAAGTCCTGGCTCTAGGGAGCAGGTGGGGGAGAGGGCAAACTTGTTGTGAACTCTGTTCCTCTCTTGCTGTGCATACATCTGCAGCATGGAAAGCACGGGGCAGCAGAGTCTTTCTAGTAACATCTGCCCAAATGTATCATTCTGCACTCGTTTCCTGGACACTCTCTAGAATCAGAACCATTGACCACCATGTCTTATAGGTGTAAGCTTTCCTTTCCTTTTTACCCTCAATGTCTGACACCATAGACCTCAGCCCTTGCTGACCCATTATCTCTCTGTTTGACAATTGGGCAGGTAGATGTGTCCTGATGGGCTGAGCATCCAAGTAGGAGCCTGGAGGCCTGGAGAAGACCTTGAACTCCTTATGCCATCACATGCGCCAAATTGCTGCTCTTGCTTGTTGGCCTACCTTTTCTCTCTCAATCTCTCTGTCTCTGTCTCTTTGTCTTTCTCCTTCCCACTCCCCACTCCACACACACAAACACACACAGAATAAGAATCAGGAGTGAGGCAAAATGCCAACTCCAATCATGTAGAGAAAGGGCACCAGGCAGGAGTCCAAATGGGTTGCTCAAGTTCTCCTGGAACGATGTTCCTTAACCTCCCCCACAGCAGCTGGCAAAGCCTCAGGATGCCAGGCCTTGGACAGGGTTTCCAATTTGCCTCTTCTCAACTTTATTAGAAACAGCCAACACATCTCCCTTGGCCTAACTCAGATCTTTCCTTCTGCATTTGAGGGCTGTTTTCCCCTTAAGTTCATTCTCTACAGTGTAAATTGATTAGCTTCCTAAAAGGTGCATGATGAAAAGCGATGCCCTATCCTCCTACATTGTTGGTGGGAATGTAAACTGGTGCAGCCGCTCTGGAAAACAGTGTGGAGGTTCCTCAAAAAATTAACAATAGAACTCCCTTATGACCCAGCAATAGCACTGCTAGGGATTTACCCAAGGGATACAGAAGTGCTGATGCATAGGGGCACATGTACCCCAATGTTCATAGCGTCACTTTCAACAATAGCCAAATCATGGAAAGAGCCTAAATGTCCATCAACTGATGAATGGATCAAGAAGATGTGGTTTATCTATACAATGGAATACTACATGGCAATGAGAAAGAATGAAATCTGGCCATTTGTAGCAACGTGGATGGACCTCGAGGGTGTCATGCTAGGTGAAATAAGTCAGGCAGAGAAGGACAGATACCATATGTTTTCACTCATAGATCTAACAGGAGAAACTTAACAGAGGACCATGGGGAGGAAAGGGAGGAAAAAGAGTTAGGGAGGGGAAGGGAGGCAAATCATGAGAGATTCTTGAATACTGAAAACAAACTGAGGACTGAAGGGGGAGGGGGAAAGGGGAAGGGGGATGATGGACATGGAGGAGGGCCTTGTGGGGAAGAGCACTGGGTGTTATATGGAAACTAACTTGACAATAAACTATTAAAAAAAAAAGAAAGAAAGAAAAGCAATGCCCTTGGGAAAAGCCACGCTGTAGAAACAGATATGGTCACCACTAGCTCAAGAATAGAGTGTGTCTTCTTCCGGTTACCAGACCAGAGACCTGTAAACTAACCTGTGCCTTCCAGGCAGGTGGACACAGATGCATGGGTGGTGTGTAAACACAGCACACTGGCCACCTCAGGAGTCTCTCCAACCTTTAGGCTGATGCACTAATCAGCAACAATTTGGAAGCCTCCATTTCCCCACCCACCAGCCCCCACCCCCGCTGCCTTTGTTGGGGTAGGTCAAGGATGATGAATTTGCTGCTGGTCTTCTAGGAACTACAGAAGATCTCATATTCCCTTCAGATTTTAATCTCCATGCTGGGGACTCCTTAAAGCATGTCCCCCAGCCCCCCCCCCCCAGGCTTATCACACCTCAGGACTCCTCTGGGCTGTGTATTGATCCTGTGTGTCCCTTGGACACTGGGGTGTTTGGTGGCGATGTCCGTAAGCATGGACCGAGGGTGAGTTTGTGTCCTTTATGTTCCTCTGTGATGCTGCTCGTACCTCTGTGGTACTATTGGTACTGCTTTCCTGGACTCCACCTCCTGGGGATCCTCTCCTCAGGGGCCCTGGGGACCCTGCTGAGGGCTCACGGTGAGCTCTCTCTCCTGGGAGAGAGTCAGAGCAGGAGGCAGGGGGCTAGGTGCAAAGGGAGATGGGTGAGTCCCTGGTGGGTGGGTGCATCTGACAGACAGACAGGAGGAGCTGGCACGTTTATTTTCACAGCGCTGGTATCACTGCTTCTCCTGCGGCACCACGCTGTCACTCCCTTAAAATACCCACATCCTACAGGAAGAGGACGGTTGAGGGTTTAAATTTAGCAACAGTGGGCAGGAGGAGGGGATAGAGGCTCTGGGATGTGGTGGAGCTGGCTCTGTCAGAAAAGGAGTAGGAACACCATGGTGCCTGGTGGGATTCTAACTCACGAGGATCAGGGGACCTCTGTCCCGAATATCCAGTCTCAAAGACCTGACTCCAAATCTTGAAGTTCTCAGTCCAACTCTACAGCCCTCCTCCACATCCCCCATCATATGTGGTCTTTTCTCCTCAAGTATGTGCCTGTTGGGATTATGCTGCCCTTTTTCCATGGGCTGCAGTGTGGCTGGCTCTGGGGATGAGGTGGGGTGGGGAAGGGGAAGAGGTTGTTAATGGGCCAAAGGAACACTTGAGAAGACCTCTGGTTTTTACCTAGGCCCCTGGAGGGGGAGTAGTCTTCCTTCCTTCCATGGCACCACAGAGAGGGTAGAGTCTGAAAGGCATGCACCACAGAGAGGGTAATACCACTTCCACACAACAACTGGACAAGGCCCCAGGGTATCAGGACCAAGGTGGACTTGGGCTGTTCATGCTACCTTGTCCCCTGCAAGTTCAGCTGTCCCCTTACAGACTGCTGGGCCAATGACCTTTTACCTCAGGATTCTACTCTTGACTGGCCATCTTGTTTGAGGAAATCCTAAGGCCCCGAAGGGCATCACCTGGCAAGATGAGGTGATGGGGAGGAGGGCTTGAGGTGGCTTTGCTGTCAGGCTCCTATGTTCAAATCCCAGACACGTAGTGTCCAGGTCTTTAACTTCTTTAAGCTTTGGTTTATCACCTAACAAGGGGAAAGGTGTTGAATGAGGCCTTAAAGCGTTACTCAAAGGTTACTCAAAGGGTTGAATGAGGCTTAAATAAGTTGAATGCGACTTAAATAAGGTAACATTTTCTGAATTAACTCAGAATCTGCATGCTATGTTAGTTCCTATTATCACTGATGATCAGGAGATGGACAAAACCATCCCCAGCCCCGGGGCAGTGGGGTCATTAGAAGCACAAAGTCTTGAGGATGGCAGGATCCCCGAGGTTCTTTTCATCCAAAGCCCAGGCTTGTGGTGTTGAACACAGAGCTTGGAGTCAGGCACACCTGGATTTTCTTTCACCTTAGCAACTTCTAGAAGTTTATTGTGGCTAATGCCCAAAGGAGAGTGACTATTTTTATGGTGGCCAGGCTGTTTTAAAATGAGAGGATTAGTTTTTAATAGGTGGGGGCTTAAGCAAAAGGAACTGCCAGGGTCTTAAGAAGCAGAATCTCAGAGGCTTGCAGGTGCCAACTCCTGCAGTTGACCTTGAGCTAGATGGGCCAAGGTGACCTGAAAACTGCGGTTAAAGCAAAAATAGAGATTAGTTCACCAAACCGAGGGTCTTTTGGTCTCACTTCTAAATGGGAAGAATTTTAGCAATGAAATCTTTCCGGGTAAGGTGTTGGTGGATGGAATAGCTTTTTGTTTTGCTCTGTTTTTCAGCCAGGTTTTTGAGTTGGGTTGCACACCTGGAAGGAACAAAGTGTGTGAACTTGGTGTAGGCCTGAGTAGGACTTGTGTGGTCAGCCTCTTACCGTCATTGTGAGCTGTGTCATGGGACAAAGGGACGGAGTGTGGAGAGGCCTGGAGTTACCTCTAGTCATCTCAGGAGTCTCTGGAATTGTAACCATGATACTCCTTTGGTTAATTATACAGCCCTTGGCCATGAATTTGAGTCTTGTAGGTAGACCCAGACTGCAGCTTGACTTACCAAGGGTGGCATATTTTTTCCAATAAAGAGATAAAAAGAAGTGGGGATCTTTTGTTATATAGGGGATATACCATTTTCTTGTTAAGATAAATAATTGAACGTACAGCAAGCCCAAAGACTCAAGAAGGTGATTAAAAAGGCCTCTGTCTGGAACTTTCGGACTCTAAGAATCATGTTTGCTCAAAATGTCAGGAAGAACTGCCTAAAAACAACAGCTTCTTGGCTTTCTGGCTGAGATCAAGTGAAAAACAACAACAGCAACAGAACAATGTAGGATTTGGTTTTAGGTAGGATTTTGGAGAGGTGGAAAATTGAAAAACAGAAGGTTGTAAGATGGAGGAAGAGACAGATTTCACTGCAAGAAAGGTTTATGGTCTTTAAAGACTGGCTAGACACATAGGAAAGGAGCATGAGGTCTTAGACGCCAGGCCAGGCAGGTATGAATGGGAAAAGATTTATGTGGGACTGATGACCCTTAATTGGAGGATTAGAAAAGAGGCCAGTGATGGGGCTAGGAAATTGGGTAAGACAAGAAAAACAGAGAAGGAATGGAGGACCTAATAAGTAAAGGGAAATTTGCTGAGAGCTAGGTGGGGGTGCAGTGCAGTAGCCGTTCATCTATCCAAGACGGGATAAAGTAGCATGCAAAAGACACCCTGATTTGAATTGTGAATTGTGAGCCCGTCCAGCTGAAAGCCCAGCCCTGTGGTCTGTGCAGGTTAACACCACCAGGAGAATGCTCAATGTAAAAGTAAAAATTACTTTGGCACCATGTCGCCCCTTACCACCACCCTCCAGCCCCGGCTCCCACCGTGTGCTCCTGTCCTGTTCTTTACTGATAACTATTTTATGGCACTAATTTTTTGACCTAATGACCTCAGCCTTCCTGAGATAGTCAAATTGATCTTCTGAGAAGGTATAAAATTTAGTATAGAGACAGTAAATCATAATGTTTTGATGGTAAGTTTCAGGTAAGTTTAAAAATCCGTATGAAGTTAAGCTTTGCATTTTCAACTTGGAATATCTGTTGATTTTAGAGTTATGACTTTTCGTTGAAAGTTATAAGGTATTGCTCAGGCTTATAAACAGCATTAGAACAGTGAAGACAAATATAACATCCGAACAAGGTAAATCAAGCAATTAGATTTACAAGAGTCGCTTATGTTATAAAAAAGATTTTGCATATTAGGATTTCAACTCTACCTTGTTGGGCAAATGAGTGAATTAGGAAAAAAATTTAAAAAATCAAGTATATTAAGCATATGAATGTGGTCTAAACCAGTTATGGAAATTTTAGTACATTTGTAGATGGAACTAATTGTAAGGAAATTTATATCTGTTCATGTTGAGTTAAACACCAATCAAAGAACAAGTAGAAGTGATTAAAATGTACCATCCAGTACATTTATATATAGAATTTCAGGATTTGTAAGTTGAATTTAAAGATTGAAGCAAACCAGATTTTATATTTACAACGTTGATAAATTAAATACGAAATTTAAAACCCAGAGAACCAGAAGTAGTCTCTTCTGCACACACTGGACGTGATAGCTATTCACAATCATGCCGTGTGGGTGGACCTCATATCAGTTATTAGATCAGAAACAGTGATGGGATCCAAAGAAATCTAAGGTAGAGGAGACCTGTACCAGAGAAGACAGGAGATATCATGAGAGCTCCCGGCCAGGGCACAACTGAGAGGTGGCTCCTCACAGCTGCAGTAGAGCCCATAATAGAAAAATTGAAAATTACAAGATCGAAAGAATGAAACAGCTACACCAACCTGTTTATTGGAAAATTATTTTAGTGGAGTTTAATTTCATAGTCCCTGGCATAGCCTGATACTGGTGAGCAAAGGAGTGGCCTGTCATAGAGATTGCTAGGTGCTCACCAAACCTAGGTCCAGCTCACCACGGGATACAGCAAAACTACATTTCCCAGCTTCTGGATGACTGAACTTTAGCCTAAACGGAACATGAACATTCCACTACATCAACCTTGTGATTGGAGAATCCTCTCACTACTGTTTAATTTCAAAGCCGTGGGCATAGCCTGACATTGCAAACCATATTTTCATTACTCTTTTTTTCTCTAGTTACTCCTAAGTCTCTACTATGGCTTTGGCTGCATCCAATTCTGAAATCCGGAAATCTCTGAAAAGCAAAAGTGTTTTTATTTTTTATTTTATTTTAAAATTTCCAACCCTTTAAAAAATTTTTTAATGTTTATTTATTTGAGAGAGAGAGAGAGAGAGAGAGAGAGAGAGAGAGAGAGAGAAGGGGAGGGGCAGAGACAGAGGGAGACACAGAATCTGAAGCAGGCTCCAGGCTCTGAGCTGTCAGCATGGAGCCCAATTAGGGGCTTGAATTCATGAGCCACGAGATCACAACCTGAGCCGAAGTCAGATGCTTAACTGACTGAGCCACCCAGGTGCCCCCCGGCACCTGGAAGTATTTTTAATAAATCTGATGCCAAAACTCATTTGGTGGCAAAACCTAGCCTGAACAGGTGAGGCTATTTATAGACTTCATCTCAAAGTAAATATTACGTATTTTTGCAGAAGAATCAAGAAGTATTAATGTTCTTGATTCTAAGGTGCTGGCTGGGGAAGGTATGCAATTCACGTACTGTATTTACCTTATTAAAATCCCAAAAGTTCTGAATACTGAGGCACATCTGCCTCCAAGAGTTTAAGATGAGGGACTGTGGACCTGAGAAAATGTGGGTCTGGGTTGTATGTGTGTTGTCCTGGATTCTGGGATATCTTGCTTGGGATAATCACTTTTGAGTTAGAGACTCAAGTGTCTCTGCCATTTCAACACATGATTTCCAAGGTCACTATGCATGGATAGCTGCACCAAGCTGGAAAGAGCAAGAGTCAGAGGATGGCACGTGGGGAGAATTCACAGGCCAGACTTGGGAGTAGCGCTTATCATTCTGCTCAGGTTCTGTGAGCTAATGTTTGGTCATCTGGCCCCCCTTACAGCCGAGGAAGCTGGGAAATGTAGTTTGGTTGCATGCCCATGAGAAAGAGGAACAAAGTTTAGTAATCAGCCTGCTGTCTCTACAACAGTCCATCCTTCTGGCATTTTTGGCAAAATATCCATTGAATCCTTCTTCCCAGATAGAGAATACACCCACCCCTTTCCCAAGGGCTACGCCAAGTGCAAGCAGGCATTTCTGGATAGTGTTCAGTGTTCTCTATTTCACTCCTCGTGATCTGATGACTTATGAGTTAAAAGACAAGTTATCCAACACTGGTGTGACGGCACTGGAGTTCACCTTTTTTTTTTTGGCTCAGTCCTGCTTTCATTGCTCCACCACACATGTTGATCCTAAAGGCACCCCCAATAGCCTTGTGCATGCAAATTTCCATACTCAAGTCGGCTTGTGAAGGAGCCTAAAAAGGTATGCAAAGTAATGTAGTCTCACAATGTTTAAAACAATTTTTTCCTGTTTTTATGATTTTATCTTCCCTGTTATTTCTGATTTTGTGTACTTACATTTCCCCTTCTGCCTTCTTGACTGGGTTGGCTAGTAGTTTATTTATTTTCTTAACTTAAAAATTTTTTTTAAATGTTTATTTTTGAGACATAGAGAGATAGAGCATGAGCAGGGGAGGGGCAGAGAGAGAGGGAGACAGATCCAAAGCAGGCTACAGGTTCTGAACTGTCAGCACAGAGCCCGATATGGGCTGGAACTCATGGACTGCAAGATCATGACCTGAGCCCAAGTCAGACGCTCAACCGACTGAGCCCTATTTTCTTAACTTTTTAAAGAACTACTTTTTTGATGTATTTGTTTTGCCATTTACTAATGTAAAAAAATTAATAGACTTTATTTTTCAGAGGAGTTTTAGGTTTACAGAAAAACAGTGTTAGGTTTGGCAGAAATATGGGCAAGAAGTACAGAGTTTACATATGCCTTGTCACATCTCCCCCGTCCCCATCCCCCCTGTTAGCTGACATCGTGCTTTTGTGTGGTTATGTTCGGTACAGTTGATGAACCAATATTGATACATTATGGTTAACTAAAATCCACAGCTTACATTAGAGGTCATTCTCTGGGTTGCGTATTTTATGGGTTTTGACAAACGCACGATGTCATGGACCCACCATCATGGTATCATATAGAATAATTTCATTGCTCTGAAAACACCCCGTGTTCCATCTATTCATCTCTCCCTCCTCTCTATCCCTGCTGGAAACCAATGATCTTTTTTTTTTAATGTTTTATTTATGAGAGAGAGAGGGAGTACATGAGTGGGGGAGAGGCTGAAAGCAAGGGGGACAGAGGATCTGAAGCAGGTGCTGTGCTGACAGCAGTGAGCCAGATGCCAGGCTGAAACCCATGAACCGTGAGATTATGACCTGAGCCGAAGTTGGATACTCAACTGACTGAGCCACCCAGGTGCCCCAGAAACCACTGATCTTTTGTTCTTTTTACTGTCTCCATAGTTTTGTCTTTTCCAGAATGCTACACAGTTGGAATCATATAGCACGTAGCCTTTTCAAATAGACTTCTTTCACTTAAGATTTCTCCATTTCCTTAAGTCAGGCGGAGAAGGACAGATACCATATGTTTGCACTCATAGGTCTAACAGGAGAAACCCAACAGAGGACCATGGGGAGGGAAAGAAGGAAAAAGAGTTAGGGAGAGGGAGGGAGACAAAACACGAGAGACTCTTGGATACTGAAAACAAACTGAGGGGGGAAGGGGAAGGGGGAAAGGTAATGGGGGGGTGATGGTCTTGGTGGAGGTCACTTGTGGGGAAGAGCACTGGGTGTTATATGGAAACCAACCTAACAATAAACTATAAAGTTTAAAAAAAAAAGATTTCTCCATTTCTTTTTTAAGGGTTGATAGCTCATTTCTTTTTCTTTTTAAACTTTAGCCCATTTCTTTTTTGTAATCATCAAATAATATTCTATTGTATGAAGGTATCACAGTTTATCCATTCACCTACTGAAGGGCATCTTGGTTGTGTTCAAGTTTGGGCAATTATGCATGAAGCTGCTATCACATTCATGTATAGGGTTACACGTGGACAAATGTTTTCAATTCATCTGGTTAAATACCAAGGATCACTACAGCTGGATTGTTTGGTAAGAGTATGTTTGGTTTGGTAAGGAAATTCCAAACTGTTTCCAGATGGCTGTACCATTTTGCATTCCCACCAGCAATAAATGAGAGTTTCTGTTGCTCCACATCCTTGCCAGCATTTGGTGTTTTCAGGGTTTTGGATTTTGGCTATTCTAATAGGTGTTTAGTGGTACCCTGTTGTTTGAATTTGCAATTCCCTAATGACATGATGTTGAACATCTTTTCATATACTTATTTGCCACCTGTAAATCTTATTTGGTCTATTCAGATCTTTTGCCCATTTTAAATTTGGGGCTGTCGGCTACCACATTTTTTAAAGTTTTATTTTTTATTTTTATTTTGAGAGAGTGAGAAAGTATAAGTGGGGGAGGGGCAGAGAGAGAGAGAGAGAGAGAGAGAGAGAGAGAGAGAGAATCCCAAGCAGGCTCCATGCTCAGCAGAGCCCAACTCGGGGTTTGATCCCATGACCTTGGGATCATGACCTGAGCTGAAATCAAGTCAGACGCTCAACCAAATAGCCACCCAGATGGTCCCCACAGTTTTTTATTTAGTGTTTTGCTAGAGCAGAGTGGTTGTCTATACGATTCTGTCTTTGCAGGCTAGCCTGTTCCTGGGCTTTTGGCCAGGGAGAGCAGGGTTTTTATTGGAGCTTTTTAAATTTTTTTTAAATCTGTGTATGTTGGTGTTTCTAGGTTACTGACCTTTCTAGCACCCAGTCTGGGATATAAGAGTCAAAAAGAAAACCCATAGAATCCATTACCATGTTGTTTTTTGGGTACTGAGGTCCCTAGCCAGTTTGCTTTCTTTGTTCCAACTTTTGTAATCTCCTTATGTTTATTTTACGTACAATGTCCAGTCTTTTTTTTTTCTTTCTCAGTTGTACTTAGTGGGAGGAATAGAGAAAAGTATATCTACTCCATTCTTCCTGAAAACAAACACATTGCTTATCTACGTAAGCTACAGATATTTGGTGACAAGTGCTGAAGAAGGAGCAAAACTCATTTGGGGAAAGACTCCCAAGTCAAAAAACCTTGACTTCTTTTTTTCTTCCTTCCCTCCATTCTTTGAGGGAGAGGGGATCAAAAGGTTCCCAGTTGGATTTTGGCAAGCGTGACATATTCTGACACCTCTCTGGATTTCTAAAGGTGGTAAAATTCTGCTATAAGCAGGGATAGACGGAGTATGTACTACAGTCCTTGTTGCTACCTGGGGAGTTCCCTGCCGTGTGGCTGGGAGATGGAGTTGGGTACTTTGCACCTAAAGCTAGGTTGGTAGCACTGGATACACCTAAGCTGTATCTAGATCTCACTATTCTGAACACTTAAAGGAAACTGAGATTTTTATCCGGGTGTATTTAGATGTGCCCTGGTTCAGGATTTGCCATGTCTCCCTACACACATAGCTTTCTTCCTCTGCCACGTTATTTCTGCCAGTGATGGCTACTGAGAGGAAGGGAGGATAGGCGAATCATAGCCAACAAGCCCTTCCAAAATGTACAGGTATAAAGACTGTACCTTGATTTGCAATTTCCAAAGCATGGACGGTTGCATAACACTACATCTTATATCATTAAGAAACTAAAGAATCAAACCAGCAGTGATGGTCTGAGTTCCCATTTCCAACTCTTCCCCTAACAAAAAGAAATATAGAATTAAACACTTCTACAATAATTTGTTTACTCAACTGAAGTTGAGTAAAGAAATTAGTTGCACCTAGATGAGACAACAAAACACAGGTGAAACTGTAACCTGTGAGTTGGATGCCGTATTAGTTGAAGGAAATGGCCTTATGTGTCATATATGTGTCACATAATGTGTCATAACACAGCAGATAAAACTCATCTCTAAAACTGGGTTGAGAGTTTTTACTTGTGATTCAGATAGCACTGTCTTGGGAATATGGAGCTCCTAAGGCTTTTGCCTTGGTCTCCAATATGACTTTTAAGGACATTTACTGTGGTTCCAAATTTAGCCTAGTGATCTTGACCTACCTTAGCCAGTAAGTTTGCTTTCCAGAGGTATAGGTAAGTGACTTCATGAATAAAAATATTTGATACTTAAGAGAATCTGATGGATTAGCCTTCAATTTGGGAAGTAAAATTTTGGACTTGAGAGTTTAGGAGGACTAAAGGAATTTGATAAATGTTTATAAGTTTAATTTATTAGATGCACAGGGTTGAATAAGTTTAGAAAAGTTTTGCCTGGTAAGGTTGTTTGCCCTGTTAAGCATTTAAAATGCTTAGGGGCACCTGGGTGGCTCAGCTGGGCACCCGACTTTGGTTCAGGTCATGATCTCACAGCTGGTGAGTTTGAACCCCGTGTCAGGTTCTGTGCTGACAGCTTGGAGCCTGGAGTCTGTTTCGGATTCTGTGTTTCCCTCTCTCTCTGCCCCTCCCCTGCTCATGCTCTGTGTGTGTGTCTCTCTCTCTCCTTCAAAAATAAGTAAACATTAAAAATATTTTTTTAAATGCTTAAAAATAGGGGTGCCTGGGTAGGCTCAGTTGGTTAAGTGTCTGACTTCAGCTCAGGTCATGATCTCATGGTTCGTGGGTTCGAGCCCCACGTCAGGCTCTGTTCTGACAGCTAGCTCAGAGCCTGGAGCCTGTTTTCAGATTCTGCATCTCCCTCTCTCTCTGACCCTCCCCTACTCAAGCTGTCTCTCTCTCTCTCTCAAAAATAAATAAAAGCATTTAAAAAAATAAAAAAAACATAAACATTAAAAAAATGCCTAAAAATATATGTATATTAAATGCCATGTAGTTAAAAATATTTAAGGAAACTTAATTTATATTTTTAAAAAGATAAAGTCTAGCATAACGTTTCAGAACATGGGCTCTGGAACCAGATAATGTAGGTCAGAGGTCAGCAAACTATGGTCTGCTGCCTGTTTTTGTACAGTCTGCAAGCCAAGAATTGTTTTGACATTTTTAAATGGTTAAAAAAAGATCAAAAGGATTTTTTGTGATATGTGAAAATTATATAAAATTCAAATTTCAGTGTCCATAAAAATTTTTATTGGAGCATAAGCATACTCATTCGTTTGTGTATTATCTTTGGCTGGGTTCGTGCTATGAGAGCAGAGCTGAATGGTTGTGACAGAGACTGTATGACCTGAAAAGACAAAAATATTTACTATTTGGCTCTTTACAGACAAAGTTTGATGATTTTGGTGTAGGTTCAAATTATAGCTTTGCTATTTAGCATAAGCTTGGGCCTATCATTTAACCTCTCTGTGCCTCAGTTTCCTCATCGGTAAAATGGGGATAATTCTAGTTGCTATTAT
Source organism: Cryptoprocta ferox (assembly GCA_028646485.1). Lineage (NCBI taxonomy): Eukaryota > Metazoa > Chordata > Mammalia > Carnivora > Eupleridae > Cryptoprocta > Cryptoprocta ferox. Next base: position 93,092,482 of record CM053571.1, on the reverse strand, counting down.
TAAATAATTGTGAGGATTAAATAAATCGATATTTGAAAAATGCTTAGAACAATACCTGACACACAGTAAATATAGTCTGTATCTAAAATTAAGGAGGCTTTAACCTGTTAAATTTGAATTAGTCAAACATTAATTAAAGAGTATGTAGAATTAAACATTAAAGTATGAAGTAAAATTGCTATTCTACAAATATTATTACTGGGGTGCCTGGGTGCCTCAGTCAGTTGAATGCCTGATTCTTGATTTTGGCACAGGTCAGGATCCCAGGGTTGTGGATCGAGTCCTGCTTCAGGCTCTGTGCTGAGCGTGGAGCCTGCTTGAGAATCTCTCTCTCTCTCTCTCTCTCTCTTTCTCTCTCTCTCTCCCTCTCTCTTTCCCTCTGCCCCTCTCCCCTGCTCACACACTCTCTCTAAAATAAAAAAAAAAGAAAATAAGTCTCTTTTTAAAAAAGTATTACTTTGATGAATAGAATAATAATTTAAAGTTGAACCTAGGATTTTAAATCTAAAACTTCAATAAATTGAATGTTCAACACCTAACTAGCTTTATTAGTCCTTTCTTAGCACCAGAGTCCCCCTTGGATTTGTGGGCCAGGTTCTGTGCAGAATTCTATGGCCTGGGAGACAAAGTTCTCCAGGGCTTATAAACAAGCCTTCTCTAAGACTGGGAGACAGTGTTGCATAATGCGTAGGTATTTGGAGTTGTGTCTGGATTGAATTTTGACTTCCTAGCTGTGTGATTTTTGGGTAAGTCTTATCTGTAAAGTGGGGTTGGTAATAACCTATTTCATAGAGGGTATTCTGAAGATGAAAAAGCAGTAATGCCCATGAAGTGTTTAGTGCAATGCTTGGGCTTTAGTAAGCATTAAATAAACATCAGTTATTATCATTATTACCATTCTCCTAGGAGGGGGGCACATAATGAGTTATTGCTAATCGGTTACTAAACTCCTAGCAGAGCAGGTGGTTCTGTGTGTGGTACCGTTTGAGTGGTACCGGGAAGTCCTTTCCGGTTGCCTTGATTTTCTAAAATTCTACCATATCATGTGCTTTCTCTTAAATATTGCCTTCTCGAGGGATCCTTTACACTTTACAGAGGGCATCCCTTCCTCCTTGGCATCATTTAGTTTATTAGGTACTAGGTATTTTCTTTACAAGGGCAGTGTGAGAACAGTGAACTGGCAAGGGCCGGGATTTGTGTTCTCCAGGGAAAAGGGGGAGAGGGTCTGAAAGATGGTGAAAATGTAAGGAAAAGGAGAAATTTTGCCCAGTCTTCAGATCTGCCCTGCCATTCTGTTCCCCTGAGGTGTCAGAACAGCTTCTTTACTTTCCCAGGGAGGAGTTTACAGAGCCAAACCCCTCCGGTCCCCTGGGGCCTTCGCCTTTGAAATCTTCGGGACGCCACGAAACAAGCATGGCCCAGGGCGCCACCTGCTGTCTACCTGTCTGCTCTCCTGCACCCTGGGCTGGGCTGGTGCTTCCGTCATCTTGGTACTAACTCATCCTTGCTTAATCACCAGCAGCTCTGAGCACCTTCTGCCCTTCTTTATGGCACCAAGACTCCCTTGGTCTTGGAGCCAGGTGAGATATCAGGATTTATTTCCCAGTGACCTTGAAGTTTGACACTAGAGCCAATTCTGTGGCAGATGGTGAGCCTGAGGCTTACTCAGTGATTACAAATCATTTCTTGCATCATGTCTGTCCTTTCACAGTCTGGAGCAGTGGGAATATGGCCACCATGGTGACCTTGACCGGTGGTGAGGGAAGAAGGCAGAGGAGTGATTCATTGTGCACCTTAGCTGTATATTACCAGCTTGAGGACTCAGGATGCGTTGGACCCAATTTTAGTCTCCGGAATTTGTCATCATCCAGTGCTATTTTCCCCATTACGCAGAGGTGGCAGAGCGATGGGGGGCGGGGGCAGGCCTCTGTCTCCAAGGAGACTGTGACGATGTCCCACTAGGAGAACTTTGTAAGTGGTCATCCCTAGAAGGCTGAGGGAGGCCTCGGACCTGACCCTCGCGACTCCCGCGTTAGGGCCTTTCTCTTACCTAAGACTAGTCAGCCCCCTTTTAGAAGAGGAAACTGAGGCCCAGAAAGGGCAGGGAATCCCCTTGGGTCACAATATGCCGCCAGGGAAGAGTCAGGAGGAGCGGGGTCCAGGATTACGCGCCCTTAGCTTTCCCCCAAAGTTCAGGGAGCCCCTCGCAGCTCCACTCTTCTTTGAGCTTTCCATCAAACAAGTCCTAGTGCCGGTGAGCCTTTGGAACGTTCTCAGAGTCGCCACTCCGAGACTTCCCCTTTAAGGCGCTCTTCCCCTTTAAGATTCTCGGCTCCTCCCGTCACGCTGCGTCGCAGTCATAAGGCCCCGCCCCTTAAAACAGCTTTCGCCGGGCAGCGACTGCTGCGCGACCGCCACGGCCCCTTTAAGCTCGAGCCCCGCCCCTGGTTCCCCACCCCCTTCCCTCCCCTCCCCTCCCCCTTCGGCCCGCACCAGGTGCCCCGGCGGGTCGTGCGGCGCGCCGCGCGACGGTGAGCGCAGGTCCCCGAAGGGGCGCGAGGACACGTACCCCGACTTTCTCGGCCCTGGCTGGATTCCCGCGGGTGCCGGGGGCGGGGCCGGAGCTGCGACTGGGGCGGGGGAAATGGGTGGGCCGGGACCGGCCGAATGGGGGGAGGGGCTCAGGTGACTTAGGGGGAAGGAATGGCTGCCCTCGGGGCTCGCCAGACGACTGGGGGTGTGGGTGACCGGGCTCCCACCCTCCCTTGCCTGGCCAATGCTCCGGTACAGCCCAGTTGCGGAATTGTCCCCCCCAGACCCATAGGGTCCAGGCCCCTCTGTAGGGGGCGGCTGCCGGCCCATCCCGCCGCCTGACGCCGCAGTCGTGGAGGCCGCTGGAGAGGCCCAGGCTGAAAGGGGTGGCCTTTGGGGAGGGAGGGCGGCAGGAGGCCACCGGCCCCCTCTCGGGGCTCCTGGCAGAGGTGGTGGCCGTCGCAAAAGGCCCCGGGGTGGAGGGTGGCCGGGGACTAACAAGCTGGGACGGACGTCTGCCCGCTTCCCCGAGCTACGGGCCGAGCTGTGGGCTGGGGAAGGATCTGGCTGCCGGACCTCAGTTCCAAACCCTTGCCCATCAGTGAGCTGGCGGTCACCATGGCAATGCGGGAGCTGGTGGAGGCCGAATGCGGGGGTGCCAACCCACTCATGAAGCTGGCCGGGCACTTCACCCAGGACAAGGCCCTTCGGCAGGAGGGGTTGCGGTCTGGCCCTTGGCCCCCAGGAGCCCCAGCCTCCGAGGCGGTGAGTATTCTTGATGTAGAAATAAAAGCGGTTGGCCTGAGATGGAGGGGCCAGAGGAGCGCTTTGGGATAACTGCTCTCTCTGTTTGTGTCACAAGTAATAGTTATATAGCTTAATGAGTGTTTACTTAACAGGGCACTAAGCATTGTACTTCCTACGGATGAAGGCAGTCGTTTTATAGATGAAGAAACTGAGGCTCGGAGAAGTTTTGTGACTGGCCCAAGGTCACGTGACATGCCAGAGCTGGAATTTTAACCCATGTTTAACTCAGTTGTGTGTGTCTCCACCACCTACCATATTGCCCCTCTTTTCTTTTCTGTCTTAGGTTTCCAAGCCTTTGGGAGTAGCGTCTGAAGATGAGGTAAACACACCAGTCTCTTCTGTTGCATTTTTCTTTTGCCCCTTGTGTTTTTACTTGAAACTTGGCTCACCCATATCTCAATCTTTGGACCCTCCTGGCCAAATGAGATTTGCTTTATTCCTCCTACTTGCTTTTTAAAAATGTATTTGTTTGAGTGTTTCCAAATCTATAGTTTCTTTGCTTCCCTTTCCTTGTATTTAACATTTAGTAACCCCCCCTCCCATTCATTGGGCCCTGTCTCCTGCTGAGTTCATGTCATTGTGTCTCTCCTGACAGTTGGTGGCCGAATTTCTCCAGGACCAGAATGCACCCCTTGTATCCCGCGCCCCTCAGACCTTCAAGATGGATGACCTCCTGGCAGAGATGCAGGAGATTGAACAGTCAAACTTCCGCCAGGCACCCCAGAGAGGTGGGTCCAGAGTCCTGTGGGCAGGGAGAGCACCATTTTCTAGGACCAAGGGGGTCCGTATTTGGATGCTGCTGGCATTGGGGAATTGAGATGCAGACGGAGACAAAAGGGACACAGAGTGTTTTCATGTGCACTGAGGGCCTTAGGCATGATAGAATGAGATGTATTTATTTCATTATTTGCCCTTCGTTCTCTCTCTTTCTTTTAAGCTCCTGGTGTGGCAGACTTGGCCTTGTCTGAGAACTGGGCCCAGGAGTTTCTTGCAGCTGGAGATGCCGTGGATGTAACTCAGGATTATAATGAGACTGACTGGTCCCAAGAATTCATCTCTGAAGTTACAGGTGAGGCTTGCATGGGGCAAAGTTCTCTTGTGTTCCCCAGTTCCTCTGAGGATATAGACCGATTTTGGCTTCTGTGACCTTTCTGGATTCTTGACTCATTTCTCTAGGGCACTGAACCTGATTTCCCTTGGGTGATAATAAGGAATTGTTGAAACTTACATGAAGCAGGGAACTGGATTTGAACTGGATAAGAGATTTTGGAGACTATATCTCTGCATCTCTTTATATCTGTCTTTCTAAAGAGAGAATGGGAGAGAGGACAGGAGAGGGAACACAGGGGTTAGGTACTTCTTTGTTATCTGGAACTTTATTACCGTAATTTGGTGGTGAGGATCCACAGATTGGATGAATGGCAGTGTTGCCCAGGAAGAAATAGTAAGCATAGCCTGTGGGATTCTGCCATTAAGTCATCTTGAAAAGAGTTGAGGCCTTGGGAAGTGCAATTGTGGAGTTCAAGGGCCTGAAGTACAGGGTCTTAGAAGGCAGAGACCATATCCCGATGATAATGTAAAAATTAATAATACTGTTGCTTATCATGTATAAGCTGGCTATATCTTATATACCAGGCTTATCTGGCCTTTGTATTAAGTGCTTTAAATACATTATCTGTTTATTCCCCTTGAGAACTCTTGAGGTAGCTACTGTTTTTATTCCTAGCATATAGATAAGCAAACTGAGGCTTTGTGATTAAGTGACTTGCCAAAGCTGATTTGGTTTTGTAAGTGGTGGAGTTGGGATTTGACTCTGGGTCTGAATGATTCCAGACCCTGTGGACCTAACCATGGTGCTCGACTGCCAGGCCTGCACCCTAAGCTCTTCACCCAGCCGATTTCTCCCTCTTTGAGAGGATCCATGCTCATTACCTCCCTTGGGATTGATTCCTCTCCCCCAAGCCTGTCTGAATAGGGACATGGGGGAAGGGCTTTTTCTTCAGCCCTCCTCTTCCTCATTGCTGTCAAAGGGAAGTACTTGTTAGCCTTTTTCTAGTTTAAGAAAAGGAATAACAAGAGATACAAATGGGCAAAGTTACAGAGATTCTAGACTCAAGGGCGTTCACCTTGTCATAGTTCTTAAATATTCCTGAGATCATTAATGGGACCTGATTGTTTTCACCCTGCATCATTTTTATTCTTCTAAAAATAGGGCTTTCTGTCTTTAGGGAAAAAAAAAACAACCCAAATCTAACAATTAAAACTCATCTTTAATAAAAGCTGTTGGCCTCTTTTAACATGACTCCCTTTCCCACCCTGAAGTTGGAGTTTAAGGTAGAACAGGAGATGTTCTTGGTTTCGTGAATATTCCCTTGCACTTTATAATCTTTAATTCGTTTGGTCTTCACAGTTATACTTCCAAGGTAGGTATTCCTTTCCTATTGTGCAGATAAAGAAACTGGGATTTGGAAGGGTTCCATACTTTATTCAGAGTCATTCAGTGACAGAGATGACATTCACACTCCTGTCTTTCTGACTCTAGGCTCCATACTTAGAGCCATTACACTATCATTACGAATCTCCTCTGTGGAATTCCCTCAAGGGAAACTCTGAGCCGTAACAAAGACACTCCACCAGACCAACACCCATTTTTCATACAAACCTTAGACTTAAATGCTGTGTTTTATTGTAGAGAGACTTCTGTTGTAATGTGTGGGCATCAGTCAGTTTTGATACCTCAGAAAAAAAAATTATTGCTACTGGAAGCATTGAGATGGATGAGGTTTTTGTTATAATGACCCGAATTGCTTGCAACCAGCGAAATCTTCCTTAACCTGTAAGTGAACCACAACTTTAGAAAAACACGTTGGACTTGTCTTACCTGTTAGGTCCTCTTTGGGGGATCTCTTCTCTGTATCGTAAGTTCTTTTGGGAGACAGGGATAGGGAGAGCTGGAAAGGGAAGTTGAGCTGTCTGGGGCCCGCCTTCATAAAAATGTCCAAGTGCATTAGTTATTGCTTTGCGTTTAGTGGACCTTCAGCATTTATTGAACAAACAAATTGAGATCTGGGAGAAAGCTAAAGGAAATTAATTTGCTGGTCATTCATTTTTTATTCTCATAACATTTGTGGTTGATGATTATTATATCGATGATACAGGTTACCTATTGCTTTATGGTTAAGTCGGCTTCAAGATGAAACGTTATATGTTTTAAGTCCTTATTATTTTCAAATCCCTATTGTTAAGATTCTAGACTCGAGTTTAAAAGGAACCTAGATGTGCATTTATTGTCTTGTTTTCACGTTCTATTTGGAAATAATTAATAGTTTCACTGGAAGTTGCCAAAAAAAGTAGAGGAAGGTTCTGTGTATCTTTCCCTCTGATTCCCCAGAGGTAGTATTTTGCATGACTGTTCTGTCCAGTATCAAAATCAGGACATTGCCGTTGGTACAATCCACAGGGCTTATTAAATTTCACCAGTTTGACATGACTTTGTGTGTGTGTTTATGGTTTTATGCGGCTTTATCACGTGTGTAGACGTGTGCAACTACCATCACGGTCAAGTTACAGAACCATTCCATCGCCACACGAAGCTCATTTTTCAGTCTGCCATATTTCTTGATGGAATCCACCCCCCACCCCTGCCCCTCAGTCTCCTGGGCCAAATAATTCTCCATCTTGTGACTTGGCTGCAGGCATGAAATTCTGTCTTTAAGGGGTTTTGAATTTAGATAGCCTCAGCTAACATGGTATATGCGGTCCCTATGGTAATCATGGGAGATAACCCCGCGCTTTCATAGGAAAGGCAGTAGTAGCAGTAGCAGATGATGAGGGCAGGAGATCTCCCCTGGGGGCAGAGGGACGGGCTGTGGAATAAAAGGAGTAATAATCTCATCATGCTGTTTTCTGCTTTCCATCTGGGTTTGCTATGAGCAGACAGTAATGTTAATAATAGCTAATATTTGTTACTCTGTGCTTTACACATGCGTTATCTCATTTGGTCTTTACAACCATCCCTATGAGGTAGCTACTCAAATGAAATTTAAGGGTTAAGTAACTTGGACAGTGAATAAGAGGTGGCCTTGGGATTTGAGTGCCCGAAGGCTGACTCTAGAACCTACATTCTTTATCACTGGGCTATTTAGCAAACTCAGATAGGTTTATGGATGAGGGTGGGAAGCTCTGAATTTTTTACTTTTGAGCTTGGGCTGGGTGTGCCTAGGTGGAAGGAACAATCAATGAGAAAGTAAGGTGACCATTCTGAATTGGATATTTGGTGTCTAGGTTGTTGGTTCTAACTGTACTAATTTACTTAAGCTAGGACAGTCCCTTCTCCTCTGTAGGCCTTAATTGGTTCAATCTCAGGGATCCAAATGGATCTGATTTTCTGTAAGAATTTCTCAAAAAATAGTGTGAAGGCCAAACAGAATTCTGTTTAATTTGGACTCTTTGTTGGAACAGGTTCCCAATGCCAGAAAATTCTGAGTCTGACGGTGAATATGGCCAAATACCAAATTACAGCTATTCGAGGATGACTTTTCTCACCTCTGGGATATTTTTCTAATCTGCCTCATGTGTCTTAAAGTCCAGATGCTTTATATTTTTTCCATTGCTTCTTGTCCTTGAAAGGAGCATTTCACAAAAACAGCTTTCTCTCTAATTTGAGGAACATTTGTAGCCAGAGTATGCTTCTGGGAAATACTCTAGTGGAGAGTAAGGAGTGGCTGGAGAGTAAGGAGGAGCAGTGGTTAATTTTCAACAGAATGGGAGGAAAGGACCGGGAGGCACTGTAGAGTCTACTTACGTAATTTATGCCTCCATATTATTAGGTCTCCACTTTTGGGCTAACAGTCTAGTTGTGGTGAAGGAAAGAGAAATGTTGCCTGTAAGAACCAGGAGGGAATCTGGATAAAAATGTTGAGAGTCTTTGAAATTAAGGATTCAAAAAAAATTATCAACCACATCTTAATTTATTATATTAGTAATATTTATGGTTAGGTGTATTTTGAGAGTCTGTACCCTTTTTTTTTTCCTCCAGATTTTGACATTACTTTCCCACATGTTGAGATTACCTTGTTGAAATTGTTTAGGCACAGTCTTAGTTAAATGGAATAGACAGTTCTGTTACACAGTTAATACCAAGGGGATAAATCTGCCTTCTCAGTGTTGAAAGCAATGACAGATCTCCAAACTGGGGACAAAGATAGGATGACCATTTCAGTATGGACGTGGAAAAGTGTGGATGCAGGGCTGAAGGAAAAGCACACTGCTGGCTGGTGCCTTGTCTGTGTTGACTCATTCTTTAGGCCCTCCCCCCCCCCACCTTATTTTTGAGCGAGTGCAAGTGGGGGAGGGGCAGAGAGAGAGGGACAGAGGATCTGAAGCCGTCTCCGCGCAGACAGGCTGACAGCAGAGAGCCTGATGCAGGGCTTTAACTCCCGAACTATGAGATCATGACCTGAACTGAAGTTGGGCATTCAACTGACTGAGCCACTCAGGTGCCCCTCTTTAGGGTCCCTTTGAATAATGTCTTAGTGCTTTTTATTATTTCCCCCTGGCCCCAGAATAATAAAGGACAAAGTCCTGGAGGTTGAGAAAGAGTTCAGTGTCCTCGTTCGATCTTTTGCCTTGCTGTGTTTACTATGACGTTTGTCAGTAGAGCTTCTGGGACAGTTCCTAGAATTACACTTAAAAAACATAGCCTTAAAATGAATCAAAAGTGAGGGGCACCTGTGTGGCTCAGTCAGCTAAGCATCTGACTCTTGCTTTAGGCTCAGCTCATCATGATCTCACAGTTCATGGGTTCGAGCCCTGAGTTGAATGGGATTCTCTCTCTCCCTCTCTCTACCCCTTCCCTGCTGCTCTCTCACTCTTTCTCAAAATAAATAAACTAAAAAACAAACAAATCAGGTGACAAGTCAGAATAGAGTCTCTTCCTGGGGGAGTGATGGCCTGATGGAGCCTGTGAGAGGTCTGAAACGTTCTGTGTCTTCATGTGGCTGGTGGTGATTGGCATGTGGAGTTAATGAAGCAGTATGCTGACGTTCGGTACGCTCTGTACTTTCATGTTTGCACGTTGCATCTCAACTAAAAAAATGAAACCAACCTCCAGGGGGAAGAGTGGCCCTAGGTCTTTTTAATTCCAGCCCAGCATTCTGCTTCTCAGGTTCTCCTGGTAGGTATATTACGATGAAATAGGAGGCTTGTTTTGTTGGGAGAGGGTGAGCTCAGTCGATAGAGAACAGACCAGAGGGCTTCTGCTCTCCCTTAGCTCCTTACCGGTTTCCTGCCACTTGTTTGAGGAAGAGCCTGCTAGTTCTTATCGAGGCCCCTGGCACTTCAAGCAAAAGGGTTTGGTTCGTACGCCTTTCCCAAGTCTCCTTGTTTTTTTGTTTCCAACGCAGTAAACATCCACCCCAGGCCCCTTGGGAATGGGTTGGATATTGAGAATTTAGTAGTGTTTTCTTCTGAGCGGGAGCCTCTCAGGGATTCAGTAGGATCTCATCTGCTTTGGCTTGGTTAAGAGGGTCAGTTGAATATATGTAGTCCCCTCCTTTTCCCTGGCCCCTCACCGAGCCCTGGGTGATTTCTCCAACTCTATTCCTTGCAGATCCTCTGTCTGTGTCCCCTGCCCGCTGGGCTGAGGAGTATCTGGAACAGTCCGAGGAGAAGTTGTGGCTCGGAGAGCCTGAGGGAACAGCTGCTGCTGATCGCTGGTGAGTCCAGCTACTTCCTTCTGGACGGATCCCTGTGAAAAGAGCGTTGGGTAGTTTTCCCAGCCTCCCTCACCTCGTATATCTGCATTCTCCAACTGATTTGCAGTCCCCTCATTTTCTTTCTTTCTTTTTTTTTTTTTAAGTTTGTTTATTTTGAGAGAGAGCGAGCACGTGCATGGTGGGGGGGCGGGTAAGAGAGAGGGGGGCACAGGATCTGAAGCGAGCTCTGTGCTGCCAGCAGAGAGCCTGATGCGGGGCTCAAACTCACACACTGTGAGATTGTGACCTGAGCTGAAGTTGGACGCTTAACTGACTGAGCCACCCAGGAGCCCCCCCCCTTTTTTTAAAGTTTATTTATTTTGAGAGGGGGGGAGGGAGGGGCAGAGAGAGGGAGAGTGAGAGCATCGCAGGCACGCTCTGCACCATCAGTGCAGTGCCCGACGTGGGGCTGAACGAACCATGAGATCATGACGAGAGCTGAAGCCGGACATTTAACCGACTGAGCCACCTAGGTATCCCCCCCTCATTTTCAGTTAAGGTTCCCACTTGTGTTATTACCCTACTCAAATGTAAGTGAGTCAAGAATCCTAAGTGTCCTAACCAGAAGTTTGTAACTTTACCTTATGTACCCTATTCCCTCTTTAATTTGGAGGCTGCTACTGTATTCCTTCTCTCTACAAAGGTGTGTTTGGGAATGGGAGAGGTAAAAGAATGTAGCTAGTACTTTGCCACTTCTGCCTACGTGTCCTTTTGGGCAGAGAGAGAGGGAGACAGAGAATCCCAAGCAGGCTCCATACTGTCAGTGCAGAGCCTGAGGCGGGGCTCGAATGCACGAATTGTGAGATCATGACCTGAGCTGAAACCAAGAGTCGGATGCTTAACGGACTGAGCCACCCAGGCGCCCCCCAAGTGTCCTTTTTTCAATGTCAATTGGAATTTGTAGGCCCTCAACAAGAAGTTGTATCTTTTCCTTGATAAGAACGGTGATTGCCATGGCTGGGAGTGGGGAGTAGCGTGGGGCAGCTGGTGATGGACTAGTGTGTGGAACAGGTTTGCCCTTACCTGTTGCAGGTACGATGAATGTCACCCCGAGGAGGATCTGCAGCACACAGCCAGTGATTTTGTGGCCAAGGTGGATGACCCCAAGTTGGCTAACTCCGAGGTGAGCCACATCCCACCGCTATTTTGCCCAGTAGAGCTGGCCTTCAAAGTCAAGAGTCTCAGGGCGCCTGGGTTGCTCAGTTGGTTGAGCGTCCGACTTCGGCTCAGGTCATGATCTGGCGGTCCGTGAGTTTGAGCCCCGCGTCAGGCTCTGTGCTGACAGCTCAGAGCCTGGAGCCTGCTTTGGATTCTGTGTCTCCCTCTCTCTCTGCCCCTCACCCGCTCATGCTCTGTCTCTCTCTGTCTTTCAAAAATGAATAAAATGTTAAAACAAAACAAAACAAATCAAAGTCAAGAGTCTAGCTTTTCATACCCCAGTTTAAAGAGAAGGAAATAAGATCCCGGGTCCATTCCTTCCTGTCTTGAGAATAGAGACTTAGGATCCTGCCTCATACTTTCAGCCTTCTTTCCCTCACTTCCTTGCATACTAACCCTTTTGCTTTTCTGTATCTTCTCAAATCTTTAAAACCAGAAGTCCCTTGCTTTTTATTCTCTACATTTTTCAGGGTCTTTAGCAGATCTTGTCTGCAGCTAGAGATGGTCAGGGGGAGGGGGAGTGCAGGCTTCTCTGGGGCACGGTTGAGAGTGCACACCTGGAAGTCCTCTCCCAAGTGGCCTATGTGTGTCTCTGTGCCCCAGTTCCTGAAATTCGTGCGGCAGATTGGCGAGGGGCAGGTGTCTCTGGAGTCCGGTGCAGGGTCGGGCCGAGCTCAGGCAGAACAGTGGGCAGCAGAGTTTATACAGCAGCAGGTAGGACATTGTCACTTCCCAGTCCCACTTGAGAGCCAGCTGATGCCCCAGGCCTTGGGCTCAGTGTTCAGTGGTCCTAGGTGGGGAAGGGATGTTATTGCCAACTTGTCTTGGTAGCATCGAGGTCCTGAGTGGGTGGGAAAGAGATCCTGAGGATGTTCTCAGGAGTGTCCAGGTTGCTGGTGTTTAGTGGGTATTTAGTCAGTAGGAAGTTGGTGGTGGTCTGACCATCCTTCTTTGTCACAGGGTACCTCAGATGCCTGGGTTGACCAGTTCACAAGACCAGTAAACACAGCTGCCCTCGATATGGAGTTTGAACGAGCCAAGTCAGCTATAGAGGTGAGAGCAGGTAGCACAGGGCAGACACCTTAGGAGAAAAGACTCCTTTGGAGAGAGTGGGTGTTTTAACAGCAAAGAAACATACAACGAACGTTGTCTGTCCTAGTGTTCCTGGGCCCTCTGTGTCTGAATCGCTTGGGGTAGGGTCGGTGAAATGCAAATCCCAGGGCATCAGCTCACACTGCAGACTCAGAATCTTGAGGGTAGGATCTAGGAATCTTCATTTAAAAAAGCTCTTCAGAGGATCTTAAATGCACTGAAATTTAAGAACTCCTGCTTTAGGGGATCTATCCCAGCGGTGCTGAGGGTGGGGGTGGGGTGGGGGGGGTGGTCCTGACGATCTCCTTTTTCTAGCTGCCTTCCCTTCCTTACAGTCTGATGTCGATTTCTGGGACAAGTTGCAGGCAGAGTTGGAGGAGATGGCGAAACGGGACGCGGAGGCTCACCCCTGGCTTTCTGACTATGATGATCTCACGTCTGCTTCCTACGATAAGGTAAGAACTCGGTTTTCAGATTGCAGGCTTTCCTTGTTTTGTTTCTCCTTTCATCCTGAATTTGCAGGGTACCTACTTTCAACTAATTACTTCCTTGAACCCCTTTCCACGAAGGGAAGTCTAAATCATTCCCTTGCCTCGCTCCTCTCCAGTGTTTGAAGGTATGCTTTATTCTTAGGGTATAAAGATTAATACTAATAGACCATCCTTGTCAAATAATGGTAATACGGTGACATAATACTTTTGATAGAGATTTGCCCATGATGCATTTAGAACCCAGATGAAGGAGCTCTGCTTTAGAGATTGATTGAGAACATTTTGAGGAGATAGATAACCCCTTTGGTAGAGAGTGGTAATTGATAGACTGTCTCTCTGTCTCCCCACCTTAATATCTATTTACTTTTTTTTTTTTTAATGTTTATTTATTTTTGAGAGAGAGAGAGAGACAGAGCACGAGTAGGGACGGGGCAGAGAGAGATGAAGCAGGCTCCAGGCTCTGAGCTGTCAGCACAGAGCCCGATGTGGGGCTCGAACTCAGGATTGGTGAGATCGTGACCTGAGCCGAAGGCAGAGGCCCAACCGTCTGAGCCACCCAGGAGCCCCTCTATTTACTTTTTTTAACTCACAAATTTGGATCTGTTTCTGTAGGTACTGACCACTTGTGCCAATTTAGGGTGTTTTCGAAGAATTATATTAAGTAACTTAAATGTTAGGAAAATTTCCCAGCAGTCATTGGTGAAAGATGATCTAGTTTTGCGTATAGCATATACTTTAGACCTAGAAGCTTATGCTATTTCAGAGGTATTGCTGTGGAAAAAAATCTGCCTTGAGGCTGTAAGGTATTTAGGGATGTGGTTAATAATAGAACTGCTAAGGGGGTGTCTGGCTCAGTCGGTTAAGCATCTGACTCTTGATTTCAGCTCAGGTCATGATCTCACAGTTTGTGAATTTAAGCCCTGCATTGGGCTCTGCACTGACAGCATGGACCCTGCTTGGGATTCTCTCTCTCTCTCAAAATAAGTAATAAATTAAAAAAAGAATTGAGCTGCTAAACTGAAGCACGAGGGGGAAGGGAGAGAACTGTTTGGTTTCGGAAGAGGCAAAATGAACTGAGGAGGTGAGTAGCGATAACCTCCTCTCAGCTCATATCTGGTTGGGAAAGGATTCTGGGGCTAGAACCAGGGCCTGAGATGTAAAGCAGGATGCTGGAGGTAGATCTTGACATAGGGGAGCTATGCAAAGATAGGGAAGAGTAAAGTTCAAGATAACTTAAAAAAGGCTAGCATTTGGGGTGCCTGGGTGGCTAGGTCTGTTGAGCATTTGGCTCTTGATTTCAGCTTGGGTCATCATGCCAGGGTTGTGGGATCGAGTCCCGAGTTGGTCTCCACGAGGAGCCTGCTTAAGATTTTTTCTCTCTCTCCCTCTGCCCCTCTCCCCTGCTCATGCACGCTTGCTCTCTCAAATAGGAAAAGAAAAAAAAAAAAAAAGGCTAGCATTTGAAAGCCAATGAAAAACTTAGTACTGGGAAAAACAGGATTTTGTTTATTATTTATTTCAGTCATAGTGTTTAAGAGCTCTCCTCTTATTTAGTAGAAAAGAGAGCTTACTTCTTGGACCCTGCCCTGTGTTTTGCCCCAATAAGAGTTTCTTCTATAGAATTCTGAGGCGGAAGAACTGAAGGAAGTACCTGGACATAACACATTTATTACTTCGTAAAAACAATTTGATAAGTTGCAGGCTTCCATCATCTTGCAAATGGCAAATTATAAATTTTCGGTTAAAATTTCCATGCCTTTGATAAATATAGATATATCACTGATTTTTTATGAGTAGCATTTCTTAGCAGTTTTTACTCTCATATTAATGACATGCTAGGTAGAATAAAATTTTCTTGAATACTTTTTTTTTTTTAGAGGAGGGGAGGGGCAGCGAGAGAGGGAGAGAGAGAATCCCAAGCAGGCTCCACGCTTAGTGCAGAGCTTCACGCGGGGCTCAATCCCACGACACTGGTATCATGACCTGAGCTGAAATCAAGAGTCGGACACTCAACTGACTGAGCCACCCAGGCGCCCATATGCTAACTATTATTGAATTATATGTCGGAAGTGCATTTTTTGTTTTTAAATATGGATCTGATCTTGGTTTTCATGTAAATTCATGGGTCTCTGAATATACTGTTTTTTACTGGATGGTCCTTAAATTTTCAAGACAACATCTGTAGCTCAGGCGGATATTGTATGCCTTTAGGATAAAGAAGTTTCTGTGATGGGCTAGACTCTTAGTAGTAATTCTATTTCTGCTGCATGATCCTGTGAGATTTTGGAATAGACCAGACAGCAGATCAGACCTGACTGGTTCAGATTAGATGTTTTAGGTTGCAACAGCGATCATAAGCTAATGCCACCTTCTTTTGGTTTGAAGCTTCCTCCAGCATTTTCTTTTTTCCATTTTTGCAAATGTTCCAATTTTGAAAAGTTCCTCTTTGATCAGCAGTTGATAAAATGGCAAGGAGGGTAGATAGCACGGACAAGAGGGTATTTAGAGAACCTCCTGATGGCAGTGATGCATTACATTGTCTTTTGAGGATAATGCCTATTTTATGAATAGCATTTTATGCTTTTTGAGAATAAGACAACTTAGGTGAATATTCTCATTTGACACTCACAGTAGTCCTGTGAGGCAGGAGTGTATTTCATTAGGAAATTATGTTATAGATAACAATGACCTCTGTTTCCAACAGGGTGGCTTAAAACATAGATCGATGATAGACAAGAGTTGAGGTTGATTGTGGAGGGATTTATGTCTAGGATGGGGGTTAGCAAACTATGGCCTACAGGTGAGTCTGGCCTGCCAGCTGTTTTTGTCTGGCCTAGGAGCCGAGAGTGGTTTTAACATTCTTAAATGGTTGAAAAAAATGAAAAGTAGTATTTTGTGATATGTGCAAATTTCATAAAGTTCACATTTCAGTGTCCATAAATAAAGTTTTATTGAAACACAATCATGTTTATTTGTTTACATATTTGTGGCCCCTTTCTCTCTCCAAAGGTGGAGCTGAGTAGTGACAAAATACTTAGTATCTGGTCCTTTCCAGAAAAGATTTGCTGATTCCTGGTCGAGGGTCCTTTTCTACCTTCAAAGTATTCATATTATACAGCGATATCCCAGGAATGTTACCTATTCTCGACATGAATATACTTTTAATACGTGTATTCCTAATCCATCTCCTGTAATATATCTTGCTTCTTTGACTTCCACTGTAATTACTTAATTTTTGTCTGTCACAGATAAGTTTCATCTGATGACTTATCAGGGTTTAGAACTCGGCTGGTAAGATTTAGGTGTTTCCAGTTCGTTAGCGGTTCCATAGTAATAGTGAAAAAGGGCCTCACTCTGGTCTTTATTATAAATGGTTTCATTCTTATTTGTCCTTAGCTATATTTAGAAGGGCTCTGCCTGGTATTTTGCATCTTTTCATTCTGGTATATTGTTTTGTGATGGTAACTATTTATTCTCCGAAGACGAACATTTTATTTGCTTATCCCAAGTCGTGCGGCTTCCTAGTGACTCCTGTTTTACGTTAGTACCTCTTTGCCTAACGTGAAATACCAGTAGACAAAGCTTTGCACGTAGCATCATAATCCTTCCCTGAAATGAGAAATCTTCAGCCAGAATGGTGTTTTTCGGAAGCACTTTTTTGCCATCAGGATTTTGGGATCTAGCTTTCATTTACTGTCAGATACAGATTAATATTAGTAACTTTCAAGAATGAAATTAGGGAACAACTAAACGTTTCAAAGTGCTTGACCACGTGTTATCCAGTCAGCGCACACAGTGATTCTCTGAGCTAGGCAAGAGTAGCATCGGAGTGGCGGGACCTCTGATTTGAAATTGCATTTCCATTATACGTTCTCACACGGCTGCAGGAAAACAAGAAATGCCCTTTGAATAACTAAGCAGAGCTTATCTCATTACTGTAAGCAGATCCTATGTTCTGTGCAGCGGTGAGAGTCAAGGATGTAGGAATACAGGCCTCTAGAGACTTCCTAAAATGAGCTTCCTCCCAGCATGGATCCCAGTTTGTAGACCTGCTTAGCACTTCAGTTACTGTGAACCAGAGACTACAGCATGACCTTGATACCGAGTGAGTTTACTGTCGCCCTGGAGGGTCTCCTTTATAATTTGGAGAATTTGCTGGCATTTAATTCAAATACTTTTTGGAGGCCTTTCGCTTCTCCACCTCTGTGTTGGGTGTCACTTCCCATTTGTGCTGCTCTGACTGTGATGGCTCCTGCCTGGGCAGGCCTTCACTTGGCTTCCTTTCCCTATAGGGGTACCAGTTTGAGGAGGAGAACCCCCTGCGCGACCACCCGCAACCTTTTGAGGAAGGGCTCCGGCGGCTTCAGGAGGGGGATCTGCCAAATGCCGTGCTGCTTTTTGAGGCAGCGGTGCAGCAGGAGCCCAAGCACATGGAGGTGAGCGACTCGCTGTTCTGTCTTCGTAGGAGATGCCGCCTCCTTCAGTTTTGGGGGAAGCCCCAAAGAGCAGTGCAGGTGGAGGAGGGCCCGGCTGGGGCCCTGAGCTTGGAGGGTAAGGGTGAGAGGGTGAGTGGGTGGGGGGTGGGGGAAGCCAGAGGAAAGGAGGATGGAAAGGTGACTACAGGGGTGATGGAATCTGGCACCTTCTCTCTAGGCGTGGCAGTACCTGGGGACCACCCAGGCAGAGAATGAACAAGAACTGTTAGCCATCAGTGCACTGCGCAAGTGAGTACATGAAAGGTGGGGGTGTGGTGGCTCCAGGGCCCCACAAATAGCCTTTAGAATGCTAGGATCCCAGACCCAGATCCTTGTCTTCTTCCTGGTCACTAGCAAGAGTGTTTTCTTGGGGCGAAACTCTGAGGTTTGGAGGGACTTGGAAAGATACCTGGTTCCATTCCTTTATGAGCTCTTATTTTATATGTGGGACTCTTACTGGTTCCTCGGCTGCTAAAACATTCCCCTTCTCACATCTGTAATTTTATTCATAACTCACATGTAGAGGATTCCTCTGGATCTTAACCTGAGGGAGCTGGCAGGCGAGGCCGTCAGGACTCTGCATTCCATGACTATATTCCAGCGTCCCTGTGGATGCCAGCTCTGCCCACATCTGTCCAAACAGGTGTCTGGAGCTAAAGCCTGATAACCGGACGGCACTGATGGCTCTGGCTGTGAGCTTCACCAACGAGTCCCTGCAGCGACAGGCCTGCGAAACCCTGCGAGACTGGCTGCGCTACACACCGGCCTATGCCCATCTGGTCGTGCGTGGTGAAGAAGGGGCTGGCGGGGCAGGACAGGGCCCCAGCAAGCGCATCCTGGGATCTCTGTTGTCGGAGTGAGTGTGAGGGATTCTTGGGAGGACAGATGGTAACCTGAGTCCCAGTAGGAGGAGGACCTTGATTTTGGAAGCTGGGATAGACTGAGACTCAGGGATTTAAGAGTGGGATGGGGGGGTGGCGGTGCCTGGGTGGCTCAGTCCGTGAAGCGTCCGACTTCGGCTCAGGGCATGATCTCGTGGTTCATGGGTTCGAGCCCCGCGTCGGGCTCTGTGCTGACAGCTCAGAGCCTGGAGCCTGCTTCAGATTCTGTGTCTCCCTCTTTCTCTGCCTCTCCCCTGCTCATGCTCTTGCTCCATCTGTCTCTCTCAAAAAATGAATAAACGTTAAAAAAATTTTATTAAAAAAACCCAAAAAGAGTGGGATGGGAAACCCAGGATCCACTTGAAGGAGATCCGCACTCCATGGTGTGGTGCAGGGATGAAACCGAAAAACAGGTTTCTAGACTGGAGTTTGGGGGTAGGAGGATGACTGGTAGATTGATAAATCTTGGGGATATGAGTGGCTAAGGAATTCTTTAGGGAGGATAGGAATACAGACACATCCATCCATCCATTTTTTTGTGTTTCCCCCGCCCCACTTATCCAGCTCCCTGTTTCTTGAAGTGAAGGAGCTCTT
The DNA here is from genome assembly GCA_028646485.1 of Cryptoprocta ferox. Lineage (NCBI taxonomy): Eukaryota > Metazoa > Chordata > Mammalia > Carnivora > Eupleridae > Cryptoprocta > Cryptoprocta ferox. Next base: position 93,073,697 of record CM053571.1, on the reverse strand, counting down.
CCTGGCTGCCGTGCGCCTGGACCCTACATCCATTGACCCCGACGTGCAGTGTGGCTTGGGAGTCCTCTTCAACCTGAGCGGGGAGTATGACAAGGCGGTGGACTGTTTCACAGCTGCCCTCGGCGTTCGTCCCAATGTGAGCCTCAGAGGAACAGAAGTAGAACATGACTGTATCTTACTGAAAAACCATTTGTTGGGAACTTCGGAGTCATGGGAGATTTCGTTCTGTAGACTGATTGCCTTGGGAGAATTGGGACGAGAAGGCTGGGAGTCCAGGGTCATCTGGACGTAGGGGAGTCCGCATGAGAGGAGAGCAGTTACACCGTGTCACGCAGTGAACAGTAGAGGCCAGAGGAGCGGGGAGTAACCTATGTTGGCTAAAGAGAATGGTGCACTGGAGAGGGGAGCAATGGGCAGAATTGGATCCGAGCCTGGCTCTCATTTCTTACCCTTCTCCATCCCTGTCTTTCCCAGGACTATTTGCTGTGGAACAAGCTAGGGGCCACCCTGGCCAATGGAAACCAGAGTGAAGAAGCCGTAGCTGCCTACCGTCGGGCCCTTGAGCTACAGCCCGGCTATATACGGTCCCGCTATAACCTGGGCATCAGCTGCATCAACCTTGGAGCTCACCGGTGAGAATATCTACTGAGTAATTAATGGACGAACTCTTTCCCCCTGCCTTTGACCCTAGCTCCTCATTCTCCGATCCCGCGTTTGACTAACTGGCCCCGGCCTTCTCCCCAGGCCGGGTTGACCTGCTCCTTCCAGTCATGTTCTGCTCACCATCTCTCATTTTTCTCCCCTACAGGGAGGCTGTGGAACACTTTTTGGAGGCCCTGAACATGCAGAGGAAAAGCCGGGGCCCTCGGGGAGAAGGGGGTGCCATGTCAGAGAATATCTGGAGCACCCTACGTTTGGCGTTGTCTATGTTAGGCCAGAGTGATGCCTATGGGGCAGCCGATGCCCGGGATCTGCCCACGCTCCTAACTATGTTTGGTCTGCCCCAGTGACAGTGGGACGGGCTGCCCTGTGAGTGTCTGCTTGGAGGGGTCCCTGCTCTGGATGTGACTCCCTCTCCCCAGATGGGCCTGCCAAGGGGGTGGGCTGATGACCACAAGCGGTACGTCCTCTCAGGAGCTGCCTCAATGTAGGGGGTGGGGTAGTCTGTGTTCTTCCTACGTAACTGTGGGAAAATGAGCTGTGTTGATTCTGAGTCCCTTGGTAATTCGGGGGCTGTACATCCAGCTACAGATCTCTCTGCTCATCATGCCCTTTTTTGGTGCTGCTTTTTGGGTAGGACCCAAAGATCTAGGGTAACTGCTGTCATCAGCTGCCATTTCTGATGGGGTCTACCACATTCGTAATGTCTGTCCTTTCCCCGCCTTTTACTGGGAATTGATAATAGTACAGCTTTCTTGGGCAGTTGTGTGTGGCAGGTTCTTTTACCATGCACCCCTGTGATGACTGTATCTGGGATGGGATGTTAGGAGTTGGCCTGTTGGATTTAAATGTTGCTTTGGCCCAGCAGAGCTGAGTTTTGATAGGGGTGCTCACAGTTCTGTTGCTCTCAGACCTCTCCTGCCTGTAGCTCGGGTTCCTTGGGTGCAGTGCTGCACACAGTAATGCTGGCGTCATATTGAGAGGTCCCCAGGAGTGGCTGGGGTCACCTGTACAGAGAGTATTTGTGTGTGGGGTAGGAGGATGGCTTATTTGTGGAATGAACCTAGAAGAAACCAGATGGGATCAGGCAGGTTAAGGGCTCTGTTTTGGGGCCTTTGGTGGGAGGACAGAGCAAGTAGGCTGAGGGGGGTGGTGAGTGCAGCAAGCCCCCTCTCCTAGAAAGGCGTGCGAGTAGGAATTGAGCTACCTCTTCTAGAAAGTTGGCTCAGAGATGGCAGTCTTGCCAAATTCCTAGCAGAGAGGCAGTTCAGTGTTACCATAAGCCTTTTGCTGTACTTCTTTAAATGTTTCTAGGGGAGGGCATTGAAAAATCCCCTCCCCCTGTATCACCTTCACAAGGTGTAGATGGAGGGAAGATGAGGGAGCAGCTTGGAGTCTGGTCCGCTGCCCCCTGCGTGGGGAGGTACACCAGCCCCCGGAAATGACTGCTGAGCCTCTTGCCTTGTCTTCAGTAGCTAATGATCAGAGAGATTTTTTTTTAAACTACCATGGTCCCAAGGTTCCATCCTGAAATTTATTTTTCTTTGTATGAATACGTGTAAATGATTTAAAAATAAAACTGTATGAATAAAATTTGTATGAAGAATAAATGGAACTGACATGGGTATGAGTTCTGCTGCCAGGGGAGAAGTTGGGGTGTGGGAGGTGGGTTGGTGTTTGAAGGATTGGTGTTCAACAGTTTTCTTCTTCTCTTTGTCTTTCACATTCTCATTAGTGTATTGATTACCTATCCATCCATCCAGTAATATTGAGCACCTAATATGTGCCTGGTATATGAGTCAGATGGATGAGGTCCCTGCGTCTATAGAACTCAACAGTTCGGCAGCAGAGACTGATGGTTGACAATCATGCAGTTTTCATGCTTAGAGATAATGCTCTGAAGGGAAATGCGGGGTATGACCTGATGGTGTTGCTTCCATCGTGGACGACACTGGGAGTGCTTTGGTAGTGTTTAAACGCTTACGCTTGCTAACGGTCTTCATCTGGTTACCCTGCTTTTATTAGGAACGGTATCAAGGGCCATAAAGAGATGGGTATTTATCCATGGGGGAGAATTTTTTAAATATAAACATCTTTATATGTGGAGATAAATGTCCATGGCCGTGTTAGTATTAAAAAAAAAGTGTCTAAAATAAAATTGGTTCAGTAAATTACCCAGTGAAATATTATTCAGCTGTTTAATTCTATTTATGGAACAATTTCCAATGACCGTAAGTGGTTAACAGTATAATGAGAAAGAAAACATTAGCAAACTAGTTACAGGTTATCTCAAGAAAAGCATGCCTTGAAAAGGAGGAAAATATCCCAGCATGCTAAGAGCGTGAAGATCATGAGTGGTTTTTCTCCTGCTTTGTCATACTTACCTGTGATTTTCAATTTTTCCTAGTGCATGGTTTAATACTTTCATTGGAAAGACAACCCCCCCCCCCCAACAACAACAACAACAAAACATGGTGAGAAGAAAGAGGCGTCTGTCGTCACCACCTGGGTGACCTCAGGACACCTGATGTCCTGGGCTCTCTGCAGGGCAGGCAGTGCAAAGCCACAGGCCTGACTGGGCATGCTGAAGCAGCAATTTCTACAATGTGTAGATAGATCGAACACCTGGCTTGAGAGTCAAACCAACTTCTGGTTTTTAATTGAAATCTCCAGGTGTATCTGCTTTGCCTGCCTTTGGTGGCATGAAGGGGTTCAAGAGGATGCTTTTCTTGCATGGCCAGTACTAGGCATCTCTTGAACCCAAATCAAATCCAGCCAATACTTACTGAGCCCCTATCATGTGCCGGGTGCTGGTCAGGGATACAATTCACAAGGCAGACAGGGTCCCTGTTCTCATGGCTTCTGTACTAGTTAACTAACAGAATATACAAGTTAGTAAGAAAATACCAGTTAGTTTTATGTAATTTTTATGAGTTTTAATTTCTATGAAGAAACCAAAATGCACATTGCACCAGAGAGTAATGGGGAGGGCTTGTGGGCGCGAGGAGCCAGCCATGGAGGTTTGGGGGGGAAGCACAGCCCAGGTCCCACGGGGCCAATGTGAAGGCTGTGATCTGACTTAAAAGAGCCCTGTGCACCCCAACAGGAAGAAGGCTGCAGTGGAGAGGAGAAGAGCAGGAGCAGGAGAGAGAGTGGAGGGGTGGGCACGAGCCCGGCAGATAGGCTCTTTTCGATTATGGTGAAGAGTCGGAATTATGTTCTAAACTCCCCAGGAAATCACTGGAGAGTTTGAGCAGAAAAATGATGTGATGCGATTTAGTATTAGAAGACCATTCTGGCTGCAGCGTAAGGAATGGATCTTGGTGTAGGAGGCTGGGGTGGGTTCAAGCTGAAGCAGGTGGACCAGTTAGGCAGTAAGCCCACTGAGAGATGCTGGTGGTTTAGTCTAGGGTGGAGATGGAGTGCAGGATGGATGGATGGATAGCAGGCAGATGGAGGAAGTTGGGACAAATTCAGTATGTATTTTGTAGCTACGACTGTAGGACTTGCTGCTGGATTGGATGGATTGTAGAGGGTGAGGGAAAGAGATGAAGGATGACTCCTAGGTTTTTGGCTTGAGCAACTGCAAGAATGGTGAAGCCCTTAACTACAAAGGGGAAGCCGTGGGCATCGTGGGTTTGGGAAGGAAAATGTGAAGTTCTATAACTGAACACGTTAGATTGGAGGTAGACATCTCCAAAAATAGATATCAAATACGTCTCAGGTGAGAATTCAGGGCTGGGTGTATAAATACAGATGGTATTTGAAGCCATGGGACTGTCTAGGTTTGCTTACAGGGAGAATGTAGACAAAGGGTGTAAGGCTACAAAATGCAGGGATTACTAGGCATGCAGGATGCCTTCAAGCAGTTCTTTGTTCCTGGTTGATACATAGCTGTTAAGGGGCACCTTGTTCAAAAACAAAAACAGAAACAAAAAATGAGGTAGGCCTGCAACTTGAAAGAAACAATTTAACTTTTAACCCAAGTTTTCCTGTTTCCCCTGAAAGAAGGATAACTGGCAAATGATCTGTGTGTTCATTTCAGTAAGACCAGGGCTTTTTCCCTCCATAGGCAAACACATAGGTGAATGATGTGCTTGGCGAGCGAGCGAAATTGGTTTGAGTTAATGGCCTCGATGGGCCAGCTCCACAGTCCTGTCAACCAAGCAGTCGAACACAGAAGCATGCCAGGCACCCTCTTTAACTAGAGCTTGCATGGACATTGAAGGCCTCCTTGGAGCTCCTCCATATTTTCTCTTTTGTTTTAACTTAAAAAATCATTATGTTTTAAAAATGTGTATTTACTTTTGGGAGGGGGTGAGGGGCAGAGAGAGAGGAAGACAGAGGATCTGACCCCGCAGAGCCTGATGTGGGGTTCGAACTCACAAACTGTGAGACCATGATCTGAGCTGACTGAGCCACCCAGGCGCCCCACTTAAAAAATTTCATTTTTCATTTCATTTAAAACATTTTAGAGTAGTTTTAGATTTACAAAAAATCAAGAGGAAGGTGCAGAGATTTCCCACATGCCCTCTGCTGCCACACAGGTACAGTTTCCTCATATTAACAACATCAATCACCAGAGTGGTACTTTTTTTTTTTTTTTTTTTTACCAAGGATGAGTCTACGTTGACCCGTCATAATCACCCAAAGTCCATAGGTTTAGGCAAATGTATAACGACTGTATCCATCATTGTATCCTAAGTGTTTTCACCACCCTAAAAATCCTCTGTGCCCTGTCCATTCATGTGCCCCCCCCCACCTCCGCCCCCAAGTGCTAAACTTTTGTCTCCATAGTTTTGCCTTTTCCAGAATGTCATACAAGTTGGAATCATATCATATGCATCCTTTCATATTGACTCCTTTCACTTCATAATAAGCATTTAAGTGTCCCTCATGTCTTTTCATGGCTTGTTAGGTCATAAGTGCTGCATATTATCCCATTGTCTGGATGTATCACAGTCTGTTTATCCATTTACTACTGAAGGACATCTTGGTTGCCTCCCAGTTTGGGCAATTATGAGTCAAGCTGCTATAAACATTTGTGGGTAGGGTTTTGTGTGGACAAAAGTTTTCATGTCCTTAGGTAGATACCAAATAGCATAGTTGCTGAATTGTAGAGTAAGACTATGTTTGTTTTTGTAAGGAACTTCCAAACTGTCTTCCATAGTGGCCGTACCATTTTGTAGTCCCACCAGCAGTGAGTGAGAGTTCCTGTGGCTCCACATCCTCACAGGCATTTTGTGTTGTCAATGTCTCGAATTTAGGCTATTGTAATAGGCGTGTGGTGGTATCTCATTGTTTTAATTGGCACTTCCCCAATGGCAGGTGATGTATGGCACCTTTTCACGTGCTTATTTGCCATCAGTGTATCTTCTTGGGTGAGGTGTACGCTATGCTTTCTTGACTGCCATCTCTCTTCCTGATGATTGTTATCTTTAGACACTTTCTTTAAAACATTAAACTGAGTTTTAAGTTTCTGCCTAGGAGCTATTAAATTCCCTCTTTGTACTTAGAGGCCTTACACAACAGCTTTCTACTTGGCAACTCCTCTTTTCTCTCAGCAGAGATCCTGCAAGGTCATCAGGAAAACACTGTATAAATATTCTCACCTGCCCTCTACTCCACATGCATCCGTTGGGTCCTTCCACCTTCCTTGCATTTCAAGGGAGCAACTACCTTTCTTCTCTTTAAAGATAACCCCTTATTCTGGTTTTCAGCTTTCTGTCTTCGCTGGATTGTGCATCTAGCTTTTATTTTTAATGTGTCCCTCCCTACTGGCCCTTTCTCTTCATTAAATAGACATGCTCAACTATTTCCCATCCAGAACCAAAAAAAAAATCTAATGGATCCACTGATCAATCAACCAAACAAAATAGCGCTTTCTCACCTATGAGCCCACCCCTACTAGTACCTTCCTCCTTCTTCATAGCCAAGCTTCTTCAGGGAAGAAGGCTTGCCGCCTCCAGGTCCATTCCATTGACATTTCTCACTGTACTGTCTCCTGCCCTTACCACACCACTGAATCTGCTTTGCTGAGGTCACCAGTGACTTCCATTTATTGCCAAAGCCTATGGATATTTCTGATCTTACTTGGCCCAACTGTGGCGTTTGATCCTAAAGTAGCTCTGCCACACCCGCCTGTGTAGATGGTCTACTGCACAATTCTTAGGGAGCGCCATTAATGCGGTCCATGTGGCTGATGCTAGCCAGTGTTGTGCAGTGAGCAATCTATATGGCTGCATTGATGATGAGTCTTTAAATTTTTTTTTAAATATTTATTTTTGAGAGAGAGACAGAGACAGAGTGCAAGTCAGGGAGGGGCAGAGAGAGAAGGGGAGTCACAGAATCCAAAGCAGGCTCCAGGCTCTGAGCTGTTAGCACAGGGTCTGACATGGGGCTTGAACTCATGAACTGTGAGATCGTGACCTGAGCCAAAGTTGGATACCCAGCCGACTGAGTTGTGCAGATGCCCCATGGTGCCTCTCTTTTAAAAACCCTCTCCCCTGTCTCTCTTATATTTTCTCTTCTAAGATTCTACTTCTTCTCAGTTTCTTTGGGGTGTCTCTGCATCTACCTCTCCTTAAATGTTGATGTCCCTCAGAGCTCTGTCCTTTACATTCTTTCCTTGCTTTACAGGATTCTTCCTTGGCCTCATCTACCCCTGTGGCTGGAACTACCATTTGAATGTCGATGATAACCTAGATCTCCATCCTGGGCCTTAGGTACATTGCACACTTATGTTCTAGTTCCTCCATTTGGAGGAAACTCAACACATTCAAAACAGGAATTTCCTTACAAAAATTGCTCCTTGTTTGTACACTCTTGGAGACATCATGGGAGAAACCAGTGAGTGGACCTGGATGGCTCCTTATCGTCCTGTAGTACACGTTCAGTCACCCAGTCCCATAGGGTCTACCTCCTCAGTCCATCTTGCAAGTGTCCTCTGGTCTCTGTAGTGTGGCAGGATTCTCACACCGAGAGTCATGACCTCAAGGCTTTTCTTTCCAGGAAGCCACTTTATTTGTGCCGGCACCACTCGGTTGGGTTTGCACCTGAAAAACTGAGCCCCGAATGCCACATGGTGTAGTCTCTTATGCATTTCTGACTTCTTTGTCTCCCATATATGGGTAATGTATAGATATACACTCTTATGTTACAGGGTCATGAGGGACTTCTCGTAGCCAGGCTGCCTTCCCTTATTTTGAGGTCTTTTCTCACCATATTCTTTAGGGAGGGGACTCTACCATGGTAGTTTTGCTATTACTTTCTTTTAGGGGCGTATCATGTATCTTAGATTACTGCAATGGCTTCGTGTGTGTGTGTGTTTCTCATTTCATTCATTCACAACCCCTCATCACTGAAACTAACGTATTTTCTTAGACAAGACCTGCTGCCTATTGCCTCTGATGTCTCACAGTGGTGCATGACATAGAAGTTTAATCAATGCCTGTTGAAGGAACTGAATACATCCTGGTAAGGTGGGTTGAGAATCAGGAAACTCCAAAGGAGCTGCAGCACATATGGAGATAGATGTTATGATCCTTCCCTAGTTGGGGAAGATGAATTGAAACCCTTGCTCACTGTGCCCTCCTCAGGTCAAGAGAAAGTGTCCTAAGACAATAGGACAGGTACTTTTCTGGAGGGCTCTGCTAAAGGAGTGACTTAAAAAAATTTTTTTTAACATTTATTTATTTTTGAGAGATAGAGACAGAACGTGAGTGAGGTGGGGGCAGAGAGAGAGAGAGAGAGAGGGGCACAGATCTGAAGGAGGCTCCAGGCTCCGAGCTGTCAGCACAGAACCCAATGTGGGCCTTGAGCCCACGAACCGTGAGATCATGACCTGAGCCGAAGTCAGATACTCAACTGACTGAGCCACCCAGGTGCCCCTAAAGGAGAGACTCCTAAGGGTATATTCTCTTTTAGAACATAGCCATCAAACAAGTGAGCCAGAGACCTTGTTCAACTGCTTTTGTCCTGGCAGGGAGAGCACAGCTCCTGGAGAGGGACCTTTGCGGGGGCTGGGGTGTATGTCCTGCACAGAGGCGTGTCGGACCAGGCTCAGGCGGCAGCAGTTGTGTGGTATGGGAAGGAGCCTTTTGCAAGCTGCAGCTTGGGTATGGTGCTCATGAGTAATCAGTGAGGGGACCCTGATGCTTTGTGTCAGAGGATAGCAGCACAAGAGAGATGGTGACAGTGGCAGGGAACCGCACTGACTGTGACTGAGCAGTGATTGCCTTGACCGCTGGTGGCATTGCAGAGGCCCCCAGTGTCTAGATGAACTGCTTTCTGGTGTCTGGGTTGGTCCTACTTTTGTTTGCACAGGTTGGGGAGGAGGAGAGTATTGGGGTAGAACTCAACCATAGCCTGTGGCCACATGGTAAGAGAATCAGAAGAGATCCTCGGCAAGCAATACACACACACACACACACACACACACACACACACACACACACAGAGGAATTCTCAAGAAAATGCCAATAGAGCACAAAATAACTTTCTAGAACCAATAGACATGATTTTCTAAGTAAAAATGCAATAGGGAAACAGAAACAAGAGGATGAACCCCGCTAAGAACTAAATTAATGGTCTGAAAGTCAAACAAAGATTATAGATACCTATAAAAACATAGAAATACGGGGATTGGGGGGGAAACAGGTTGGGGGGGCAGATTTAGGAAATCCAATACACAATACTTAGAGAACTTCCAAAAGAAGAACAGATTCATTCAAATAAATGAATAATAGAAAATGTCCCAGGGTTCAAGACTTGATTGAAAAGCTATACCGAGTCCCATACAAGGCTAGGTTCCCTGGGTGCCTGGGTGGCTTAGTTAAACATCCGACTCTTGATTTCAGCTCGGGTCATGATCTCACTGTTGCAAGATCCATCTCTGTGTCAGGCTCCGTGTTGAGCATGGAGTCTGCTTAGAATTCTCTCTCTGCCTCAAAACTGCTTGTGTATGTTCTGTTTCTCTCTCTCTCTAAATAAACATTAAAAAAAAGATTAGGTTCCCTAGTGTCAATGGGATGATAGGATTCTAGACCAGCAGAGGCCGTGTGGAAGTACTTAAGCATGAGAGCAAGGTGGGCATAATTACCATAGTAGATGGTAAGTTTGGAGTGGGTGTCAGGGGACCCTGACCCCTAGGAAACTACACTGAAGGTTAATAGACATGGTGTTCCTAAGAGCAAGAGGTGGGTAGTCAATGAAAGTATTGCAGAGGGTGTGGAAAATCATGATCCCTTGCCCGGGTTCCAGATCCGTGTCAGTTATTGATCAAAGAGAGGATAGGTCCCTTTCAAAAGGAAACTGGCAACACCACCACAAGTATATTCAATAAATATTCTCCAAATCCTCTCTGACAGGCCACATACCAAAGTAACTGTATACTAGGGAAAGGAGACTACCCAGATTTTCAGGGTAAGATTTAATGCCATTATAAGCTTGGTTGGTATACTCGGGAATGAATGAAGGCAGAAGTAAATGGAGTCTTGGCCCAAGTCCTTCTCATAATGGGTCTCATGTGATGTTTTTTTCAACATTTAGCTTTTTCTGACTAATACAATTAGTTATTATTACAAAAACCATCAGCCCCTTTCAGTTCCCCAGACTGGAAACCTCGGTTCCCAACGCCCCCTCACTCCCACATCTCATCAGTTACTAAATTGTAACTGAACCCTTACTTGTTCATTGTTTAAAGTCATTTATTATATAACATTTGATACAAAGAATACATTTAACATGTAATTTACAAAGCACAATAATGAAATTCATTCCCTTCAACTTCACAGCCCAGAATGTTATCAGTAACATTGAAACTCTGCTTCTCCTCTGTTTTCTCTCCTTGCCTTTTCCTCAGAAGTAACCACTATCAGATGTGCTTTTTACAAAAATACTTTTATCATGCATGCATGCTTTCCTAAAACAATAGTGTGTTTATTTCCAAGTTTTCTAAAAACGGTATCCTTCTGTTGTAGTCCCCTGGGATCTGCTTTTATTCATTTAACATTTTATTTCAGACTCATTCATATTTCTGTATACAGCTGCAGTTTACAAATATACCACAAATTATTTGTTCATTCTTTTGTTGATGAACACTTAGATTGTTTCTACTTTTGGCTATAAGGAACAAATCATTGCTTAAGTATTCTTGCAGCTGTTTCCTCGTGGGCATGTGCAAGATTTTTGAGTATATGCCAAGGAGAATTGTGAATGTTTATAAGGTAATGCTGAATTGTTTCAAAAGTGAGTGTGCCGATTTCCATTCTAGCATTCACACCCATCCGTGTTTATAAGAATTCCTGTTAATCTGTATCACCCCCACACTTAGTATTGTTGGATTCCAACTTGTTCTCTAACTTGGTATTGTAGGACATGAATTTTTATTTTTACATTACAGTGATTTCGAAATGATATTGCATTGTGATTTTAATTTGCATTTTTCTGATTAATAGAGAGATTGAGCATCCTCCTTTGTTCTTACTTCCCCTTTGTGAATTGCCTAATTTATGTTTATTGCATATTTTCCCATTTGGGTTATCTTTTTATTTCTGATTTTTAAGAAGATTTTTTATATTTTGGAGATTAATGTATTACAAGAATGTGTTACAAAAGTCTCCCAGCCTGTGGCTTGTCTTTTCACTAACTTTCTAGTATTTTTTGATTAACAGAAATTCTTAATTTTGATGTAGTTGAATTTCTCAGTCTTTTTGAAAAACGAGTAGTGCTTTTTGTGTGTAAATTTAAAAAGTCTAACCTACCTCAAGGTCATCAAAATATCCTATATATTATACTGTAAGTTCTCATGCTTTGATGTTCACATTTAAAACTTTAACCCATGTTGAGGTACCTGGATAACTCAGTTGGTTAAGCATCCAATTCTTGATTTCAGCTTAGGTCGTGATCTTGAAGTTTATGAGATCCAGCCCCTTATCCAGCTTGGTGCTGTCACTGCAGATTTTCTTGGGAGTCTCTCCCTCTCTCTGTGTCTCTCCCCTACTCACTCTCTCTCTACCCCTCCCCCCTCAAAATAAATAAACTTAAAAAATAAAACTTTAACCCATTTCAAATTGATTTTTATACTTTGTGTGAGATAAAGACCAAATTAATTTTTTTCCCATTTGGATAATTAATTACTGCAGCACCATACATTGAACGACTTCTTTTTTTCTAGTGAGTTATAATGCTGCCTCTATTGTTCATCCAGAGCCCACATACATGTGGATCTGTTTCTGCCTTTCTATTTGGTTTCATTTATCTTTTTGTGTATCCCTATGATAATACCACATCATCCTCATTATCTTTGTCATAGTCTTTGTTTCTTTCAGAGAAAGTCTCTTTTGTCAGTTTATTCTTTTTAAGTTTTTTAAAAAAAATTCTCATGATTGGGGCGCCTGGGTGGCTCAGTCAGTTAAGCGTCCAACTTTGGCTCAGGTCATGATCTCGAGGCTGGTGAGTTCAAGCCCTGCTGAGGCTCTGTATGGACAGTTCAGAGCCTCGAGTCTGTTTTGGATTCTGTGTCTCCCTCTCTCTTTGCTCCCTCCCTGCTTATGCTCTGCCTCTATCCCTCATAAATAAATAAACATTAAAAAAATTCTCATAACTTTGCTCATATCTATATTTATTATATATATAAAGAGTTTATAAAGATCCCTGCAAAAGCCTATTGAGATTTTAATTGGGGTTGCATTTAATTTGTAGATCAGTTTTGGGAGAGCTGACATCTTTACAATGATTCTTCTGTAAAACTTGTAGAAATATCTCAGTTTTACTTAGATTTCTGTTATTGTTTGTTTTTTTTTCACCCAGACACTTCCTTCTGTTATTGTTTTAATGTAAGGTTTTAGAATTATTAGATTTGTTTCTAGGTACTTGTGATTATTATTACTATTATTATTATTGTCTTTATTCAATTATGTGTTAAAATTGTTTATTTCTGGTGTATGAAAATGCAATTTTTTTTCTTTTTTTTTTTCTTTTTAGAGAGAGCGGGAGCAGGGGAGAGGGGCAGAGGGAGAGAAAGAGAGAGAAAGAGAGAGAATCTCAAGCAGGCTCTATGTTCAGCGTGGAGCCTGATATGGGGCTCAATCTCACAACCCTGGGATCGTGACCTGAACTGAAATCAAGAGTTGGATGCTCAGCCGACTGAGCCAACCAGGCGGCCACAATTGATTTTTTGTATAATGATCTTATATCCAATTGACAAATTTTCTTAGGAATTCAGTAGGTTTAATTCATCTTCCAATATATTCTTTTATATTCTTGACAATCATATTATATAAAATCAATGACCTTTTTATTTCTTCCTCTTCAATCCTTGTGACTACTTTTTTAAAACCATACCATGCTACCTAGAGCCTCCAACATAATATTTAATAAAAGAGTTTATTCCTGGGGTGCCTGGCTGGCTCAGTCAGCAAAGCGTGCAACCCTTGACACTGGGGTTGTGAGTTCAAGCCCCATGTTGGGTGTAGAGATTAGGTAAAATAAAATCTTAAAAAAAATTTGTTCTGGTTCATGCATGCAATGCTTCTAATTTTCACAAGTAGGAATGATTTTGTTGTAATTGTTTTGGTAAAAACAATTTTTTAGTTTACAGAAGCTTCCTCATTTGCTAAGAGCTTTTTAAAAAACTTGTGAATATTACATTTAAAAAACATGAAGAGGCATTGAATTTAATGTCTTTAGAAATCTTCAAATAAACATAGACTGTTAACTATTACCATATTGTATTATTCCAGAGTTCTAAAGTCATTTTGGGATGTTAGAAATTATACTGAAGCTAGCTTCAATGAACAATACAATTACTGTTGATAATCTGAATTTATTAGAGTAATGTGGCATCTTAAAATTTTACTCAGATTGTGGATATAGGGTAACTCTGCCTATAGAGTTACCCTATAGGCAGTATAGGGTACTAATACCCTATTTGCATATTTTATACTAATGCAAATAAGATATGCATAGTTTGTACTAATGAATAAGATTAAGAAAGCCCTTTTTTAAAGGTATTAATTTTTTGAATTATTAAATTTAAATATTAATTACATAGAATTATTAAACATCCACTTGGACATATAAACACATGCTGTTAAATAATGGCAACTTACTTTATTTTTCTCTTTTTTAAAGTGAACTTATTTACTTTTAAGATTTTATTTTTTTAAAGCAATGGCTACGCCCAACGTGGGTCTTGAACTCACAACCCCAAGATCAAGAGTTGCATGCTCTTCCAGTGAGCTAGCCAAGTGCCCTCAACTTACTTTCTCTCTAAGCAAATGTAAGTAATTTAGTAGGTTTCATTTAATCTAGTCTTTTATTATGTATGTATGTATGTATGTATGTATGTATGTATGTATTTTGAGAGAAAGAAAGAGAGGGGCAAAGAGGGAGAGAGAGAGAATTGCAGGCAAGCTCCATGCTGTCAGCCAAGAGCCCAATGTGGGGCTTGAACCCACCAACTATGAGATCATGACCTGAGCTGAAATCAAGAGTTGGATGCTTAACTGACTGAGCCGTCCAGGTGCCCCTTAATCCAGTCTTTGGAAGGAAAAATCCAAATATTACATAAGTTATAATGCCACATTTGTAGTTTTATTTTACACTTTGGGAAAAATCAGAGGAATGTATATAGAAATCTTGTATGTCCAAAATTCACACATCAGTTTACTTTAATCCAAGTGAATTTGTATTAAAATTTAAATCTCATATTTATTTTTGCTCTCATAACTTCTATTTTTGGGTTTTAAGATCTTAGGATCCTAACAAGAAAAATTTTAAATAAAGTATCTTTCCATTTGTAACAACATATTGGAAAGGAATTTAGACCTGGAATGTTTTGCATTTATTTTTATTTTCTCTTCAGGCTTTTCATGATAACTTATCATTGGCCTGTTGTCCATTTATATTTCTTTTGTGCATTTTCTTGTAACATGGAAGGGACGTGAAGGTGATTAAACCAAAGTAGTATTCCCTTTGTTCTCATCCAAAATCCTTTTTAAAGGGATAAATTGTTTTTACTAGAGAATAAGAATGTTTAACTTTTTAAAAATAATTTATTAGTTTATACACACATATGTATTTACATTTTTTTATCTTAGTGTAATATTTACTTTTAAATAAAGGACTTATAATTCAGAGCAATTTAAATTTTTAAAAAATTTTTAAAAAATGTTTATTTAGTTTTGAGAAAGAGAGAGAGAGAGAGAGAGAAAGAGAATGAGCATGGGAGGGGCAGAGAGAGAGGGAGACACAGAGTCCGAAGCAGGCTCCAGGCTCCAAGCTGTCAGCACAGAGTCTGACCGCGGGGCTCAAACTCACTGGCCTCGAGATCATGACCTGAGCTGAAGTCAGATGCCTAACTGACTGAGTCACCGAGGTGCCCCTAATTCAAAGCAACTTAATGCTTTATTTGAAAAATCCTTATCCAAGTAGAAAGCCACCGTTTTAAGATTAAGTCCTAAGAACTACTAGTTCATGGGGCTATGTATATATTTGGGCAGATCAGAGTGGTGACAACAAAGATTGTTACTTTCATTTTCAAGTAGGAAAGTTTTTCTTAAAGAGCTAGTGTACTTCAAGCACTCAGTTTGATTCGATATTTAGATTTTTTGGGTAGGTGTATTAGTTATCTTTTGCTGCATAAAAACCACCCTAAAATTTAGTGGCTTAAAACAACAATGCTTAGTTATTTCTCATAGTTGTGTGGGTTGGCAATCTGACTGGTTTGACTGTAGTCACCTGGGATCATTCATGGGACTTCCAGCAGTCATCTGATGGCCCTACTAGGACTGGAATGTTCCAGGAAGGTCTGGCTAAGGTGCCTGGCTGGGTGGGCCTCTTCAATCCTCCAGGCTATCTGGTATTCTCCAGTTGACTAGACTGGGTTTCTTATAGCATGGTGGTGGCCTTAGTGTCAAAAGAGAAAGAGCAGAAACTATAAGGCCTTTCAAGACCAAGTCTCTGGATCTCATACAGTCTCACTTGTGCAACATGTTACTGGTTAAGACAAACCACTTGTTTACAAACTTATAAGTCCAATGCAGGATCAAGGGTATGGAGAAATAGACTTCATCTCGTGATGGGAAGAGAAGAAATGATGCTTCACAAAAAGAGGTGGATACAGTGAAGTGGGATTTTTTTTTTTTTTTTTTTTTTTTTTTTTGTGGACCATGATTACCATGATCTACCAAAGTAGCTGCTGTTAAGATTCCTCCCAGAATTTATGTAGAATGCTTAGTGGTCTTTCTTACAGCAACTAAAGCAGGAATCCATTGCAATTGAGATACTCTCTGTCCTTTAAGAATATCCAGTAGATAGGCAAACTAATCTAGATCAAAGTTTCTTCTGGCTGGTTTTATTCAATTTACCATTTCTTTTCTCCAGAACTAGATAGCAGACACTGCTTCTGAATCAAAAGGCTGGAGTTTCCTTGGGATCCCAAAATCATCTTGGGCTCTTACTCACCATCTTTCAGTTTTCTTGGGCATTCTTATGGAAAAAAAAACCCATTTGTTCAAACAAAAGAGGATAATTATTGAACTTCAGTTCCAGTAGATATTCATGATAACCATGTATTTTAAAGAAAGGAAAAGAAAAGAAATAATTAAATCAGGGGGGAAACCCCATCCACAATCTCAGGAAAAAACACCTAAATCAGCTTGTTCTAGGATTTCCAGCAAACCACACATTATTCAACTTCTAAGGCAGTATGCCCCTTGTTTTGATGAAGGGCAGCTTCTGGGGCCATATCTTTTGTTCTCCTCTAAGCTCTACTGTAGCCAAAGTTTTCTGGTCACCTGGGAACTCTTATCCCCTGACCCCTGCTGAATGGCTTAATCTCATGTGTCACAAAGAGATAAACTGTTTGTCACAAGTTGGCTTAATAAATTGGGTTATTTGAATTGATAAAATTTTCAAATAATTTACAAAATTTCCAAGAAAATTTCCAAAAATTTCCGTTTTTCCTTTAGTTTGGCTACACAGGCCTTATCAGTTCAAAAAATTCCTGTGCTGACTATACTAACAACATCTGGCAGCCACTTCCAGGCAGCAAAAATGACTACTCCCACCATTATATATTTGAAGTTCTCTCATTTTCTGCTGGTTCTCAGCCAAAGTTACCCTAAGTTGTTTGGATCCTGTTAGAAGAAACCACAAGTCAGGATCTAGTTATCAAAGGGAGGTGAACTCATCCTAGAGTCCTCATTCTCTGCCTTTTGCTTTTTCTCAATCAGCTAGTTCAAGGCACCATTTTTCTTTTTAGTTTAAAAAAGATCCAAATAATCTCAATCTTTGTTACAATAAATGACCCAACAGTAGAAGAAAACATCATATGCAGATGTTCCAATAAGACCATCAGCTATACAGGAAATCCAAACCATTTGACATTGCCAATCTTGGAGAAACAGCAGGTGGTGCCGACGAACTTCCCATGGACTTAACTGTATCATTTATGGACCTTCCTTCTTCTTCAAGGAACACAACTTTCTTTAAAAAATGTATGTTGAGTGACGTGAGGATTTTGATGGGGTTTCTCCTCTACTCTTTCTAATGGGGAAACTTACTGCAGGAATCCTTCCAGTAAATTCATATAATAGACAAATGGTTCTGGATTTCTAGCTGGATTCTAGAAATAACTCTCTTCTGTGTTCCAATATCTTGATCCTTTCTCCACCCATCCAATTCCTTTTTCTCCGAGAATTAATTCTTAGCACCATAATTGTTCATAGGGAATCTTCTTGACAGTCCCCCACCCCCATCCCCATCAAGTACCATTCTGTTAACACTTTGGGTGGAATGAAGGTGTATTCTTTGATATTTTCTATTGAGTGGTTTGACCAGGTAAGCAAGTTTCCTGTTGGCATATTATAGTTTTCCCATCTTGGAAAAGCCACCATGGCTTCTAACATTTGGAAAATCATGCAACACAGTTCATGTTCAAAAAGGACCCAAACTTCTCATAGTTGATCATGAGCATCTGTGACATCCAGAGGATGGAACAGATCATCTATTAACTTTTCTATATTGTTGCCTTTTTTCTCTACAGTCTTACTCAGATGGGTGCATATGAGTCCCTATTTCTTGGTCTTCTTCCACACTTTCTTTTGATTTCTTTTCTTCCCCTCTTACTGTTAAGGTGACATCTTGCTACGTTACTGGAACTGATGGGGTAACATGTAGTAACATGTTTGCAGATGGCCATTTAATTTCATTTTTGAATGACTAATTTCTTTCTACTTTAGGAGAGCAGCTGTCAGGTCAAGGGACTATCAGACTTCTGAGCCACTGAACCTTCTGGAAAAATCCTCATAGAAATCTGTGAGGCACACACACATCCTATTCCTGCAGTCTGACCTGTCTCCTCTTTTCTCTATTTGTTGTTTTTCCTACTGGTAATTTACTTTATTGTGCAGAACAATTTAGTTGTCTTGGTCTTCAAGATCAGATCAAGAGGACTGTCCTTTCAAAATGTGAAGGACTAATTGAGCTGTTTTCTTAAGCAAAACAATTCTTTCAGTAGCTCATCTCTATCCTTATATAGACAGTATTGCAGAACATTTTTAGTAACATTCTTTTCTTCCTTTTATATTCCTGTCTGGTTTTACTTGAAAAGCAGCCAAATGATAAATACATATATAAATATCCTATTTCTTCCATTGTGTCTGGTTAAGATTTAATAAGAGGACTTATAGTTTCCACCTGCTAGTCATTGTGGTTTGTCCTGTGTATCTTTGGAGACAGTTGGCAGAGTTTGATGTCATACATTTGTGGGTGATAAGCTGCTTCTGTTTCTAAATTGGAATTTGCTTTATCAATTGCTGAAATCTTATGCTTTGGAGCTAAAATATCAATTACCAAGTAATATTCTCAAAAATCGTTCTTACATAAGGTCATTTCTCTTAAATGTCCAGCGCAGTGTTATTCGTTCAATAAACATTGGTCGAGCGTCTAGTAAGTTACAGACATTGGAAATACAGAGCCTCTCCCCTCTAAATCTAGTTTAGGAGATTACGTGGCACATTAATAAATGAGTCAAAAATTTCAGGCACTCTGGTAGCAGTACCTGGGAGGTAAAACGGGGTGTGAATGTGGTATAGTCTTTACCCCCACCTTGAGCCTTCCAGGGCCTCAGTAGATGTCTGTAGCCTGCAGGGGTCTTAGTGTGCCCAGATGGGGAAGGATTTAATGATAAGGAAGAGAGTTTGTTTACAGACTTTTTAGATGTTAAAAGGAATAACAACATTTTCTGTATTTTGCTTTGAACTGTCTTCCGGCTTAGAGAACAGACTGGTAGCACTAACCTTGGATTTAAGTGCCTTAAGAATCACCACCCACAAGAATTCCAATTGCTCTGGAGTTGTTAATCACATAGACTCTGATCAGCGGTGGATTAATCATGAAGCGAACAAAGCCTAATGTCACGGCCTCACACAGCACCAGCCCTTCCAAGGCCCTGGGACGCAGCCCCAACACTGTGTTCACAAGGATATATGTTTTGCATGTGCCGTTTTCTTGGGTTGAGGAAAAGAAGCAATTCAGGGAGGTTATTTCTTACCCAAAGGCCAAGAAGGACATTAAAGGGGCCTGAGCGTGAAGCACTGAATCCGGGGATCAGGTTTGCTCTGGAAACTAAGGAGCAACTGAAGAGGTTTAAAGCACATGCTGCCTTTTCCATTAGTGTGGGAATGGCAGAAGGATAAAAATAATGTCAAAGGTGATAGGTTGATAAATCTGGAGGAAAGGAGAGATGTTTAAGGATTAAGGTCAAGATGCTAAGAGACAAAAGCAGGGAAAAGGGAGTGTGACTGTTAGCACAGACTGATGTAAAAGGGAAAAGGAGAGGCATCCAGGTCCAGTTGTTTTTTTTTCTTTTTTTAAAGTTTATTTGTTTATTTTGAGAGAAACAGAGACAGCATGAGTGGGGGAGGGGCAGAGAGAGAGAGAGAGAGAGAGAGAGAGAGAGAGGGAGGGAGGGAGGGAGAATCCCAAGCAGGCTTCATACTGTCAGCCTGATGCAGGGCTTGACCCCATGAAACTGTGAGATCATGACCTGAGCCGAAATCAAGAGTTGGATGCTTAATTGACTGAGCCACTCAGGTGCCCCTGGGTCCAGTTGCTTTTAAAAGGGTTTTAGTTCTAGTTGTCAGTAAGAAATGGTGGCTGGGAACCAACAAAGTCCAACAGAGGAAGCACGCTGAGATCTGAGAGAGCAGCTTGGAATGAACACCCAGAAGGATGCCTGGATGCAGGAAACTATTGAGAAACACCTTCTTCATGTGACAGGTTCCATCTTATTTCCAGGTCTTTTTTCTCCTTGGCATCAGTCAGAATAGACTACTTTATGCTGCCAGAACAAGTTAACACAAAAATCTCAGTAGTGCACATGCACAGAGGTTTATCGATCACCATGTAGTCAGCAGAGGGCTCGGCTCTCTTTAGTAACTCAGGGACCCAGGCTGACTGAAGGCTCCACCATCTTGTAGATGTACCATCTGGAACATGCAGCTTCTGGGGCAAGAAAGAGAGAGCCTAGAGAGTCATACTTTGGGCTTTTCATTGTCTCCGCTTGGAAGTGACACATATGATACCTACTCACATTTCATTGGCCAGAACTAGTCATCTGGGCCTAGGAAAATGAATATTTGTTGAGTATGTTACTCTCTATGCCACATTCTTCAATCAAACATTTGATAGCAATGTTGTCAGCTTTTTCCTGGAGAAGCTTGTGAGGTACAGGTTTGCATAGAAACCGAACATGATTTGAACGTCCCCAGAGTGGGTTTTGAGACATTTTATATTTGATTCCTTTGATTGGTAGAGTCTCTAACTCCTTGCCTCCACTTTAGTCTGTGCCAAAGGTGATTAGACAGACTTGTGTCTTCCCTATTCCCTACCTTCTATGAATGCCAGTAGTTATTAACTGCAGTGTTATTTTCACCCTTTGTTCATGCATTCATTTCTTTATCCAATATTTATTAATCTCTTACTATGTGCCTATCTGGCCCTAAAGAGACACTGAAGAATAAAACATAGTCCCTGTTCTCAAGAAGCGTGCAATTTGGAGACAGTAAAGCAAATTTGTACAGATTTAAGTAGACACAGAAGTCATTTTTGGCTGGAGGGATTAGAAAGTATTTCACAGAGATGACAGCTCTGTGCATTTATAAACTCAGAAAAGACCTAAAAGTGAGACCTGAAACCATAAAAGTCCCTGAAGAGAGAACAGGCAGTCACCTCTCTGACATTGGCCACAGCAACATTTTTCTAGATATGTCTCCTGAGGCAAGGAAAAATAAAAGCAAAAATAAACTATTGGGACTACGTCAAAATAAAAAATTTCTGCACAGTGAAGGAAAGAATCAACAAAACTAAAAGGCAACCTATGGAATGGGAGATGATATTTACAAATGACATATCTGATAAAGGATTAGTATCCAAAATATATAAAGAACTGATACAAGTTCTTTGTATCAATACCCAAAAAACAAATTACCCAATTAAAAATGGGCAGAAAACATGAACAGATATTTCTCTGAAGAAAACATACAGATGGCCAACAAACATGTGAAAAGATGCTCAATGTGACTCATCATCAGAGAAATACAAATCAAAACTACAATGAGAGGGGCACCTGGCTGGCTCAGTCTGTAGAGCACATGACTCTTGATCTTGGGGTCATGAGTTCAAGCCCCACATTGAGAATAGAGCTTACTCTAAAAAAACACAAAACCCCAACAAAACAAAAAGTTACAATGAGATATCACCTCACACTTGTTAGAATGGCTAAAATCAAGAACACAAGAAACAACAGGTGTTAGTGAGGAGGTGGAGAAAAAGGAAATTTGGGCACTATTGATGGGAATGCAAACAGGTGCAGCCACTGTGGAAGACAGTTATGGAGGCATCTCAAAAAAGTTAAAAATAGGACATCCCTATGATCAGAAATCAACAGCTGTGTATTTGCCCGAAAAATACAGAAACACTAATTCAAAGGGATACATGCACCCCTATGTTTATAGCAGAATTATTTACAATAACCAAGATATAGATGCAGCCCCAAGTGTCCATGGATAAAGAAGATGTAGTATACATACACAATGGAAGGAATATTATTCAGCTTTAAAAGGGAATGAAATCTTGCCATTTTCAACAATATGGATGGAGCTAGAGAGTATTATGATATGTGAAATAAGTTAGAGAACTCTAGGCAAATACCATATGATCTCATTCATATGTGGAATTTAAGAAACAAAACGAATGAACAAATGAAAAAGTGTGTGTCTGTGTGTGTGTGTGTGTGAGAGAGAGGACAAGAAACAGATTTTTAACTATAGAGAGGAAACTGATGGTTACCAGATTGGGGGGGGATGGGGAAAATAGGGGATGGGAATTAAAGAGTACACTTATCAGGATGCAGAAATAAAATAAAGTGAAAAAGAAAAAACCTTGGGTAGATTTGGGAATTATCTATCTTTAGTGGACTTGAGGATGTCCTCTAGAACTCAAATAAGCACAAATGTAGTGTTTTCTATTTTTATAAGTGATTTCGTCTTGCTCACTAGCAAGACGTGTTTGTGTGGATTAAAAATATCCATGAAGTTAAGTCAGACTCTACCACTTAAAATGTCTTCTTCAAGTTAGCTCAGGTTCAGTGCAGTAAAATAATTTGCCAATTCTAGATGGAAACTCTCTGTTGGAGTTGGTTTTGGTTTTTCAGGAAGCAATTCTTCTGTTTCTCATTTCAGAGGTGGTGTCTGAGACCAAGGGGCTTCTTATTATTTGAATGACAGTGTAGGGTCCTTGGTCTCCTTACTTAAGTATCTGCTTGTCTTCCATTTAATAGGTCTGATCTGATCTGGTTTCTGGTTTCTGATCCATGTATTGGATTTGTGGACAAATGAACGAGGCTTATTCAGTGCCAAGCTCTTTGCTAGATGTTGCTCATCACAGGCTGCAGGAGGCTCAATAAACATGCTGGGTTGGACCTGAGCCAGCTCATGACTCTGTCCCTTGAAACGAAATGGACTTTGGTAAAGGAGCCTTTTAGACCCTTGCACCATCTACACGAGGAGCATAGACTGGTGAGGTGGATCCCCAGTACTCTACTAAAACAACTCCATTACTAATTTCTTTTTAATGTTGCATAGATATTTTTTCATTCATAAGGGTTGTTTTATACCTTAGTTGGAATGTTTTAATTTTAACATCTTAGTCACTATTTCTGATAGCTCTCGAGGAACTGTCCCTTGTGCAAGAATGCTTCATTATTAACTTTCCAGAAAAGAGATTACTTAACCTCTTAAATCTCTTTCTCATGGGTAAATTGGGAATTATAACGCTATGTTACGATACTGTTGTAACGCACTGCATTGTTTCCCAGCCCATAAGGTCGATCAAGCAGATATCCTAGGTAAAAAGATAAGCAAAATTCTTCCTGCTCTTTACTTTTGTATTTTGTATTTAATATAGAAGATGCAGAATTAATATTTTTTAAAGTACAGTTGTCTTCCTGTTACAGTCATGTGTGGTTTTAGTTGGAAATGTGCTAAGTGATAAATCTATAACATCCGGCCGACTTAGCCGTATCTGATTAAGATTAGAGAAAAAGGCATCATGGTTTTCAGCTGTCAATATGATGCGGTTTGTCTTCTGTATCTGGGGATACACAAAGAAACCTGCAGTAGCTGTATGTATTTTTTAAAGTTTATTTATTTTTGAGAGAAAAAGAGAGATAGAATGAGTTGGGGGAGGGGCAGAGAGAGGGAGAGAGAGGATCCCAAGCAGGCTTTGTGCAATCAATGCGCAGAGCCCGATGAGGGGCTCAAACCCACGAACCAGGAGATCATGACCTCAGCCAAAACCAAGAATTTGTCACTTAACCTACTGAGCCACCCAGGTGCCCACTGTGTATGTATATACATATGTATATATATGTATTTATTTAAATGTTTTTAATGTTTATTTATTTTTGAGAGACAGAGAGACAGAGCATGACTGGGGGGAGGGGCAGAGAGAGAGAGAGAGGGAGACACAAAATCTGAAGCAGGCTCCAGGCTCTGAGCTGTCAGCACAGAGCCTGATGCAGGGCTTGAACTCATGACCTGTGAGATCATGACCTGAGCCACCCAGGGGCCCCTCCACTGCATATTTTTAAAACTGGCTGTCTCCTCACTGCTCTGGGAATGGGGCTGCTTTGGTTTCTGGAACTGGGAACTTAACCGTATTTATGGCAGAAACATTGTGTTGTTTTGAACCCTAGCTCATACCATTTAATGGTATTATATTAAGTACATTAATAGAATAGCATTTGATACTACTGGATTATCATTCTATCAAGTGATCTAATTTGCAGTGTGATGTGAAGCCCTCATATCATCAAGTTGAATAACATTCTCAAAACAATTCTTTTTTTAAAGTTTATTTATTTTGAGAGAGAAAGAACATGCATGCATGGGAGGGGCAGAGAGAGAAGGAGAGAGAGAGAGAGAGAATCCAAAGCACCGCCAGCACACAGCCTGACACGGGGCTTGAACCCACGAATAAGGCTGATCAAGCAGATATCCTAGACCTGAAACCAAGAGTCAGACATTTAACCCGCTGAGCCACCCACGTGCTCCTCAAAATAATTCTTTTTAGTTGAGATGATCTGTGTAGAACACCTACCTGAGTGCCATTTTATTTATTCATTCACTTAATAGATATAATTTGGGATTTTTTAATACTGTTTTTTTAATGCAGGATATGAAGGTAAATGAGACACAGAATTTTTACCCAGATCATTAGAACTTATGAAGTAAAGTTGGCAAGTCAATAAATGAGTTAATAAAAGGGTTGAGGCTGCTAAGGTACAATTTCATGATTGGTAGAATGGGAGCACAGAAGAGAGAGGCGTCACCTGCAGAAGGGCTCACAAATTTGAGTGGCACCAATTATTACACCAACAAAGTACCGGTGTGGTTCCATGATCGACTTTAGACAGGCTAGGGGGGTGGGTAGCAGAATTTAACTGCACACTCTAAAGTCCTGTGATTCCTGAGCTGGGGTGGAAAAAGATGCTCTCATTCTACTTCTCCACCACTACCGTGTACTACTACTAGCTAGCACTTACAGTATCACTTACTAATGCCGACTCATTTGATCCTCACCAAAACCCTGTCTAGGCACAGTTGCTACCCTTATTTTATAGGTGAGGCAAACAGAGCACAGAGCATTTAAGAAATCTGTTCAAGGTGCTAAAAAAACAAAGTTTAACCTAGTAAATTTGAAGACCTAACTGGCTTTATTAAATGATTCATGAATCGAGCAGCATCCCACCTAGCGAGTAGAGAAGAGCTTCGAGGAGTTGTACAAATGGAAGGTTAAAAAAGATTTTTTTAAATGTTTATTTTTGAGAGAGAGAGAAACAAAAAGCATGAGCAGGGGAGAGGTGGAGAGAGAGGGAGACACAGAATCTGAAGCAGGCTCCAGGCTCTGAGCTGTCAGCACAGAGCCTGATGAGGAGCTCGAACTCATGAAATGCAAGATCATGACCTGAGCCGAAGTCAGATGCTCAACTAACTGAGCCACCCAGGCACCCCCTAAATGGAAGGTTTTTAAAGGAAGGACGGTGGGGCAAGAAAGTTATTAGCAAAAGAAAAGGATCAGTCCAGGCAAGGTAGGCACCTGGGTGGCTCTGTTGATTGAGTGATGACTTCCGGCTCAAGTCATGATTTTGTGGTTCGTGGGTTCGAGGCCTGCATCGGGCTTTGTGCCCTCAACTCGGAGCCTGGAGCCTGCTTCGGATTCTGTGTGTGTGTCTCTGTCTCTGCCCCTCCCCTGCTTGTACTCTCCCCAAAATAAATAAATATATATATATTGAAAGAGTACATTCCCCATAGTGGGGAAGAGCAGGGGTCGTATGCAGATTTCCTCATCTTCCTCTCTGGGAGGGAGAGGGCCCAGGTGGCCCTGATCATTGGCCCTGATTAGAAAATTTCTGACTGCGGCGCCTAGGTGGCTCAGTCGGTTAAGTAGACGACTTCGGCTCAGGGCATGATCTCACAGTCTGCGGGTTCGAGCCCCGCATCAGACTCTGTGCTGACAGCTCAGAGCCTGGAGCCTGCTTCAGATTCTGTGTCTCCCTCTCTCTCTGCCCCTCCCCTGCTCACTCTCTGTCTCTCTCTCTTTGAAAATAAAAGACATAAAAAATATTTAAAACTTAAAAAAAAAAGAAAATTCCTGACTGACAGTTTAAGACTACCTTTCTAGGGGAGGTTGAAACTGCCATTAGATTAGGTATTAAGACCCCCATTTGGGGATTTGGCCTAAGGGATGCCATTTTGGGCCTGTGGTTTTCTTTTTAACAAAGGTTACACATAGAGCCCGTGGCAGAGCTGTGAATCAAGACTTGACAGTTTGGCTCTTGGGTCTGTTCTCTTGACTACTGCACTGTGGCTCTTTAAAGGTCATGTGGGACTCCGCTGGATTGGTGTCCTCTCAAACTTTCCTCCCTCTCATCTTTGATGAGATTGTACACTGATATTTCCTCATGTGTCAATGAAGAGCTTATCCTTATTGGAGGGCAAGTTGGCTCATGTTGACCTGTACCCTAAGTTCTGGAGTGCCGGGTGCTATGTGGAGACAGCACGCCGGCCCTGAGTTGAGATCCTCCTTTCCAGCCCATCATTCCCTATCATAGGGTTTGGAGCCTAGAATGGTGCCTTCTGTATGAGATCTCAGTCCTTAGGGAAATGAGACCATATGAAACTGGTTACACTAAATGCATTACACTAAATGCACTCCATCCTGTGTGAGGGATGGCTGGATTCCAGCAAGCATATTCTGTGTTCTAGGTGTCTGGGTTAATGGTTTCTGATGATGATGTAGAGTCTCAAATTGGAGAAGGAATGGTAAATCTGGGCCCCCGTGGGAGGACAGCACCAACTCTGAGTGATCAGATCCTCACCCTGTATGTGGCACCTGAGTTCAAATCTCATTTCCGAGATTTATAATCAGTTATTATTATTACTATGTTAAGATTGCAGACACAGAAGGAGACAGGGCTCATGTATAGCCATGGGACTTAGTGGGAGGAAGAGATGACAAATGATTCTGGGGGAAGTTAATAGGTCACTATTAGAATATTTAGGGGGAGAAGTAGATGTGTTCAATTGTTTTTTATCCTTTTTAATTTACCTAAGTCTCAAGGAGAAAAAATGGGCATGGCAGGGACAGAGAACCTATATCTGCTGACTTGGAGGAGATGGGTCCTCCTAGTGGAGAACATGGCAAGGCTGTGGACTGACTCACAGCTGTCCTCAGTGTTTGCTCCAAGGAGAACTTCCTGCGTAGGACAGGGCAGAGCATGAAGCTGTCTTTGAGTTTCTGTGGGGATAGGGGGTGGGTTCTGGGGATGGGGATGTCACAGGATGCTTCCTTTCATATCTGTGTGCTTAAAGTTGAAGGCCAGGGTGAGGGGGTCACGTGGTGGGTTTGTGTCCACTGCAAGGGTGAATATGGGAGCACTGAGCTTGAGGGGGTGGTAGCATGTGTTACCAAGGTTCAATTTTGAAATGGGGGCTCTATTTTGCTTCTCCTTACTGCCCTTCTCACTCCATACCTACCCCAGGGCTACTGTCTGGGGGAACATCTGGGAACATCTCTGATCAATGGAAACCAGAGTGAGGCAGTAATGGCTAAATTGGGCATAAGCCTCTTCTGCTTTTGGCTTTCCCTTCAACCCACCTGGGCTTTCATCATTGCCCCCACCTTTCCTCTTGGCCTTAGATCTAAGAGGTGGGTGGTGGTCACTGGTGGTTTCAGGTAGCATCTGTCCCTTATCTTTTTTTTTTTTTCACATGCCTCTCCTCGGACCTTTACCCTTTGCAGCCACCCCCTAGCAAAGGACTTTCTCTTTTCCCTTTCTGTCTGGGGCAGTTCCCTTAAATTATATTTTGTGTCTTCTTTAGCTGTGGTTTATAATACAAATGTGTCCTCTGTCCTACCAAACCAAACTCTTAATATACAAAGGGGAAAACTTTGAAGTTTCGAAAACCAGAGTCTTTTGAAACTATTTATTTTCTTCTTGAGACCCAAAAATCTTATTTTGGAGGGCTGGAGTTGAATGTGGACTCCTTCTTTCTCTATTTTCTGTAATAACAACTTCTTTCTCACCTGAAGATCAGTTGGTGACTAACTGAAAGGGATAGTTCACATAAAATGAAATGCAATAAAAAAAAGGGTAGCATTATTAAAAAGTCCCTTATGTCTAGACATTATATCCATCTACATCTATTTATTTATCTATTATTATTATCTATCCGTCATCTCTTATAACTATCACCAGCATCATCATATCATCTATCTAGTCCATTTCTTTAGTGTCTATATTTCCGTTTAAAAATTTAAAAAAATTTACTTTTTTAGGAGAAGAGAACATATTTAACAAATGGTGAGCTTGACTTATAACATTGAAACATTCAGACAACAGCAGGCAGAGTTCCATTTGTACTCCTGGTCCAGGCAGGTTCTACTGATATAGGTCCCCGCAGATGTTGGGCATATACCGAATATTCTAGATAAAACCGTTCCCTAGATAAAACATTCCCTAAAAACATCACTCTTTCATCCTTAGCACCTAGCACAACGCCTGAAGTGTAGTAAAGTACTCAATACATTTTTGTGGAACAAAAGACTAAATTTGAGTTGTTCTTGTAAGCCGAGTCATGAAAATTCACATCTCTGGAGCAGACGCTCCTAGTGTGGGAGGTAAGAGCCAATATTTTCTACAACAACAGAGAGTATATTACTTGTGTAAATCACTTAGCAGTATTTCTGTCACTTAGTAGATCCACAGTAAACGTTGCCTACCATTATTTATTAAAATTTTTTAATGTTTATTTATTTTTGAGACAGAGAAAGACACAGAGTGCGAGTGGGGGAGGGGCAGAGAGAGAGGGAGACACAGAATCCGAAGCAGGCTTTGAGTTGTCAGCTGTCAGCGGGGCTCGAACGGACTAACCGCGAGATCATGACCTGAGCCAAAGTCAGATGCCTAACCGACTAAGCCACCGTGGCACCCCTGTTACCTGCCATTTTTAATTATACAGTCTATGAATTATGAATTCTAGAGATTTCATCAGTTGAGACTCAGTAAGTGCAGTTTGTGTAAACGCTTTAAAATATGTGATAAATTGTTTCACGTCATAAAAGTTTCCATGAAACGATTTCTCGCCATCTGAATAAGTTAGCATCTATCCTAATTGGTAGGTTCCAACATTTGCCAAAGTATTTACTTGCTTAACTACAGCTATGGCGTCCTCAGAGTAGATATAAATTTTATTTCAAACTATCTTTTAGGTGGAAGAATTTCATTGCCCTCAAATACTAATATCTTTAGGTCTTCATTAATTTCTTTCATCGTTCAAACAATAGAACACTGATATCTTAGTCAATAAATCTTCTAGGACATTTAAATTAAAAAAATTTTTAATGTTTATTTATTTTTGAGAGAGAGAGAGAGAGAGAGAAGGGGAGGGGCAGAGAGAGAGAGGGAGACACAAAATCTGAAGCAGGCTCCAGGCTCTGAGACGTCAGCACAGAGCCTGATATGGGACTTGAACTTGTGAACTGAGATCATGACCTGAACCAAAGGTGTAAGCTCAACCGACTGAACCACCCAGGCACTCTCCATTCTGGGACATTTAACTATAAAATAGATATTGTGATCCTAAAAAAATTTCTTTTTTAATGTCTCTTTATTTTTGAGAGAGAGACAGTGCGAGCCAGGGAGGGGCAGAGAGAGACAGTGCGAGCCAGGGAGGGGCAGAGAGAGACAGAGAGAGAGAGAGAGAGAGAAAGAGAGAGAGAGAGAGAGAGAGAAGGAAACACAGAATCCCAACCAAGCTTCAGGCTCTGAGCTGTCAGCACAGAGCCAGATGTGGGGCTCAAACTCATGAACCGTGAGATCATGACCTGAGCCGAAGTTGGACACCTAACTAATTGAGCCACCCAGGTGCCCCCATATCGTGGTCCTTTTAAAAAACAAGTGATTCCAGAGGCACCTGGGTGGCTCAGTCAGTGAAGCTTCCGACTTCGGTTCAGGTCATGATCTTGCGTTTCATGAGTTCGAGCCCTGCGTCGAGCTCAGTGCTGATGGCTCAGAGCCTGGAGCCTGCTTCAGATTCTGTGTCTGCCTCTCTCTGCCCCTCCCCTGCTCACGCTCTGTGTCTCTCCCTTTCTCTCTCTCAAAAATAAACATAAAAACAAAAAACAAAAAAACCTAAGCTATTCCATTTTTCTTGGCTCCTTCTGCTTCCAGGAACTTGTCATTCCCAGCTCTGCCATCTTGTGGCGATCCTATAAACAGCACACTTGGAACCAGGAACCTCAGCACCCATGTAGAAGCTGACGCTTTCACACAGTGGACAAGTGCACTGATACAGTGAGTGGATTAGAGTTTGATTTTGAAATTTCTCTTTAAAAATTGCTCGTTTAAGTATTTGGAACTCAGAAGCCTGGAACCCATCAAAGGCTATGTAAAGACTCCATATCTACTTGAAGGGAGAGCGGGCAGTGGGCCTGGGGGAGTCCTCAACACGTCTCCTGAGCTTGAAATGCTCCCCACTCCAGCCAATCTTAGAAGACAGAGTGACTTAAACGTGGAGTGGGATGAAAGAGAGAATTTATTTTTTTTCTTTCTCCTCCTTTAAGAAGGTTGGGTGATTCAGAGGAGAATAGAAGGATTTCCAGGTACTACGTGGCAATATGGTAACAAACAATATTTTTGCCACTTAACTAATAATAAATTTCTCTTCTGCAAATGTAATAATAATAATTCCCTTTCTGGGCATCTATTGCAGATAAATAATCTGAGACGTGGACAAATTTATGTGAAAGATTTTTATGATAACATTAACTAGATGAAAATGAATAACATGGAATTTTCTTTTCCACCTTCCTCCTGTTCCTCATTCTTTTCTTCCTTTTCCTCACTGATAACTGTTGATAAATTATTACCATTAAGAAAATGGTTACTATGTTTTTATGTTCAAAAAGGTATGTCTAGTAACTGCAACTTTTCAGAAAACAATTTAACTTTTAAATCAGAATATCATTTTTATTAATTTACACTGGGAAATGCAACTGTCAGATTGGCCGGATATAACCTGAATATGACTAAAGCATCTTCTGATTGGAACCCACAGGATGGGGGAGGGGTTGGTATGTGATGATTGAAAACCTAATTAGGGCACTGGGTGGCTCAGTGGGTTAAGAGTTCAACTTTTGGTTTAAGCTCAGGTCATGATCTCATGGTTCATGAATTCGGGCCCCACATCAGGCGCTGCGCTGACCACACGGAGCCTACTTGCAATTCTCTTTCTCCCTCTCTCGATCTCTCGCAAAATAAATAAATAATAAAAAAAAAAAAAGAAAAAAGAAAACCTACTTAATGAACAGGGGAAGCTGGATATTTAGTTGGAAGGTTTAATGACCTCAGGCTCTGCAACCCGACCAACCCATCTTTCCAATAAAGATGGATGTAACTTCCATTCCAATGAGACAATACCAGATGTCTTTCAGGAGACCAGAGCATCATATTGACCAGTAAGGGCATTCTCTGGCTTAAATAGCCCCTGTTTGTTTTTGATAGCTCTCTTATGCTTCTGGAGTAGAATGTTAAAACCGAAATTGTCAGCAAGTCATCAAAATATAATAGATATGAAATTCTGAAGCCAGACAACTAAATACAGAATTTGCAAAGGTAATATATTAGACTTGGTTCATGACACTTGGCCCCATTAAACAGATCATGGATATTAAGGGGATCATAGTGTCAAGAGAGGAAGTTTTTCATTTTTAAAGTTTATTTATTTATTTTGAGAGAGAGAGAGAGAGAGAGAGAGAGACAGAGGAGAGAGAGAGAGAGGAATCCCAAGCAGCCTCCGTGCTGTCAGTGCAGAGTCCCATGTGGGGCTCCATCTGAGAACCAAGGGATCATGACCTGAGCCGAAATCAAGAGTCTGACACTTAACTGGCTGAGCGACCCAGGTGCCTTGAAGGTTTCTCAAATCTTGATGTGCATAAGAATCACCTGGAAAGTCTGTGGCAAGCAGATTCTGATTTAGTAGGTCTGGGTATGGCCTGACAATAAAGTTTATTTTTGAGAGAGAGATAGCATGAGTGAGGGAGGGCAGAGAGAGAGAGACACACACAGAGAGAGAGAGAGAGAGAGAGAGAGAGAGAGAGAGAGAGAGAGAGAGAGGAGAGAGAGAGAGAGAGAGAGAGAGAGAGAGAGAGAGAGAGAGAGAATCCCAAGAAGACTCTGTGCTGAGGTTCAAACTCATGAAAGCACCTAAGGTTGGGAGTGGGTTTCCAGTGGAGTCAACCATATGCTTAGAATTTCAGTTCCATCCCCCCAAGAACTGGGAGAAAAAGGGGGGGAGGAGGTTAAATCAATGGCCAGTAATTTAATCAACTATGATTATATAATGTATTCTCCATGAAACCTGTTAACCTTAAAAAAACAAAGCTCCTGGGGTGCCTGGTGGAGCAGGCAGTAGGTGGAGCCTATGACTCTTCATCTCCAGGATTGTAAATTCGAGCCCTACATTGGCCGTAGTATTATTTAAAAATAAAATCTTAAAATTTTTTTTAATGTTTTATTGGGGGGGGAGGGGCAGAGAGAGAGAGAGAGAGAGAGAGAGAGAGAGAGAGAGAGAGAGAGTGGCGGGGGGCGGGACACAGAATCCAAAGCAGGCTCCAGGCTCCAAGCTGTTAGCACAGAGCCTGATGTGGGGTTCGAACTCACGAATGGTGAAATTATGACCTGAGCCGAACTCGAATGCTTAACTGAGCCACCCAGGCACACTTAAAAATAAAATCTTAAAAAATAAAACCCTGCCAGTTACTTTACTAGCAAGAAATGGTTTATTCAGGAATAACAGAGACATGTAATCTAGGGCCAGGGAACTATGGCAAAACCATAAGCAAGTCTGCAGAACAAAGGACAGGAACACTCTTCTACAGAGGAAAGTGAGAAGTTGGGAGAACTGTTATAAACAAAATGTCCATTGGATTAAATGGTGAGTTCTAAGTATAGTGGCTTTTCATTGGCTGAACTGTAACTGTCTCTCATTGGCTGGGCTGTTGCTGGTGGAGGAGGAAGCGTTCCTTCTTGCTGGGATAGTAAAGCGGTGTCCACCGAGAAGGTCTGTTCTTCTTGTTGTGCCTATAATTGACTACGTGGTAGGGCATTAGAGTTGCCCCTTTCGAACCTCCCAACTCCATTTTAGTGAGGTTTCCCTTTATTAGTTTTTCCAAACCCAAAAGGACTGGTGGGTCCAGAGAGATTCTGGGCTGGTGAACACATGGAGGTGCAGGGAGAGTGGCCTACCTGGAGAGGGTATGGAAGCTCGGCATCCTTTCCTATGCACCTCGCTCTGTGCGTCTATTCCATCTGGCTGTTCCTGAGTTGTGTCCTTTTGTAATAAACCGGTGGTTTAGTAAGTAAAATGTTTCTCTGAATTCTGTAAGCACTTTAGCAAAATAATGGAACCCGGGGAGGCGGTGGTGTAAATCTCCTCTGTTGCTCAAGGTCTGTCCTCAAAGCACAGGTAACACCCTGGGCTTGGGACTGACACCTGAAGTGTGTGGGGGGGAGTAGTCTTGTAGGACTGAACCCTTAATCTGTGGAATCTGATGCTGTCTTTGGATAGACAGTGTCAGAACTGAGTTGAATTCTTTTTTAAAAAATAATTTTGTAATGTTTATTTTTGAGACAGAAAGAGCGTGAGTGGGGAAGGGGCAGAGAGAGAGAGGGAGACACAGAATTCGAAGCAGGCTCCAGGCTCTGAGCTGTCAGCACAGAGCCTGCCGCGGGGCTCGAGCTCACAAACCGTGAGATCATGACCTGAGCCCAAGTCTGACACTTAAGGACTGAATTGAGTTGAATTCTTAGATACCTGCTGGTTGGCGTCAGAGAATTTCTATGGATTATGTCGGAAGCCTCCAACCCCCTAAACCCCCATAAGAAGTGGGTCCAAGAATCCAAAGAGTAACTTTGACATTTTATTAGAATGCCCCTAACTATTCCCTTGTCTTTTCTTACTCCTCTTAACTTTTGGTAATGCACTCCAAACCCTGCTCACCGGAGGCAGGCTGAGCCAGGGAGAGTAGCTCTCCATAGCTCCTGGTTCAGGGATGGACATAAGCCTTCAGCCAGGCCATCCAGTGTCCTCTTCTGGGTTTGTCAAACTGCAGCTAGAAGAAGAGACCCCTCTGCCTCTTGGGGTACGAATGGGATAGAACTGGTCTGCTGTAGAAAAGAATGGAACCAGGCAAGAACAGCTGAGGGGTCAATGGAGAGACTCCTGGCAGTGGCTAGTCCCACTTTCCGTACCCAATGGCTCAATAAGTTGCTCCAGGCCTTTTCAACCCATTTTGTATTTGTCCGTCAGCAGGTGGGTTTCTGGGTTCCTAACTCTGGAAGCTCTGTGCTCTGACAGATAAATGAAATGATGCAATTTGAGTTTCTCTTTCATTCCCATCAGGGGCAATTGCAGACTTGGTTCTCTCTCTAAACCTTTTATTAACCACTTCCTTCCTTCCAGTAGTTTTTGTCTTCTGTTTCACCGAGAGAAGTAACGTTACCAGATGAAGATTTAATAAATTCTCTTCTCCCTTTCCTAAGTGTTAGCAGCAGCACCAGTATTTATTCATCCCTCTCGTCCCCGAGAACAGAGTCATCTTCTCACAGCTCGAGGCCCATCTCTCTGCTCCTGTTTCTAATCTCAATTCCTTGAGGAACCATGTGAGGGAATCAGCCTAACCTAGTGCTGCCTACTCCACAGAATTACGTAAGAAGCAGAATGTTCTGAGGGCCGTGTGGACCCTGTGTATCCCACCTAAGATGCGAACTGACCCTGAACAGGAATCTTTACAAAGTCCTGAGAACACTCACTTTTACCAGTGTGATGTAGTAACCTTCCTCTACTCTTCTGACCAAGTGTAGAAAAAATGGTTGCCAAGGAAAAATGGTTGAGACGCCGAGGTGCATTAATTGGGACTTTCTATGCTGGATGGAAGTGAAGGTGTTAGGGCCACCCTGATATTCCTTGGGCCAGTGGGAGAGGAAAGCCTGGCACTGCTGTCTGACCACCCATGGGTCTTTCTGCCTTTGACCCAGTCTTGACAGTGAGACCCTGCAGGCCTGGCTCCATGGCTCCAGAGGGTCCTGGATGAATAGCAGGGAACACCTGTTAGTAAAGATTGAGAGGCAGCTGTGGGAGCAGTGGAGTGTTGAGGAGGGATCCAGCTAGAATAGGACTGCAGGAGTGGTGGTGCAGGAAGTCACTCTTCAATCCCGGAGGGTGTAGGCTGACTCTTGCATTGACCGACAGACACTGGAGTGTGAGAGAACCAGCAATGGGCCCGAGGTTTGGAACTACTCGTGTAAGGTGTACTGAGCTGATGAAACTTGGGTCTGATGTTAAGAGGACTCTTCGAACAGAGTGAGTACCATATTCGGGTCCCATTCATACTCTGTGGGTGACAGGGAGGACGAAACAAAATAAATCAATGGAATGTGAGCTGGAGCACGAGGGCTGAGTTGTCAACTTGTTCGCTGGGGTGAAAGATTCTGTGTGATTTTGAAATAGCATCAAATAATGCTGAAGAGAAGAGAAGCATTGAATTTGAAACCCTGCTTGACAGAAATCTTCCTTTTTTTTTTTTTTTTTTTTTTTTGGTTTGATGCCTGCCAGGTGAATGAAAGGAGAGCTTCTCCTAACAGTGCACCTCTTGATAATAAGTAGTATTGGTGGATGACCTTGACTGAGTTCTTTCTGCTGTTATTCTGCAAGTTGTAGAGAGTTGTAGTTTGCAATTTTTCTTCCACCGGATAGATTTCCAGTGGTTATCTTTTTTTTTGTTTTTTTCTGGACAGGCCGTACAGATTTTACAGCTGTCTTTGTCCTCTCTAGCAGTTTCTGCCTCAAACTGTTCCGTGGGTTTTTTCCCTTACTTTAGGCTCCCTTACTTTAGGTTGGCGCTTCCTGAATGTCCACTCCCATTACTGTGCTCAAGCGTTGGTCTATGGGAAGTCATGTTTCACAACAAAACATGAAAATAGCAGGGCCGGATAAGTGACATTGCTCCTCGTGGTATTTTACACATTCGAAGAAAATGGTAGCATCACTGTCCCCCTTCCTCTGGTTCAGCGTTCCCCACAAATTCAATAATATCAGTTTTGTCCTTTCAAACTCCGAACCCCCTGGGGCCTGGCTCTAGATTTCTTTGCCTCAGTCAACTCAAATACGTCTCGTGGTGATCTAAACTTTCTTTCTCCAACCCTTGGTGCTTTCTATCTCAAGTAGAGCAAGAGATCTAAGGGAGGAGAGGTGCTGATGAATTCAAGGACAGATGTGGTTGAAATAAGAACAAGAACTCAAAGAACAAAATTTCAATATGTAAAAATTCTGAAAGGGTGTGGTTACCACGAATGCCAGGGTTCAGGGAGGGCCTATGAGTGTTGAGTTGAGAGACCTGAGTTTCCTTGTAAACTCCAGCTCCTTCGTTTGTTATCAGCTGAAATATCTCTTCCAAAGAGAAGCTTCCCCTGGTGGGAGCTGGCTTCCCCACAGCCGCCTCCATGTTGTAACCTCTCATTACTCATGGTATATTTTTTTTTCTTTAGAGATTTTGCACACTTGTTGTTAAACAATTTCCTATAAACTTAATCTGTATAACATCTTTGACCACCAGCTAGACTGTAAACCCCATGAATGCATGGATAGTGTCTGTCCTGTTGGTTGGACTACTCCCAGCCCGTGACACAGTGTGTAAATGTGATGGTGTAGAGTAGATGGTAGTAAATGCTAGCTGATGGTATGTTATGCATCATGCATGGTAACTCACAAATATTACCTCAGTGAGCACTCAGACCTTGTGAGTGATTTTTGGCTCTGTCTCCCCTTGTTTCTTTCTCTGGTGTGACTGACAGTAAAACCATTAAAAATGGGAAGAGAGTGAATACATGTATTAGAGATAGCAAGGATAAGATGGATTCGGGGTTAAACTTTACACTATACCAAACTCTCACTTTAGAGCGATTCCAAAAGGGTATGTGTGTGTGTGTGGAGGTTGGGGGAGGTGGATGCAGGAAGAAAAATGGTATAAGTGGATCAATCATTTGGCTGGAGCAAATGGGAAAGTGAGGGATGCCCAGGGACTGGTTTGGGATAAAGAAGGGGTCACAGGGGACAGAGAGGCTATGGCCTCTGTGAGACTTGAGCACTGGCCCGGCTCTCTGGGCAGGACTGCTGGCCCTAGGCAGCTGCACAGAGAGTAGAAGATCAGGTGTGTAAATATTGATTATAGCCCCTCCTCATCCTGGTAAAGGAGAAATTAGCCCCAGATGACATGTGTGGTCTGGCTTGGATGGTTTTAAAGGCTATGAAAGATCCCTAAGGAGGAGAAGTTAGGTTCTGTCGAAGCCCCTTGTTATTATGAGCCCCTCTGTGCTCCAGGTCCCCAGTCTCCAGATCATTCTGAGCAGAGAAGAAAGACCAATAATCATACCTCCCCCACTTACTGATTGCCACCTCAGCCCTCCACATTCACCTGTGAGTTCCTATGCTGCTTGTCCTCATTTTCTGGTGGCCTAATGATTGTTCTTATACTTCAGACCTTCTTGTGATTCTCTGCTTCAGCCATGAGCCAAGTCACAGGGAAGAACAATGCCTGATGAACCAAAAACTTCCTCTCATGGGCCAAACGGTAACCGATCACAGCACCCTGACCCTGAAAGATCTCACTCTGCAGCAATCAGCCAAGACCCTCACGGGAGAGAAAGCCACTCGTGCTTTTTGATGCAACTTTTCTATCCCAGCCCCAATCATGGGGGCCTGGTTCTCAGAGACCTAAGGAAACATGATGTCAAAAGGCCATGTTGTTCATATAAGGAGATTTTGGAGATCCAGAATCTAATTGGTGTTTGAGCTTCAGAAAGTGGCAGGTGAGGTCTCCGATCGCGTCTTAGATGGTAAACTGTTTCTCTATTGGTTCTCAGTAGGGAGGATGTCAGAGGGTGTGTTTATATACAACCCTCCCATTACTGTAGACCTTTGTTGGTATCCTGGTACCTCCTTGCAGCTGGGACTGTGACCTTGATGACATGGGAGTCTGGATGGCTTCGAAGCTCCCTCTTCAGGGACTCTGTTTTCTCCTCAGCGCCATGGTGGCTGCTCCAGGTGAGGGTTTCCTGGGATCAACAGTAAGTGAGTGGACACCCTGGTGAAGGGAAAGTTTTCTGGAGTCAGGGAGCTAGAGCCTCAATGTAAATCATGTGTTTTTGACCAAAAAGGGACCACACTGACTGAATGTTGGTTCTTCTTCTTTTTTTAACGTTTATTTTTGACAGAGACACACACAGACAGACAGAGAGTGAGTGGGGAAGGGGCAGAGAGAGAGGGAGACACAGAATCTGAAGCAGGCTCCAGGCTCTGAGCTGTCAGCACAGAGCCCGATGCGGGGCTCAAACTCACGAACTGTGAGATCATGACCTGAGCCGAAGTCGGACGCTTAACCAACTGAGCCACCCAGATGCCCCTGAATGTTGGTTCTTCTATGTGGGGTCACCTGGTCATGGTGGCAGATTTTTCAGAGAAGTGATGCTGGACCCAGACTGAGATGAGTCTGTGACAGTCCTCTCCAATGTCCCCTTTGTTTTCAGGGATCATCTGGTTAGTCCTGGTGACTCCCCGAGTGTGGGAAGGACCAGTGGTTGACCTCAGCTGCGTGTCTGGGCTGCTCCTTGCACACTCCATTCGTCTGCTTTGCAGAGGCCACACCCTCAGGATTTCTATGTTTTATAGGTTTACGTTCCTGTAGGCCATGGGCTTGTGTGTGTGCGAGCGTGTAGAATGGATGTGAGGGGGATATAAGCAGCATGAGAAAGCTGTCTGTGGGAGAGGAACAGGGCAGCAGAGAAGTGATGGAGTCTGTTGCTCTGTGAAGCACACAGTACCCACACTACTGGAGAGTCACGTCAGCTGTAGGCAACCAGATCATAGATAATCTCGCACCTGCTCATCTCCTTCAATCTTTTGGCCTTCTTTCTGCTTGACTGCATGTTTGCCAAGCACAGGGTTCTGAGAGAGGCTTTGCCTGCTGGCTTCACCTATTCCTACAAAGTGTCTGTTCTAGAACAGAGGAGCCTGCAGCCATAACAGGAGGTCTCTTGTCAATAAAGAGTAGCCGATGCATAGCATCAGTGACGTTAAGTCTCCTGGGTCCCCGCCCTAGTCCCCATGAATCATTTCCTGACTTGGCGGGATCCTGGACTGGTCCATTCTCACTCCCTACAGAATTCATTTGGTGTGAATCCTGCAGGGTACATTTTCTCTCTCCTGCTTTCTTCTGTCCCTCTCTGAAGGCTGCTTTCCACTGCACCTTTGACTCAGAGGACTGTAGACATTAGGGGTAGGGCTGCAAAAAAAATCTAGCCTTCAGGGTGGAGGAGGCCACTCTTTCAGATTTGGGTACTGGTCAAGGCTGAGCCTTCTTCTAGTTCTGACTTTTCTTGGTACTCATTGCCTTCTTCCTGGATCTCAGTCTCTCAGTCCTTCCCTAACTCTCCTGAGGAGACTCCAACCCGCCAAGTTTCTGCTCCATGAGTGTTGGCCGGATGCTAAGATTCTTCTCTTGACGACTTCTAACAAGATTCTTCTCTTGACGACTTTGAAGTGCAGATATGGGCTTTGGTCCCATGACGGGGAGAGGCAATGAGTGTTCTGAGATGAGGCCCTCTCTTCTTACTAGGAAGACTATAGGACATTTCTTCAGTAGTAACTTAAGTTGCAAGAACATTTCGCCAAAACAAGTGTTCTTTTTATTTTCCCAGAAACAACACCGTTCAGTGTTGTCCTACTAAAAATTTATTCTACTTCATACAACGTTGGCCTTGCTTTGTGTAAAACAATAGTCCTTGCCTTTCTGAGCATTTGATCATCTCTGAGTTGGGCACACATTACAGGAGTCTCCACTGTGAAATCCATGATGGGCTTTGGCAAAAGATTAGTCTTTGAAACACAGTTTATGCCATTATACACAGAAACATAGACTCTCAAAGACTGGATAATTCAGTATTTATTATTTTGTAAATGTTTGTTTTTAAGTTAACAATATATTTTGGATATCTTCCTATTCTTTTACACAGTGAAAATGTTTTATGGTAGTATTATAAAAATGTAGACTGTTATGGGGGTAATATGGAAAATTTTAATTGCTTCCAATTATTTCATTTTATGACTGAAATGCAATATATTCACCTAATCACCTTTTTTGGGCATTTAGTTGTTTTTCAGTGTGGTTTTTTTTTTTGAGACTAAATATTTTGATTTTAATTTTTTAACTTACATCCAAGGTAGTTAGCATATAGTGCAACAATGATTTCAGGAGTAGATTCCCTAATGCCCCTTACCCATTTAGCCCATCCGCCCTCCCACAACCCCTCTGGTGACCCTCTGTTTTCCATATTTAAGAGTCTCTTATGTTTCGCCCCCCTCCCTGTTTTTGTTTTATTTTTGCTTCCCTTCCCTTATGTTCATCTGTTTTGTATCTTAAAGTCCTCATATGAGTGAAGTCATGATATTTGTCTTTCTCTTACTAATTTCGCTTAGCATAATACCCTCTAGTTCCATCCATGTAGTTGCAAATGGCAAGATTTCATTCTTTTTGATTGCCAAGTAATACTCCATTGTGTATATATACCACATCTTCTTTATCCATTCATCCATCAATGGACATTTGGGCTCTTTCCATATTTTGGCTATTGTTGATAATGCCGCTAGAAACACTGGAGTGCATGTGCCCCTTCAAAACACCATACCTGTGTCCCTTGGATAAATACCTAGTAGTGCAGTTACTGGGTCATAGGGTAGTTCTATTTTTAACTTTTTGAGGAACCTCCATACGTTTTTCCAGAATGGCTGCACCAGTTTGCATTCCCACCAGCAGTGCAAAAGAGATCCTCTTTCTCCACATATTTGCCAACATCTGTTGTTGCCTGAGTTGTTAATGTTAGCCATTCCTACAGGGGTGAGGTGGTATCTTGTGATTTTGATTTGTATTTCCTTGATGATGAGTGATGTTGAGCATTTTTCATGTGTCAGTTGGCCATCTGGCTGTCTTCTTTGGGGAAGTGTCTATTCATATCTTTTTCCCATTTTTTCGTTGGATTATTTGTTTTTTGGGTGTTGACTTTGATAAGTTCTTTATAGATTTTGGATACTAACCCTTTCTCTGATATGTCGTTTGCAAATATCTTCTCATGTTCCTTCGGTTGCCTTTTAGTTTTGCTGATTGTTTCCTTTGTTGTGCAGAAGTTTTTATTTTGATGAGGTCCCAATAGTTCATTTTTGCTTTTGTTTCCCTTGCCTCCCTTGTTGAGTAAGAAGTTGCTGTGGCCAAGATCAAAGAGGTTTTTGCTTGCTTTCTCCTCGAGGATTTTGATGGCTTCCTGTCTTACAATTAGGTCTTTCATCCATTTTGAGTTTATTTTTGTGTATGGTGTAAGAACGTGGTCCAGGTTCATTTTTCTGCATGTTGCTGTCCAGTTTTCCCAGCACCACTTGCTGAAGAGACTGTCTTTATTCCATTGGATATTCTTTCCTGCTTCATCAAAGATTAGTTGGCCATACGTTTGTGGGTCCATTTGTGGGTTCTCTATTCTGTTCCATTGATCTGAGTGTCTGTTTTTGTGCCAGTACCATAGTATCTTGATGATTACAGCTTTGTAATACAGTTTGAAGTCTGGGATTGTGATGTCTCCAGCTTTGGTTTTCTTTTTCAAGATTGCTTTGGCTATTCGGGGTCTTCTCTGGTTCCATACAAATTTTAGGATTGTTTGTTCTAGCTTTGTAAAGAATGCTGGTGTTATTTTGATAGGGATTGCATTGAATATGTAGA
This sequence comes from Cryptoprocta ferox, assembly GCA_028646485.1. NCBI lineage: Eukaryota > Metazoa > Chordata > Mammalia > Carnivora > Eupleridae > Cryptoprocta > Cryptoprocta ferox. The sequence continues at coordinate 93,032,087 of CM053571.1, read as the reverse complement.
TTGCTTTAGGTAGTATTGACATATTAACAATTTTTGTTCTTCCCATCCAGGAGCATGGAATATTTTTCCATTTTTTGTGTCTTCTTCAATTTCTTTTATAAGCTTTCTATAGTTTCCAGTGTATAGATTTTTCATATCTTTGGTTAGATTTATTCCTAGGTATTTTATGTTTTCTGGTGCAATTGTAAATGGGATCGATTTCTTGATTTCTCTTTCTGTTGTGTCATTATTAGTATATAGAAATGCAACTGATTTTGGTGTATGGATTTTATATCCTGCAACTTTGCTGAATTTATGAATCAGTTCTAGCAGTTTTTGGGTGGAATCTTTTGGGTTTTCCATATAGAGTATCATGTCATCCTCAAAGAGTGAAAGTTTGACCTCCTTCTGGCTGATTTGGATGCCTTTTATTCCTTTTTGTTGTCTTATTGCTGAGGCTAAGACTCCCAATACTATGTTGAATAACAGTGGTGAGAGTTGACATCCCTGTCTTGTTCCTGACCTTAAGGGGGAAGCTCTCAGTTTTTCCCCATTGAGGATGATATTAGCACTGGGTCTTTCATATATGGCTTTTATGATCTTGAGGTATGATCCTTCTATCCCCACTTTATTGAGGGTTTTTATCAAGAAAGGATGCTGTGTTTTGTTAAATGCTTTCTCTGCATCTATTGAGAGGATCATGTGGTTCTTGTCCTTTTTTTTTTATTGATGTGATGAAGCACATTGATTGTTTTGTGGATATTGAACCACCCGTGCATCCCAGGCATAAATACCACTTGGTCATGGTGAATAATTTTTTTTAATGTATTGTTGGATCTGGTTGGCTAATATCTTGTTGAGGATTTTTGCATCCATGTTCATCAGGGAAATTGGTCTATAGTTCTCCTGTTTAGTGGAGTCTTTGTCTGCTTTTGGAATCAAGGTAATGCTGACTTCATAGAATTTGGAAGGTTTCCTTCCATTTCTATTTTTTGGAACAGCTTCAAGAGAATAGGTGTTAACTCTCCTTTAAATGTTTGGTAGAATTCCCCTGGAAAGCCATCCAGCCTGGGATTCTTGTTTTTTTTGGGAGATTTTTGATGACTAATCTGATTTCTTTACTGGTTATGGGTCTGTTCAAATTTTCAATTTCTTCCTGTTTCAGTTTTGGTGGTTTATATGTTCCTAGGAATTTGTCTGTTTCTTCCAGATTGCCCATTTTATTGGCATATAATTGCTCATAGTATCCTCTTATTATTGTTTGTCTTTCTGCTGTGTTGGTAATGATATCTCCTCTTTCATTCTTGATTTTATTGATTTGGGTCCTTTCCTTTTTCTTTATGATCAAACTGGCTAGGGGTTTATCAATTTTGTTAATTCTTTCAGAGAACAAACTTCTGGTTTCATTGACCTGTTCTACTGTGGGTTTTTCTTTTTTTTTTTTGGTTGTTTTTTGGCTTCTTTGGTTTTGATAGCATTGATTTCTGCTCTTCTTCTGGTTTTGGGTTTTATTTGCTGTTCTTTTTTCAGCTCTTTAATATGTAAGGTTAGGTTGTGTGTCTGAGACCTTTCTTCCTTCTTTAGGAAGGGCTGGATTGCTATATATTTCCCTTTATGACTGCCTTTGCTGCATCCCAGAGGTTTTGGGCTGTGGAATTATCATTTTCATTGGCTTCCATGTAATTTTTAATTTCCTCTTAAACTTCTTGGTTAGCCCATTCATTCTTTAGTAGGATGGTCTTTAGTCTCCAAGTATTTGTTATCTTTCCACACTTTTTCCTGTGGTTGATTTTGAGTTTCATGGCGTTGTGGTCTGAAAATATGCATGGTATGATCTTGATCTTTTTGTATTTGTTGAGGGTCGATTTGTGTCCCAGTATGTGATCTATTCTGGAAAACATTCCATGTGTACTGGAGAAGAATGTATATTCCACCGCTTTAGGATGAAATGTTTTTAATATATCTGTTAAGTCCATCTGGTCCAGTGTGTCATTCAGAGCCATGTTTCCTTGTTGATTTTCTGTTTAGATGATCTGTCCATTGCTGTAAGTGGGGTGTTGAAGTCCCCTACTATTATGGTATTATTATCAATGAGTTTCTTTATGTTTGTGATTGATTTATATATTTGGGTGCTCCTACACGTGAAGCATCAATGTTTATAATTGTTAGGTCTTCTTGGTGGACAGACCCCTTAATTATGATATGATGCCCTTCTTCATCTCTTGTTACGGTCTTTATTTTAAAATCTAGATTGTCTGATATAAGTATGGCTACTCCAGCTTTCTTTTGTCGACCATTAGCATGATATATGATTCTCCATCCCCTTACTTTGAATCTGAAGGTGTCTTTAGGTCTAAAGTGGGTCTCTTGTAAACAGCATATAGCTGGATCTTGTTTTCTTATCCATCTTGTTACACTATGTCATTTGATTGGAGCATTTAGTCCATTGAAGTTTAGAGTGAGTACTGAAAGATATGAATTTATTGCCATTAGGTAGCCTGTAGAGTTGGAGTTTCTGGTGGTGTTCTCTGGTCCTTTCTAGTCTTTGCTGCTTTTGCTCTTTGTTTTCTTTTCTTTCTACCCCCACCCCCCGTCTTTTCTCCCCTCAGAGAGTCCCCCTTAAAATTTCTTGCAGGGCTGGTTTACTGGTCATGAACTCCTTTAATTTTTGTTTGGGAAACTTTTTTTTATTTCTCCTCCTATTTTGAATGACAGCCTTGCTTGATAAAGGGTTCTTGGCTGCATATTTTTCCAATTCAGCACATTGAATATATCCTGCCACTCCTTTCTGGCCTGTCAAGTTTCTGTGGCTAGGTCTGCTGCAAACCTGATTTGTCTTCCCTTGTAGGTTAAGGACTTTTTTTTCCCTTGGTGTTTTCATGATTCTTTTCTTGCCTGAGTATTTTGTGAATTTGACTGTGATGTGCCTTGTTCATGTTCGGTTTTTGTTGAATCTGATGGAAGTCCTCTATGCTTCCTGGATTTTGATGTCTGTATCTTTCCCTAGGTTAGGAAAGTTTTCCACTATGATTTGCTCATATAACCCTTCTACCCATTTTTCTCTCTCTTTATCTTCTGGGGCCCCTATGATTCTGATGTTGAGTCACTGATTTCTCTAATTCTTAAATTATGCTCTTTTGCTTTAGTTTCCCTCTTTTTTTCTGCTTCATTATTCTCCATAAGTTTGTCCTCTATATCATTGATTTGCTGCTCTGCCTCATCCATTCTTGCCACCATGGCAGCCATTTGAGATTGCAGCTCAGTTATAGCATTTTTTTTCTTCATGCTGACTAGCTTTTTATTCTTTTATCTCCACAGAAAGGGATTCTAATATATTTTCAACCCCAGCTAGTATTCTTATTATTGTGATTCTAAATTCTTGTTCAGACATCTCACTTGTATCTATGTTGATTAAGTCCCTGGCTGTCGTTTCTTCCTGCTCTTTCTTTTGGGGTGAATTCCTTTATTTTGTCATTTTGAAGGAAGAAAAGGAATTAGTAAGGTAAAAAATAATTAAAATTAAAAAATTAAAAACAACACAAAAAATCAAATAAGTGATGCTAAATCCTAGGTCTGGTGTTTTGGTCTGATTGTTGAAAGGAGCTTGATAGATTAGATAAAAAAGGGAAAGATAAGAAAAGAAAGAAAAAAGGGGAAAATGTTTGGAAATTTGAAAAATGAATACAATGAAATAGAATAAAATGAAATGATGGAAGTAAAATACAATTTGTAAAATTTACAAAAAAGTAAAAACATAGTAGAAAAAAATTAAAGTATTTTTAATAAAAATTGAAAATAAAAAAATTGAATAGATGGACCAGTGAACAGAATGAAATATGATTGAAATTACATTGTTTTCCCCTAGAAGTCAAACTATGCAGCACTTTATCGTCTGTGAACTAAGCAGGTGGAGAGACTTATGGTGTTCCTGAAGAGCAAGGTTGGCCTTGATTAGTCTAACGGTTCCATTCTCCACTAGATGGCGCTTCTTAGATTATTGAGGTGGATTGTTGTGGTGCTTGTAGGTGTGTATGCACATGCACAGGAGGGGTGAAAATGGTGTCACCCAGCTACCCAGTCTCTAGTGTTGGAACTCTGTTCTCCCCAGTCAGCAATCATGCACCTGTCCTTTGTCTCTGGCTTCTGTCCACTCCCTGCTTTTACACTGTCCGTGACCAAGCCATCAGATTGCCAGATAGCACCTCCCTCCCAAGTTTTATCTCAGATGTGGCTGTGTTTCCCAACCCTTCACTTCTGAGAGACTTTGGCTTTGACCTGCTCAGACCTTCTGGGAGAGGGTCTCACCAAGCAATGGCCGGGTGCCTGCCAGCCCCCAGAAATGTTCACCGGATTGTGCTGCTGCTGATGCCCAGAGACTGTGGCTGGGTGCCAGCCTGCCCCAGAAAAAGTTCACACAATCATGTAGCAGCAGTGTTTCAGGAATTATGGAAAATCACAACACACATCTGGCACCAGGCTTCCCCCTTAACATCCTTGTTCCAGCATCAGCGAATGTGGTTGTTCTCTGGGGTCTGCTGGGACCTTTGGCTGTGGGTGGCCACATAGCCTCTACCAAATGTCTTCCCAACAGGGGAACTGCCTCTCCCTGTATGGCCGGAGGACCCCCGAATCTCACTCTCTGCTGGTGGGGATTTGCCCTTCGTACCAGAGCACCACCAGGTATAGAGCTGCGGAGTTTCAGACTCTGTGTTCCCCCTGTTCATAGAGTCTTAATGGAATTTAACCCTCTCCTTTCTCCTTTCTCCCTTTTTTGTTCAGTCCCTGCAGCTGTTTCCACTTTTCCACTTTCTCTCGAGATGCTTTTGGGGAGGTGCTTTTCCTGTACTCTTCCCCCATCTCTGTCCTCTCTCCACAAGCAAAAACAGCAACCTGCCCTCCGTGACTTCTCTCTCCCCCAGTTCGCCTCTCTGCACTGCGTACCTGCTGAGTTCTGTGGTTCAGGTTGTGCAGATTGTTGTGTTAATCCTCAAATCAGTTTTCCAGGTGTGCAAGATGGTTTGATCTGGCTGTATTCATGGACATGAGACACACAAAAAACTTTCATGCTGTTCTGCCATCTTGGTCCTTCTGTTTTCAGTGTTTTGGCCATTATGAAAAATGTTGTTCTGAACCTCCTTATATTTAAGTGTAAATCACTTCATGATTGTGTTTCTCAATAACATTCTAGGAGTGGAATTATTGTTTTATAGTCTATAAATACCTTCAAAGCGTTTGATACACAAAGATCAATTGCTCGCCAGAAATGTTTGCAGTAAATTTTATTCTCACTAACATTGTATACAAGTGTTAATTTCCATATTCCCTCACCAACATTGGCTATTTATCAAGTTTTACAAACTTGGCCAGTTTTGGGGTACCTGGGTGGCTCAGTTCGGTTGAGTGTCAGGCTCTTGATTTTGGTTCAGGTCATGATCTCACGGTTCATGAGTTCGAGCCCCATGTTGGGTCTGAGCTGAAGGCTGAGAGCCTGCCTGGGATTCTCTCTCTCCCTCTCTCTCCCTCTCTCTCCCTCTCTCTCCCTCTCTCTCCGTCTCACTCTCCATCTCTCTCTACCCCTCTTCTGCTCATGCTCTCTCTCTCTTTCTCAAAATAAATACATGAACTTAAAAAACAAACTTGGCCAGTTTTGTAAGCAAAAACTGGTACATATGTGCTAATTTAATCCTTCATTTGTGAATTACTTGCTAATGACCTCTGCCCTTTTAAACTTGGGATGTTTGTCATTTTTGTCATGATTTATATTGGAACTCTTTATTCTGTTACTACCACTATGACTATGACAATGATTAACTACTACCAGCACCAGATACCTACACTGCATTCACTTCTTTTTTTTTTAATTTTTATTTATTCTTGAGAGAGAGAGAGAGACAGAGTGCAAGTAGGGGAGGAACAGAGAGAGAGGGAGACACAGAATCCAAAGCAGGCTCCAGGCTCTGAGCTGTCAGCACAGAGCCTGATGTGGGGCTTGAACTCATGAACCGCGATTTCATGACCTGAGTCGAAGTTTGACACTCAACCAACTGATCCACCTAGGTGCCCCACACTGCATTCACTTTTATGAACTCATTTGAGTTACAACAATCCAACAAGGCAAACAGTATTTCTATCTCAAAAAATAAATCACAAACTGAGGTGAAACAAAGTTAAATCATTTGCCCAGGGTGAGACAAGTTTAAGTAGTAGAGGCAAGATTTGAGCCCAAGCAACTTGTGTTAAAGGAGGGCGGGAGAGATGCTGGCCCTTGTCTCACGGAGTCAAAGAATGAATCTTGTGGACAACAGAGAGTGAGCAAAGCGATAGAGTTAATTGAGGGAAAGCATAAAGCTCTCAAGAGTGAGAGGGGTCCCAACTGGGTAGCCACTGAGGATTTCTGTCCCTGACTTTTTATTGGGACTTGATCAGAAAGTTTGTGAGACTCCACTGATCACCTAGCTCATGTGGGTCCAGAATACATTTTTCCTCCCCACGCCCCCAAATCCTGCTGCTTCTTCAGCCTCCCACTTGCAGCTGCAATCTGCCTCCCTGAGGCTCCCTTATCTCTCCCTGCCTAAAATCCTTTCCCTATTTACTTGGGTCCACAATCATTGTCCGTATTGAATTTTTCCATTTATAGGCTGCAAATATTTTCCCTAGTTTATTGTTTTCATTTTATTATTCCTATGTTTTTATTTTTATTATTTTTGTATTTATTAAATTTTTTTAATGTTTTATTTATTTTTGAAGGAGAGAGAGGCAGAATGTGAGCCAAGGAGGGGCAGAGAGAGGGAGACACAGAACCAGAAGCAGTCTCTCAGCACAGAGCCTGACACGGGGCTCAAACTCATGGACTGCGTGATCATGACCTGAGTTGAAGTCGTACGCCCAACCGACTGAGACACCCAGGCGCCCCAATGTTTATTTTTAAAGAGAGAGAGAGAGAGAGAGAGAGAGAGAGAGGGAGGGAGAGGTAGAGACAGTGCACATGAATGGGGGAGGAGCAGAGAGAGAGGGAGAGAGAGAATCCCAAGCAGGCTCCATGCTGTTAGTGCAGAGTCTAGTGCAGGGCTTGAACTTGCAAACCATGAGATAACACATGACCTGAGCTGAAATCAAGAGTTGGATGCTTAACCAACTGAGCCACCCAGGCACTCCGTTCCTATATTGTTAGATGCATGGAAGTTTCTAATGTTAATGGTCAAATATATATAAATATATTTCTTTCTCTCTCTCTCTCTCTCTCTCTCTCTCTCTCTTTCTCTGTCTCTCTTTGGTTTCTTTTTGCAGAGACTTGTTAAGGAAGTCCTTCTCTGCTTCAGTTTTAAAGATATTATTTCATCTTTATTCTAATAATTTCATAAATAAATTTAAATATATGTCAATACTAGATAACTAAGTTATTCTACTGAATGATATGAAATAATATCTAACTTTATTTTATTTTTTCCAATATTATGTCCTGAATTATGTTTCTCTTTTTCTTTTCTCGCTGATTTGAATGCCACTTAAAAACCATACTAAATTACACCATGGCCTTTCCATTACATCCTCTTCAGATTTATTTAGACTTTAATTCCACAGATGTTTAAGATGGGTTTGTGGGGTATTAAGTGTATGTATCCCCTTTGCAGTTCGTTAGGTACTGAGATCCTAGTGGGGATGAATGAAGTGTTCCCTGGTCCATAAAGCTAATAGTTTAGTGAGGCTGGGCACCAAAACAAGAATTTGTAATAAACTTTGGTAAGTGTCATCAGTGGGGACACAACCAAGGTTATATAATCTAGATGAGAGAAACAGAGAAGTTTTTCTTAATGAAGTAAAATTTAAGTTGAGGGCATGCATTCTGGACAGGAAGTTATTTATTGCTTATAATTTTATTTTTGGTATTGCTTACAATCTTTGTATTAATAATGTCTAATACAGTACATCATATGGACCCATGAATGCATACATGTTTAGTATATGTCACTTTTCTATAGCATCATTTAAGTTTTTTTTAATGTCTATTTGTTTATTTTGAGACAGGCAGAGAGCGAGCAGGGGAGGGGCAGAGAGAGAGGGTAGAGAGGATCTTGAGCCAGCTCCACACCATCAGCACAGAGCCTGATGTGGGGATCGATCTCACAAACCGAGAAATAATGACCTGAGCCTAAACCAAGAGTTGGGACAGCTAACTGACTGAGTCACCCAGGTGTCCCTAAGTTGTTTATTTCAACTATTAAAGGCTGAGAAATATATTCTAGTTCCTACTACTATTATTCTGTTAATATTATGTTGCATCTTCAAAAGTTTTTTTACTATATATTTTTCTACTTTTTCCAGGTTTATTTAGATATAATTGACATTTACACCTTGTTTAAGTGTAAAGCACACAATGTGATGATCTGAAATATATATATATTGAGATATGTTTATGACAATAAAGCTAGTCACATCTACCATATCATATAGTTACTGTTAAGATCTACTGTCTTTACAACTTTCAAATATACAATACAGTGTCACTAACTATAGTCACCATGCTGTACATTATATTTCCCAGAACTTATTCCAGTTATAACTGGAAGTTCATACCCTTTGACCACCTTCATTGTCCCTTCCACCTCCTCTGTGATTCCCCCCTCCAACCCTGCCCCCCGTCCCCGCCAACCACCAATCTACTGTCTTGTTTCTGAGTTTGGTTTTTCTTTTTTTAGATTCCATGTATAAGTGAGGTCATATGGTATTTGTCTTTTTCTGTCTGACTTATTTCACTTAGCATGATTCCCTCAAAGTCCATCCAGGTTGTCCCAAATGGCAGAATTTCTTTCATTTTTATGAAATGAAATGTGTATACATGTTCCATCATGTATATTTTCATTATCCTTTCTTTTTTTTCCATTGTGAAAAATGTTTATTGGGAATTTTTAGTGACATAGAAAAATGAAGTTAACTAAAGTAAAATTTAATAGTAAGTGTGGTATCAATTATGGTTTTTTTTTTTTAAATTCAAGTTAGTTAACACACAGTGTAGTTTGGCTTCAGGAGTAGAATCCAGTGACTCATCTCTTATATTTGATACCCAGTGCTTATCCCAACAAGTGCCCTTCTTAATGCCCATCACCCATTTAACCCATCCCCCCACCCCCGCCCCTCCAGCAACCCTCAGTCATTATCCTTTCAACCACCGATGGACATTTCAGTTGTTTCCATGTCTTAGCTGTTGTGAATAATGTGAAGTGAACATGGGAGTGCAGATATCTTTTCAAATCATGATTCATTTCTTTAGCTATATACCCAAAGTGGAATTTTTGGATAATATGGTAGTTCTATTTTTAATTTTTTGAGGAATCTCCATGCTGTTTCCCCTAGTGGCTCCACTAATTTACATTCCCACCAACAGTGCACAAGGGTTTCCCTTTCTTCCCGTTCTCATCAACATTTATTATCTCCTGTCTTTTTGATAATAGTCATTCTAGTAAGCATGAGGTTGTGGTTTTCTCATTGTCGTTTTGATTTGCATTTCCCTGATGATTACCGATGTTGAGCACCTTTTCACATACCTGTTGGCTGTTTGTATATCTTATTCAGAAAAAAGTCTATTCCAGTTCTTTGTCCCTTTTTAAATTAGATGTTTAAAATTTATTTATTTTTCAAGTTTTTATTAAATTTTGTTAGCTGACATATAGTGTAATATTGGTTTCAAGAGTAGAATTTAGTGATTCATTATATTACATATAGTACCCAGTGGTCATCACAAGTGCTCGCCTTAGTACCTATCATCCATTTAGCCTATCCCAACCCACCTCCCCTCCATAACCCTCAGTTTGTTCTCTATAGTTAAGTCTCTTAGGGTTTAATTCAATTCTTTTTTTAAAATTTTCTCTCTCTCTTTCTTTTTCTTTCTTGCCATTGCTTTGTATGAGTTCCTTATATATTTTGTATATTAACCCCTTATTAGATAGATGGCTTCAAATATTTTTTCCCATTCCATATGTGCCCTTTTATTTTGGTGATCATTTCTTTTGCTCTTTTATTGAATATAGTGTTACTTGTTTCTTTTTGGTTTTTTTTGCTTAGGATTTTGATGTCATATCCATATCATCAAGACCAATGTCAAGGATATTTCTCTCTGTATTTTCTTCTAGGAGTTTTACATTTCAGATTTTATATTTAAGTCTTTAATCCATTTTGAGTTATATTTTTGGAGTGGTGTAAGATTGTGGTTCAGTTTCATTCTTTTGTATGTAAACATCCAGTTTTCCAACACTGTTTATTGAAGATCCTTTCCTCATTGAATATTCTTCGCTTTCTTGTCCAATATTAGTTGACCATATTGCATGGGTTTATTTCTAGGCTCTTGATTCTTTTCCACTGGTCCATGTGTCTATTTTCATGCCAGTACCATACTATAGCTTTGTAGTATAGTTTGAAATCAGGAAGTGTGATACTTTCAGCTTTGTTTATTGTTCTTCAGATTTCTTTGACTACTTAGTGTCTTTTGTAATTCCATACAAATTTTAGGATTGTTTTTTTCTACTTCTATGAAAAATGTGATTGGAATTGATAGGAATTGCATTGAATATATAGATGACTATGGGTGTATGGATATTTTAACAATATTAATTCTTCTAAACATGAACATGGCATATCTTTCCATTTATTTGTGGCTTCTTCAATTTATTTAACTCAAAGTCTTATAGTTTTAAATCTCTAGATCTTTCACCTCCTTTGTTAAGTTTGTTCCTAAGAATTCTATTCTTTTGAGGCTATTGTAAACAAGGTGAGTTTTTAAATTTATTTTTTTATATATTATTTATGTAGACACACAGCTGATTTCTGTATGTTGACTATATCCTGCAACTTTACTGAACTCATTGATTGGTTATAACAGTTTTTTTGGTTGAGTCTTTAGAATTTTCTATATGTAAAATCATGTCATCTGCAAATGGAGACAATATTACTTCTTCCCTTGTGATTTGGATGTTTTATAATTTCTTTTTCTTGTCTGATTGTTCTGGTTGGGACTTACCATACTATGTGGAACAAGAGTGGTGAGAATGGACACCCTTGTCTTGTTACTGATCTCAGAGGAAAAGCTTTCAACCTTTCACCATTGAGTATGATATTAACTGTGGGATTCTTATATATGGCTTATATTATGTGGAGATATGTTTCTTGTATACTCAATTTTTGGAGAGATTTCATCATTTAAGGGTGTTGAATTTTTTCACCTTTTCTACATCTAATGAGAAGATATGATTTTTATCTTTCATCCTATATATGTGATATATTATATTTGTTGAGTTGCATGTGTTGAAGCATTTTTGCATCTCATTGATGAATCCTACTTCATCATATATATGATCTTTTTAATGTGTCATTGAATTCAGTTTGTTAATATTTTGAGAATTTTTACATCTGTGTTCACTGGGGACATTGGTCTATAACTTTCTTTTTTGTAGTGTCCTTATGTAGCGTTGGTGTCAGGTTAATGCTAATAATGTAAAATTATTTTTGGAGTGTTCTTTCTGCTTCAATTTTATGGAAGTGCTTAAGAAGAAATGATGTTAATTTTTCTTTAAATGTTTGGTTGAATTCATCAGTTCCTGGCCTTTATTGTTGTTGTTGTTTGGGGAGGTTTTTAATTGCTAATTCAATCTTCTTATTCATTATTGATCTGTTAAGATTTTTTATTTCTTCATAGTTCAATTGTGGTAGGTTGAATGTTCTGGGAATTTATCCATTTCTTCTGGGTTATCCAATTTGTTGGCATATAATTGTTCATACAGTCTCTTATGATCTGTTGTAATGTCCCCTCTTTCATTTATAATTTTATTTATCTGTGTCTTCTCTTTCTTTTTCTGATAAACCTAGGTAACGTTTTCTTATTTAAAAAGTCATTTCATAGAAATGTCTCTTAGTATTAACCTTTGTATTATTTTCTTATTCTATATTTCATTAATTTATGCTCTAATCTTTTTTATTTTTTGCCTCCATACTGTTTTCCTTAGTGGCTCTACTAATTTACATTCCCACCAACAGTACACAAGGGCTTCCCTTTCCATGTTCCCTTTGCTATCTTTAGGCTTAATTTGTTCCTCATTTCTCCTTCTTCAAAGTGTAGTAATAGGTTGTTTATTTGACATCTTTCTTTTTTCTTAATGTATGCATTTATCATACATTAAGTCCCTTTTAGAACTGCCTTTCCTGGGGCGCCTGGGTGGCTCAGTCAGTTAAGTGGCTGATTTCGGCTCAGGTCATGATCTTGTGGTTTGTGAGTTCAAGCCCTGCGTCAGGCTCTGTACTGACAGCCCACAGCCTAGAGCCTGGAGCCTGCTTTGGATTCTGTGTCTCCTTCTCTCTCTGCCCCTCCCCTGCTCACCCTTTGTCTCTCAGATATAAATAAACATTATAAAAAATTTTTAAAAAATAGAACTGCTTTTCCTGTATCCCCTAAGTGTTGGTATGTGTGTTTCCACATTTGTTTGTCCCAAGACATTTTTTTCATTTTTGATCATTGGTTGTTCAGGAGTGTGTTGTTTAATTTCCGCATATTTGTGAATTTTCCAGCTTCCTTTCTCCTGTTGCTTTCCAGTTTCATACCATTGTGTTCAGAAATTATTTGATATTATTTCTGTATTCTTGAATTTGTTGAGACTTGTTTTATAGCCTACCATATTATCTATCCTAGAAAATGCTCTGTGTGCACTTAAGAATATGTAATCTGCTGCTGTTGGGTGGACTATTCTGTGCATATCTGTTAGTCCATTTGGTTTATATAGTGTTCAAATTTGCTTTTTTCTTATTGATTCTCTGATGATTCTCTGTATACATTGATGGAAGTGGTGTATTATAGCACCCAACTATTATTATATTGTTGGTTACTTCTATTTAGTTGTTATAGTATTTGCTTTATATATTTAGATGCTTTGAACATGAGTGCATAAATATTTACAACTGTTATATCTTGATGAATTGACTCCTTTATCATTATATAATACTCTTTGTCTCTTTCAACCATTTTTAGCTTAAAGTCTGTTTTGTCTAAAGAGCAAGCTGTCCTTGCTCTCTTTTGGTTACCATTTGCCTGAAGCATCTTATTTCATCCCTTCATCCTCAGTCTGTGTTCTTTTTTTTAATTAAAACATTTTTAATGTTTATTCATCTTAGAGAGAGAGAGAGAGAGAGAGAGAGAGAGAGAGAGAATGTGAGCGTGTAAGGGTCAGAAAGAGAAGGAGACACAGAATCCGAAGCAGGCTCCAGACTCTGAGCTGTCAGCACAGAGCCTGATGTGGGGCTTGAACCCACGAACTGGGAGATTGTGACCTGAGCCAAAGTCGATACTTAATCGACTGAGCCACCCACTCAATTTGTGTTCTTAAAGCTAAAATGAGTCTCCTTTAGGCAGCATTTCATTGGATCTTGCTTCTTATTTTGTTTTTATTTTTTATTTATTTAAAAAATTTTTAAATTTTATTTAAATTCAAGTAAATTAACATATAGTGTAATAATGATTTCAGGAGTAGACTTTAGCAATTCATCACTTACGTATAACACCCAGTGCTCATCCCAACAAATGCCCTCCTTAATGCCCATCACCCATTTAGCTTCTCCCCCACCAAACACCCCTCCATGAACCTTCAGTTTGTTCTTCTGTGTTTAAGAGTCTCTTATGGTTTTCCTCCCTGTCTCTTTTTACCTTATTTTTTCTTCCTTTCCCCTATATTCATCTTCTTTGTTTCTTAAATTTGACATTTGAGTGAAATCATATGATATTTATCTTTCTCTGCTGTCCATCAACTGATGAATGGATAAAGAAGATGATATATATGTATATATATATATATGTATACATACACACACAATTACTTAGCAATAAGAAAATGAATTTCATTCTTTCTGATTGCCGAGTAGTATTCCATTATATATATAAATCACATCTTCCTTATCCATTCATCAGTTGATGGACATTTAGGCTCTTTCCATAATTTGGCTATTGTTGAAAGCGCTGCTATAAACATTGGGGTAAGGGAAGGGGAAAAATAGTTGCAAACAGAGAGGGAGGGGGGCAAACCATAAGAGACCCTTAAATACAGAAAATAAATTGAAGGTGGATGAGGGTGTGGGGGAGAGGGGGAAATGGGTGATGGGCACTGAGGAGGGCACTTGTTGGGATGAGTACTGGGTGTTGTATGTAAGCAACGAACCATGGGAATCTACCCCAAAAACCAAGAGCACACTTTACACACTGTATGTTAACCAATTGGACAATGAATTATATTTAAAAAAAAAAAAGAATGAAATCTTGCCATTTGCAACTAAGTGGATGGAACTAGAGTGCATTATGCTAAGTGGATCTTGTCTTTTTTAAAAAAAAAATCCTTTGAACCATTCCATATCTTTTCTTTCCCAAAGTATGCACTTTATTATCAATAAATGCAAATCATTTCAGAAATGGCTTGCATTTGAAACAAGTTCAGTGAGGAGATCAGCAGCAATGGAAGCCGCTGCTTAAATAAGAGCATTGTGGTCTAAATCCATTCAGATCATTACAGACATTACTTAGATCCTTTGCTGCCCATTTTATTTTATTTTTTAATTAATTAATTTTTTTGTTTATAGTTTATTGTCAAGTTGGTTTTCATAGAACACCCAGTGCTCTTCCCCACAAGTGCCCTCCTCCATAACCATCACCCCCTTC
>CM053571.1:92979887-93016925 GCA_028646485.1 Cryptoprocta ferox | reverse complement strand
AGTGTGGTTTTGATTTGTATTTCCCTGATGATGAGTGATGCTGAGCATCATTTCATGTGTTTGTTGGCCATCTGGATGTCCTCTTTGGAGAAGTGTCTCTTCATGTCTTCTGCCCATTTCTTCACTGGATTGTTTGTTTTTCAGGTGTGGAGTTTGGTGAGTACTTTGTAGATTTTGGATACTAGCCCTTTATCCGATATGCCATTTGCAACTATCTTTTCCCATTCTGTTGGTTGCCTATTAGTTTTTTTGATTGTTTCCTTTGCAGTGCAGAAACTTTTTATCTTGATGCGGTCCCAATAGTTCATTTTGGTTCTTAAATTTAAAATGATTTCTTGAAAATCCTTTCTCTCAATTTTAGGAAAGCGGTATGAAAAAGAAATTTCAGCCTCTCGTAGATTGTTAGAAATAAAACATTGTGTTTAAGAGAAATTCAGAAGTAGAAAGAATGATCTCTGAAGAATGTAGAGGAGCTTGTTTGAAATAAAGAGGGGATTTCAGAGGGTTCGGGGAGAAAGATTGGGAAGGGGCTTCACAGATTGGGAAGGGCTTACAGCACTGAGGTACAGAATGGTAAGGGGACAAAGATGCAATTAATTGAAGGAGGGGAGGTTGGGGACTGAAAATCCATGCTAATTCATATATTCACTACAGCTTCTGTTTTTAGCCTTCTTGTTCTCATTTCTTCTTTCCCTTTCTTCCTCTATGTTGATGTAGGAGTAGTTTTTAAGCTCTGTGGAAGTGCTGGCATTTGAAACTTGCAATTTTCTTTGTGGGAAGTTTTTATAATATGAATTCTATTTCTTTAACAAATATTGGACTCATTATATTTTTCATTTCTTTTGGTATCTGTTTTTGATAAATTGTGTTTTTCAAGTAAGTAGTCTTCAAGGACTCATCCTATTATAAAAAAATGTTCAAATTAGGACAAAATTTGTTCATATCTCATTATCATTTATATATTGATAGGATCCATAATGATAACCCCCTTTCCATCCCTGATATTGTTAATTTGTGTATTTTATTTTTACTTGATCATGTCTACTAGAAGATTATCAGTTTTATTTTTAAAAGAGTCACCAATGAACTTTGTTGATTTTATTTATTCTGAATTTGTTTTCTATTTCATTAATTTTTGGTTCTTAGTTTACATTTTTTGGTTGTGATTTGCCATTATTTTTGTAGATTCTTGAGATGGAATTTTAGATAATTTATATTTAGTTTTTCTTTTCTATTCTAATGTATGCATCAAGGAAATATCAAGGCTCTAATTTCCTTCTAAGTACTGCTTTAGCCGTATCCCACTAATTTTGATATTGCATGATTTCTTTTGTATATCATCATGAAATGTTTCTTATTTCTGAATATATTTCTTGTCTTATCGTCTTACTTTGTTTTATATTAACATACATACAACAACTTTCTTTGATTAGTGCTTGCATGATTTATCTTTTCTGACACTTTTAATATGTTTCTATGTTTATATTTAATGTACATATGGTTTGTGGATAGCATATGGTGTGTCTTACTTTTTCCCCCCTAGTTTTATTGAGATGTAATTGAAGTTGTGTCTTACTTTATTCAGTATGATTATCTTGCTTTTATTTGGAGTATTTAAATTTTTTCAACTTAATGTAATTATTGATATGCTTGAGTTTAAGTCTACTAACTTGCTATTTGTCTTTGTATTCTTTGCTCCTGTTTTAGTCTTTGAGTATTTTTTAGTATTCTATTTTATTTACCCTATTGGTTTCTTAGATATATTGCTTTTCTTAGAGTTTACCATAATGCTGAAATTATTACTCTTTCATCATGTTTTATTTTCAAATTATATCACTTAATAGATAATGTAAGACCTTACCACAGTATACATCATTTCCCTATTCTTGTCATTTGTGCTATTGTTGTCATACATTTTACTTATAAATATATTATAAATCTTATAACACATTGCTGTCATTTTTGCCTTAACTATTCTATTATTTAAAAAATGAGGCAAAGTTTTTTATATTTACCCACAGATTTATCATTTACAGTAGTCTTTATAGCTTTGGGTAGATCCACGTTTTCATCTGTTATTATTTTCTTTTAGCTTGAAGAACTTTCTGTAACATTTTTGTGTAGTGCCCTTCTGGTGGCCTCAAATTCTATCATTTTTTATTTATCTGAAAATGTTTTTATTTTCATTCAATTTTGAAATGCGTTTTCACAGGCAATTGAATTCTATGTTGACAGTATCCCCCCAGTACTTTAAAAATGTTTCTACATTGTTATATGGCTTGCATTACCTCTAACAAGAAGTGAGTAATACTTATTTTTATCCCCCTCTGTATAATGTACTAATTTTCTTTGGTTGCTTTTAAGACTTTTTTTATTTTTATGTTTTTAAACATTTTTTAATGTTTGTTTATTTTTGAGAGAGAGAGAGAGAGAGAGGCAGAACGTGAGCAGGGGAGGGGCAGAGAGAGGGAGACACAGAATCTGAAGCAGGCTTCAGGCTCTGAGCTGTCAGCACAGAGTCCGATGCAGGGCTCGAACTCAGTCTGTGAGATCATGACCGGAGCCGAAGTCGGATGCTTAACCAACTGAGCCACCCAGGTACCCCTTTTAAGATTTTTTTTAAAGACTTTTTTTTATGATTGGATTTCCAAAATTACATTATCAAGTGCCCTGAGGTAGTTTTCTTTATGTTTATCTTGTTTGGAATTTGTTTAGCTTCTTGGATCAGTGAGTTTTTAGTTTTAATTACATTTGGAAAAATTATATCCATTATTTCTTCAAATTTTTTTTCCTACTCATTCCTTATTCTGTATCTCCAAATACATATTTTTAAATATGGGTTAATATTAACCCACATGTCATTGCATTTCCATTACTATTTTTCTATCTTTTTTTTTTTAAGTAGGATTCATACCCAGTGTAGGGCTTGAACTCACAATCCTGAGATCAAGAGTTGGTCACTTAACTGACTGAACCACCCAGATATCCCACCACTTTTCTATCTTTTCTATGTCTGTGTTTCAAAGACAAAGCGTCTATTGCCCTGCATTTAACTTTACAGTTCTTTTATTCTACAGTGTCTAATCGCTTGTTAAGTTAATCTACATAATTTTTCATTCCAGATATTGGATTTTTCAGTTTTAGAAGTTCCATTTGGTTATTTTTTTCTAGTTTGTAAAAATATGCTTTGTGTTTCTCTGAGTATATTTATATAAATCATTTACAAACTTTGTCAGCTAATTCAATCATCTCTCTAATTTCTGCATCTGGTCTTAATGCTTACTCTTAAAAATTAAAACATTTTTAAAACAGATGAGGGAAATGAAAGGATATACAGATAAATGGAAAAGACATCTTGGATTCATGGATTGCAACATGGCTATTCTTATATCCTAAGGTTTCAAGAGAGATGGCTAGAACCACACCCTTCTTCTCCTGACTCTCTGAGCTTTCTTAACATACAGACTCATCTTCTTTCCCACGTAGGTCACCTAAGAAGTTCTTGGAATATTTTGTATCCAAAATTATCAGAAAGATAAAATTTGAAATCATAACTGTGCATTGGTTTGTAATGTCTATATTTCTCATCTTGAGCCATCAGTCTGTCTACAGGTTGGCATGCATTCATGGATACAGCCCTCATGATTTTCCCTATCCTCGGTCACTTGAGGATAGACTCCTAGGAGAGAAAGCTGACCAGGATTTGAGCCCCGCAAGTCTCAGGATGACCTTCTAACCTTGTCTGGCTGATACATCTCTATTGTCTCATAGCCCATGCCCCCTCTGGGTCGGTTCTGATTTTCATACCTTCATGCTAAAGTCTGAATGCCTATGTATTATGCAGTTTCCTTGGGCCCAGACTCGTAGATGAGGAATTTACTTCTCTAACCAACCCCAAAATGTATTTTCCTAGTATTCAGCTACTCCAAATAATCTGTCTTCAGAAACTCACTCATGGACGTCCCATTTTGACACCAACTGTTAGATCCTCTCCTCAGTTCCAATGCCTGGGAAAAGAAAAACTTCTGACCATGACGTGTCATGACATGTCACTTGTAATTGCCAAGCCAAAATCATGAACACTTACTTTTTTTTTTTTTCTCCTAGGATTTGTGCGTCTAGTTGGAGGGGATGGACCCTGCTCGGGGCTGGTAGAAGTGCATTCTGGAAAAGACTGGACTGTAGTATCTGATGGGAACTTTACGTTCCTCACTGCCCAGGTCATCTGTGCAGAGCTGGGGTGTGGCAAAGCTGTGTCTTTCCTGGGAGATATGTCCTTCAGGGAGTCAGATAGACAAGTGTGGCCTGAAGAATTCCAGTGTAAAGGGGATGAATCTGCACTCGGGTTCTGCCCCAGAGTGTGCTGTCCAGGAGGTCCTTGCCGCCGTAGGGCTGTTCATGTTTTCTGTTCAGGTGAGATGCAGAGCAGGACTTCAACCTCACTGCATACTCTGCTGGGGTAAGAAAAACGTGAGATTTGGCTGAAACCCTGTCTTCTCTTACTAGTGTACACGGAAGTCCGGCTCATGAAAAATGGCACCTCTCAGTGTGAGGGACAAGTGGAGATGAATATTTCTGGACATTGGAGAGCGCTCTGTGCCTCGCACTGGAATATGGCAAATGCCAATGTTGTTTGTAAACAGCTTGGCTGTGGAGTTGCCATCTCTGCTCCAAAAGGAGCATACTTTGTGGAAGGAAGTGATCAGATTTGGAAAGCTCGATTTCACTGCTCAGGGGCTGAGTCTTTCTTGTGGAATTGCCCTGTGTCTGCCCTGGGCATGCCTGATTGTACCCATGGAAACACAGCCTCTGTGATCTGCTCAGGTAGGAGAGAAGGAAGAGCTAACTGCTACTCAGGATGCTCCTTGAGTGAAATGTCCGTAGGGGTCACATTTCACTCATTCCTTGAGTTTGTCCCTATGAATAGAGAGTGGGGAAAAATTATTTTAAAAGTGAGAAAATCCATTATAAAATATGGTTCTTTTCCTTGTTATTTGCCACCAAGGCAAAGGATTTAAGAGGGATATCTTTTAAAATTAACACACTATTGGGGTACCTGGGTGGCTCACTTGGTTGAGCATTTGACTTGGGCTCTTAGGTCATAATCTTGCAGTTTGCGGTTCGAGCCCTGCATTGGGCTCTGTGCTGACGGTGTGGAGCCTACTTCAGATTCTCTCTTCCCCTCTCTCTCAAAAAATAAACAAACATTAAAGAAATTAACACTATTATTTAAATATATCTGAGTGTTTACAGAGAAAGTATGTAAGTATTGTGTAGCTTGATAAATCATAATAACATGAACACCGTGTAACCCCAACCCAGATCAACAAAGAGATCATTAGCACCCCAGAAGCCTACCAATCACTATCCCTACCTGTCTGCCTGAAGAAAACCAGTACCCAAACTTCTATGCTATAAAATAGTTTTTTCTATTTTGAACTTCATATGAAAGCATATAGTATGTTTCATTTTGTGTCTAACTTATTTGAATCCATACTATGTTTGTGATTCATGCATGAGTTATTTATAGCAGTGCTTCATTCATTTTTATTATTGTAATGTATTCCATTGAATGATCATGTGACCAGGTATTGATCCATCAATTGATGGTGTAGTTTTGATTTATTTCCAATTCTTAATTATTACAAATAGTGATGTTACAGATAATTGTGACAGTGACTTGTGATGCAAATATGTTTGTATTTATTTTGGGTGTTTAATTCTCGCCCTTTTATGTTTGCTCTTTTAATGGTGTTCGTCGATAAGCCAAATTCTTAACTTTAATAAGGTTCAGTTTATCAACATTTTTTTTTGCACACAGTGCTTCTTATATCCTTTTATTAAAAAATGTTTTTAATGTTTCTTTATTTTGAGATAGAGAGAGAGAGAGAGAATGCAAGCAGCAGAGAGGCAGAGAGAGAAGGAGAAACAGAATCTGAAGCAGGCTCCAGGCTCTGAGCTATCAGCACAGAGCCTGACGCAGGACTGGAATTCATGAACCATGAGATCATGACCTGAGCTGAAGTCACATGCTTAATAGACTGAGCTACCCAGGCGCCCCTTCTAATGTCCTTTTAAAGAGAACTTTGTCCTAAGATCCTGAAGACATTCCTCTATGGTATTTATGGAAGTTTAGTTACCTTTATTTTACATATAATTGTACAGTCCTAGAGTTGATTTTCACATGTGATAGGGATCAAATTTCATATTTTTATATGGATACCCAACAGACTCAAACTCCTTCCCTGAAAAGACACTTTTCCCCACTTTAGTGCCTCCTTTGTCATGTCATAATGAGTCTATGCATGTCCAAGTCTTTTTCTGGGTTCTATTCTCTTCTATTGTATCATTGTTTATTCTGGCACTAATGCCCCCGTTCAGTAATTATTGTAACTTTGTAATATGTTGTGATATGTGGTGATGTTACTCCTTTAACTTCATTGTTTTTCTTCTCAAGTGTGTTGATCATTTGTGGTCTTTTCCATATATATTTTATTTTTTAAAAATGTTTATTTTTGAGAGAGCGCACGAGAGCGTGCATGAGTGGGGGAGGGGAAGAGAGGGGGTGGAGAGAGAGAATCTCAAGCAGGCTCCGTGCTCAGCGTGGAGCCCAATGTGGGGCTTGATCTCACGAACTGTGAGATCATGACCTGAGCCAAAATCAAGAGTCGGATGCTCAACCAACTAAACCATCCAGGTGCCCCTTCCATATAAATTTTTAAAATTACCTTGTCATTTTTCACCAAAAAAATAGCTTGAAGATCTAGTCCAACATGGTGACATATGACGTTCCTAAACTTATCACCTCCCACTTACACATTTTTCCAATTATCATAAATGAGGTAGGAGTTATCCTCTCTCTTTTCTTAAATTATTTGGAAGATTGGGTGTTAATTTTTTCCCCCTATGTATTAAACTTTTTATTTTTAAATGAACACAAACTTACAGAAAAGTTGCAAGAACCATAAATATAAAAATCTGACTGTAACATTGGAAGAAAGGTGAATTACAGACCACTTTCTTTAGATGGATGCAGAATTCATGAAGAAAATGTTAGCAAGTTGAATCCAGAGATGTACAAAATGAATGCACCATAACCAAATAGAGTTTGTCCCAGAAATACAAAGTTAGTGTAAAATATACCAACTAACAAAACTAAACAAAAAAAGGAACCATGTAATCATTTCATCAGATGTGGAAAAGGCATTTGAAAAGATTTGAGAACAATGCATGAGAACATCTCAGTATATTGAAAATAGAAGGAACTTTCTTCAGTCTGCAGACCATATAAAAAAATGTTCAGAGCAAATGTCACACTTAATGGTAAAAAATTGAAATATTTTCCCCTGAGATGAGAGAGGTGATATTAATATCTATCACCATTGTTATCTAACAGTTTGTAGAGGGCAAAAAAAATTTTTAAGTATAAGAATTAGAAAGGAAGAAATAAAACAATTATTTGTAGGCTACATGATTGCAAGAAAACCCAAAAGAATCTACAGTTAGATTATTAGAAGTTATAGTCCAGAAATAACATTGCTGAGTACAAGCCCATGTACAAAATATATGCAAAAAATAATTTTATTAATAAATAGTATCAATAAACAGAAAATAAGATAAAAAGATGTCCTACTCATGAAACGATCAAAAACATAAAATACTGGGGAGAAAATCTAGTCAAAGACATAAACAGTCTCCAAGAGAAATTAAAGAAGATGTAAACCATGGACAGATACACCATATAAATGAGTTGAAAATACTAAATATTGCCAAAGTCAGTTACGTCAAAATTTATCTGTAGATTAAATCCCATCTAAATCAAAATGTAATCATGTTTTCTAAGCCAAAAAATTATTTTTATTTTTTTATTTTTAAAATATAGTTTATTATCAAATTGGTTTCCATACAATATCCAGTGCTCATCCCAAGTGCCCTCCTCAATGCCCATCACCCACTTTCCCCTCTTCCCCCATCAACCCTCAGTTTGTTCTCTGTATTTAAGAGTCTTTTATGGTTTGCCTCCCTCCCTCTCTGTTTGTAACTTTTTTTCCCTCTTCCCCTCCCCCATGGTCTTCTGTTAAGTTTCTCAATATCCACATATGAGTAGAAACATATGGTATTTGTCTTTCTCTGACTTATTTCACTTAGCATAATATCCTCCAGTTCCATCCACATTGCTGCAAATAGCATGATTTCATTCTTTCTCATTGCCAAGTAGTATTCCATTGTATATATAAACCACACTTTCTTTATCCAGTCATCAGTTGATGGACATTTAGGCTCTTTCCATAATTTGGCTATTATTGAAAGTGCAAGCAAAAAATTTTTTTTAAATTCAGCTTTACTAAGGTGTAACTGACAAAACTGTAAGACATTTAAAGTGCACAATGTGGTGATTGGATATGCATAAACATTGTGAGATGATCCCCCATTCTAGTTAATTAACAACAAATTTATCTTTTTGTGTGTGTGAGAACATTTAAGTTCAACTCTTATAGCAAATTTCAATTATATAATATGGTGTTATCAGCTATAGTCACTGTGTCATGCATTAGACAATCAGAACTTATTTATCTTATAACTGGAAGTCTGTACATTTTTATAAAACTCTCCCTATTTCCTTCACCCCAGAGCTTCTGGCAACAGCTTTTCTCTTCCATATTTCTATGACTTTGGTTGTTTTTAGATTCTACATAAAAATGATATTTTTATGTAGTACCTGTCTTTCTCTTTTTGACTTATTCCATTTAGTGTAATGCCCTCACTATCTATCCCTTTTGTCCCAGATGACAGAATTTCCTTCTTTCTCATGGTTGAATAATATTACATTATATATATGACACATCTTCTTTATCCATTCATCTCTTGATCAGTTAACATTGTTATAATTCTATTATCTAGTTCATAAGCCTTATTCAGAATTTCACAACTGTCCCAAATACATACTTTGCAGCAAAAAAAAAGAGTTGAAGTAATATGCTACATTCAGTTGTCATATCGCTTTATTCCTCTCTAATAAAGGAGGATTCCTGAATCTTGCTTTGTATTTCATGACATTGACTTTTTAAGAGAGAGAGAGAACATGAGCAGGGTGGAGGGGCAGAAGGAGAGAAAGAATCTTAAGCAGGCTCCATGCTCAGCACGGAGCCCAAAATGAGGCTTGATCCCACAACTGTGAGATCATGACCTGAGTTGGATTCAAGGGTCAGATGCTCAACTGACTGAGTCACCCAGGCACCCCATGACATTGACATTTTTAAAAAAATACAGGACAATTATTATGTAGAATCTCTTTCCAATTTGAGTAGTGGCCGTAATCAGGAGAATGAAATCTTATACAAGCATGGTAAATTGATATTAGATTTCATCCTGCCTGAATGCAAATTGGATTTGGCTTTTTTCAAAGTAGAGATTATTTTACCATATTGACAGTGATTTTAAAATATTAAGATATTTGGTGTTAGTGGTATGTAGTGGGGTAGTAGAAAAATAAGGTTTAGTAGAAGAGCAAAAGACTACAAAATTCCTGGAGGATAATTTGGCAATATATATGCCAGTATATACCATATATAGTTTAGATGTATGTTTTTTTTAAAATAAAAGTTTTAAAAAGTTTATTTATTTTTGATGGGGGGGTGCAGGGACAGAGAGAGGGAGAGAGAGAATCCCAAGCAGGATCCATGCTGTCAGCACAGAGCCTGATGTGGGGCTCGATCTCATGACTAAGATGATCATGACCTGAGCCGACATCAAGAGTCAGATGCTCAACTGACTACGCCACCCAGGTGCCCTGAGAGAGAGAATTTTTTTCTTTTATAGTTTATTGTCGTTAGTTTCCATATAACACCCAGTGCTCATCCCCACAAGTGCCCTCCTCCATGCCCATCACCCCCCTTCCCTCTCCCCCATCAGCCTTCAGTTTGTTCTCAGTATTCAAGAGTTGAGAGAGAGAATCTTAAGCAGGCTCCACAACCAGTGTGGGGCCTGACACATGGCTCGATCTCACAACCGTGAGATCATGACCTGAGCTGAAATCAAGAGTCAGATGCTTAACCAACTGAGCCCCCCAGGAGCCCCCCCAGTACATTTCAATTGTGGTAATTTAAGCTCCTTGTCAGGTAACTCCAACAACTAGATACCCTGTAAATTTCTTTCCAACGGCTCTTTCATCCTCCTGGATTTTTGTCAGATCTCTTCTCTTTTATACCCAGTTGTTGTTGTTGTTATTCCTATTATTATTATTATTATTTAGATTTTAATTTTTTAATGTAATCTCTATCTCAAGCGTGGGGCTCAAACTCATGACCTCAAGATCAAGAGTCTCATGTTCTACTGGCTGAACCAGCCTCTGCCTGGGCATTTTTGATTGGCAGACATCATAGATAAAAAATTATAGAAATCCTTCAGAGAGGATTTTGCTTTGCTTCCTCCTGGCACCTGTTTATGGACAGATCACCTTATTTAAAGGAATTACCTAATTAGATGTTGTGCATCTATCCTTGTGAGGAATAGTCTTTTATTTCAATTTTCCTTCCATGGTACAAGGGTTCTAGTTCTTAGGGTGCCTCCTCCTTGGCCAACTCTGAATTATTCTTTTACTCCCAGAGCCCTGTGAGTCTGGCAAAACCTCTGCTGAACGTTTCAGCGTCTTTGCTATAGTCTTGGAGTTGACAAAGGCCTCAAGGGGAAAGTGGCTCATCTCTGCCGGTCTTGTCTCTTCGAGCCTGGCTCCTAAAATTCTCACTGCCTTGGTAGATCTTCAACACTTTCAAGCAGTACTGATATATTACCACTTATTTTTTTTAAGTTTATTTATTTATTTTGAGAAAGAGACAGCATGAGTGGGGGAGGGGCAGAGAGCGGAGAGAGAATCCCAAGGAGGCTCAGTGCAGAACCAATGAGGGGCCCGAACCCATCAATTGTGAGATCATGACCTGAGCCGAAACCAAGAGATGGACGTTTAACTGACTGAGCCACCCAGGTGCCCGGATATATCCCCAAATTTTAAAATTCTTAGTGTAGCACTTGGCTTGAAATAGAAATTGTGGCCTTGTTAGAAGCAGTACTTTCCATAAAGAAGTGAATTCTAAAATTATGATAACACTACTCTGATGTAACAGCTTTCATCTCAGACCCCAGCACCAGGTTACTATTTAGTTTAAGTCATCTTCCTGTTTTTCAACACTACTAAGCCTCTGACCTTGCTGTTGCTGCAGGAAACCAGACCCAGGTACTGCCCCCATGCAACGACTCTGTGTCTGAACCGGCAGGCTCTGCAGCCCCACAGGAGAGTGCTTCCAACTGCTCAGGTGAGGGGTCCCACTGGACCAGAAAGCCCTTTTCATTTCCTGTTAAATGCCCCAGTGGTCTGATTCTCTCCTCAGATGGCAGACAGCTCCGCCTGGTGGACGGAGGCAGTCCCTGCGCTGGCAGAGTGGAGATCCTTCACCAGGGCTCCTGGGGCACCGTCTGTGATGACAGCTGGGACCTGAACGATGCCCACGTGGTATGCAGACAGCTTGGCTGCGGAGAAGCCCTCAATGCCACGGTCTCTGCTCACTTCGGGGTGGGATCAGACCCCATCTGGCTGGACGACCTGAACTGCACAGGAAAGGAGTCCCACATTTGGAAGTGCCCTTCCCGGGGCTGGGGACAGCATGACTGCAGGCACAAGGAAGACGCAGGGGTCATCTGCTCAGGTCTGCCTGCACACTGTCTACAGGTTGGACGAGGAGGTGGGGGCTCTGCAGGATGGGGGGCTGAGCCCTGTTGCTCAAAGGGCCAGAGGAGAAGAATACTTCCTGCCACAATGCTGGTCTTCCTGGCAGCTGTGAAGATTAGATGTTTTCTTTTCCTCCTGTGGCAGCTGAGGTTGGGGTCCTTCCTTCTCAGCAAGAGCCCCTGACAAAGCCATTTCCTACAGTTTCCATTTGAAAGCAGAGCTTGCTCTTCGGTTATCTATGGTGGCAAAGTCTTGACATCTTATTGCTGTTGAAATACATTTCCACACCGTTAGTGGTAGAAACCACACAAATTTATTAATGTACAGTTTTTCTTGTTAGAAGTCTAGCAAGGGTCTCGCTGGACTCAATCACAGTGTCATCAGGGCAGCATTCTTTCTGGAGACTAGGGGAGATTCCTTTTCCCTGTCTTTTCTAGTTTCTTAAGGCCATGTGCGTTCATTGGCTTGTAGATTGCTCCCTCTCTTTTTCTTCAGGCTGACAACATTGCCTCCCTCTGACCATTTTCCCCATTATTCCATAGTCACGTTTTCCTCTGACTGAAGCTGGAAAAGTCTTCCCATTTTTAAGGATGTGATTGGATTTGGGCTCACCTGGTTAACCCACACTATTCCAGGTTAATCTCACCATCCCAAGGCCCTTAATCACATCTGTGACATCTCTTTTGCCATGTAAGGTAACATATTTACACAACATGTTTGAGGGGGCATTTCATTATTTTTTTTATTGTTTTATTATTCTGCTTATCATCCCATTTTCCACACACTCTTTCACAAACTCTGTTAGAAGTTTTGTCAGGAAGCAGGATTCAGCTTTCCCTACGTGTAGAGCGCCCAGGTGAGTATTCCTCTCTGTTCATATTCTATTACATCATTCTGGTGGAAATAGAAACACAGACACAAACAGGCAAAATCAGGTAAAAGGGAGACAGATTTCAGTCTTGTCATCTTGTGGATGCATCTTCAGCAGAGTCAGTGATGAATGTTCACAATCTCTGGCATGGAGAAAAAAAAATCAAGCGCATTTGTATGGAATGCTTACTGTGGACCGTTTCCCCCTCTCTCCCCTTTTGATTTAGATTTCCTGAACCTCAGGATGGTGAGCGAGGACCAGGAGTGTGCTGGGTGGCTGGAAGTTTTCTACAACGGGACCTGGGGCAGTGTCTGCCACAGCCCCATGACACCCATGACCTTGTCCATCATCTGTAGACAGCTTGGCTGTGGAGACAATGGGACCGTCAATTATTCCATAGTTCCCAGGGAGGGTTCTAGACTTCGGTGGGTGGATCAAATCCAGTGTCGGAAAACTGATTCCTCTCTCTGGCAATGTCCTTCTGGCCCGTGGAAACACAGATCATGCTCTGCAAAAGAGGAAGCTTATATCTCATGTGCAGGTAACTTACTGTCTATGTCTGTTCCAGTCCTGAAGAATGTTGTTAGTGAGATATTTTATCTTCACATCTAAGGGATGAGTTTAATATAAGACTACAAAATGAAGTTTGGATGATTATTTAATTCACTTGTTCCGATATTGTTTCGAAGGAAAAAAAATCAGGAAACCTGTGCCAGTAAGACTTTACATGAAAAGTACCAGAAAGAATAAGTAATCCCCTGATAAACTTTCTAAGCAATTGCTAATTAATTAGTAATAGTTAATTAGGAATAGCCCAACATGTTAGGGTAAAATCAATCCTGATTGTTATTTTTTTTAGGAGAGAGAGAGAGCGAGAGAGAGAATAAGAATGAATGAATGTGTGCATGTGCCTATGTGAGTAGGGGAGGGGCAGAGAGAATCTCAAGCAGACTCCATGCTCAGTTTGGAGCCCGACTTGGAGCTCTGTCCCACAACTGTGAGATCATGACCTGAGCCAAAATCAAGAGTTGGATGCTTAACTGACTGAACCACCCAGGCACTTCCTGATTGTTTTGTTTCTTGAGCTGATGGTATTTTACTCTGGACTGCATTGATATTGGTCAGACTAATTCTTCAGTCAGTCTCTTGGTAGATAGTAATTGAGTGCCTTGTAGGCACAAATTTATACTGTGCGCAGGAGGATGGAGAAGAGAAGAAAATGTAGTCTCCACCATCACGGAGCTTACAATCCAGTGTTGAAAATTCTTATTTGACAGAAATTTCATGAAGAGGTAGAAAGTGCCATGAAGAGGTAGAATTCGGGTAAACAAAGAACTCATACTTAGATGGAAACCTGAAGGCTGAGTAAGAGTATCTCAAAGGAAGAAGGTGGAGAGATCACGGGTCAGTGTACATACTGAGGTGGGAGGAAACATGGAGTCTTTGAGTCACTGAGAAAAGCCCATCATGGCCAGAGCAGAAAAGAGGGAGAGTGGTACAGGGTGACCCTGGAATGGTGAGCAGAATCAGAGACCTCTCTGAGGCAGGGCACAGGAAAACATTCCTGTTTAAGAGGAATTTGTTTATCTTCTTGGCTGCCGCATCTTGGGGAACTAAGTCAGTGGCCTAATGTCCCCATGTCTTTCTGCTTGAATTTGTCTCTTCTCAGAGGCCTTAGGATCACAGTCATCATGGCTGATCCTGTATCCTCTAGGCCTTTCATTAACCACCATGTACTTAATCTGTCCCCTTCATCCCGCTCCCCCAAAATGTTCTGCAGAGCCTGCTAGAATTTGGAGCCCATCATCTTCAAATTCCTTTATGCCCTCAGTGTTCCCTTCACTTTCACGTTCTGATCAAAACCTGACTTTTCCCTGGAAACATTGATTTGCCTGTCAACTGGAGGCTCTTTGTTTCTCTCTCAAAACACTCTTTTCTCTGGGCTGGGAGTTGGAGGAGGTATACTCCTTGCTCTCAGTTGTCACTTTCAACAACTCCTCTTCTGTCTGTCTTCTCAACACCCAGCTACGTGAAATTCACACCATGAGACAATACTGCCCTCTGCTTATGCTCGTTGCTGTCATCATCCTAACCTTCTGGTCACTTCCCCTTGTCCACTGAAGACTGTAGCACCACATTCACCAGGTTGTTCATCTCTGTCTTACTCCTGGAACCAGTGGTGGTTTCTTCAATGCCCTTAAACACAACCAAGACAACATCCTGGCCTCTCAGTTCATTGACTTCCTTATTTCCAAGTACCTTTTCTTCCAGTCTCTCTGACTATGCGTATGCTACTGACCACCAATAACTGTACACCTTGAAATCCTGATTTCTTTATTTCGTTCTCTGGCCAGTGCCTTTTATCCTTATGGCTCCTAACCTAAGAATACTCCATTTCAAATAATTGCTCGTCCTCCTGGAGATGCCCGGTCTTTCCCCCTGTCAATTTTTTTTTTTTTACTTTTCTACTCTCCTCCATGTCTGCACATTTTTTTCTTAGCCAAATGAGATAGTATGATCCAGCATTGTAATCATTTGCCTTTAATTTATTCAACTCCCTTGCCTCCTCTTTGTCAACCACACCTGGAAAACTCCAGACTTGGTTAAAGTCAACTACCTAAGTACTCCTTGTCTGCACTGGATTAACGGAAAGGTGGGAAAATGGCACACAGTCATGGTGCCATTCTAGTTTGGAATTCATGGACAGTCTCTAATGGGTGTTCCACAGTGTCCTGAGTACTCCTGTACTTCTCCAATATGTGGATTTGTCCTATCTTTAAAATTATATTTTACATATTTTCTGCTCTCCTCACATTGTCAACACCTGATCTATTCTCAGATCATGATCTTGCCTCTTACCTCACTGAGAAATCGGAACAGTCAGCTGTGAACCTCTCGTCCCCTTTTACCAAATCTACTCACTTGTGGTCTCGCGCACACTCTCTACTTAACTTGGCTTCCTGCCTCAGTGGCCTCAGTCCTTATCATTGGCCAGTTC
The DNA here is from genome assembly GCA_028646485.1 of Cryptoprocta ferox. Taxonomy (NCBI): domain Eukaryota; kingdom Metazoa; phylum Chordata; class Mammalia; order Carnivora; family Eupleridae; genus Cryptoprocta; species Cryptoprocta ferox. The sequence goes on along the minus strand of CM053571.1, from coordinate 93,001,334 downwards.
TTCCACTCAGGCTGTGGAGCCTAATTGCACTTGTCTTGTCAAAGTCTTCACTTCTGTTATGCCCTCTTCCTTGTACCATCGACTTCCTCCCTGTCTCCTGGTTTATTCTCATCAACGTATATATGGGCTTGAGCGTCTCACATCTTGAAAAATACCTGAAGAGTTTTCCTTGACTCCAGTTCCCTTCCTAGCTACTGCCCATCCCTCTTCTTTCCCCTTCTCAGCCAAGTTTCTAAAAGGACGATCAGTAATCACTCACCGTTTTCACAGTTTTTTGTCTTTTACTGTTCTAAACTCATCCCAGTTAAGTGGTAGCGTCTGCCATTCCTCCGAACTGGTAAGGTAATGAAATGTAGCAAACTTTTCTCTCTTCATTACTCATGATTTTTTGGCAGCATTCAACAGGCTGACTTCTCTTTCCTTCTCATTTTTTCCCCTCTCCTGACAGTCACTCTACCTCATTGATTGTTCTTCCTATTCTGCCTCGTTGTTCTTATGCTTACAGGGTTATAACTCCTGTGCTCAGCCTCTAGATCTTGGAGACTCTCAGGGCTCAGTATCAGACTCTCTATTCTTCTTAGCTATACTCCCTCCCTAAGGCCCGTGGCCCAAACAACATCTATGCACTAACAATTTTCAAATATATACCATCACAGCTGATCTCTGTCCCTAATACAAACTCATATAGTCCTTTGCTACCTGACATCTCCACTTGAATATCAGTGGGCTGCTCAAATTTTAGTCCAAGGCAGAATGTTTGATTCCACCTTATCAATTCCTGTTCCTGATTTTTCCTCCCCGCTGTATTCCCCCTTTCAGTTAATGTCACTACCATTACTCAGCTACTTAAGCTCAATATATAGGAGTCAGCCTTCATTTCTCTACTTCCCTCACCCTCTACTTCCCATATAATAGTAAGTTCTGCTGGCTCTGTCTGCAAATATATCCTCAGTGCTTCTATTCCTTCCATTGTCACCATTATCTTAGTGCCTTATCATCTGTCAGAGAGAAGTTTAAAAAATTAGTTTGTATTTTTGTTCCTGCTTATAAACCTCCAGGGGCTTCCTGTTGAACTTAAGATGAAACTCAGAGTTCCTATACTGATTGACAAAGCCATATATGATTTGTTCCCTACCCACCACTCAGTCTTTTTCTGGGAACATTTTTCCACTCAGTTGGTACACATATTGACTCTCTTTGTGTCCATGAAATAGCCAGGCCTGGGGGAAGTAAGTGAAGGCAGGCTGGCCATCCTTTAATGCCTCAGTAATCTTTTATCAGGCAGATGATATTGTTCATCCTAAGACCTCACACTAGCTGTTCTATCTGCTTTGCTTGCTTGTCAACTTCTCATCATTCAGTTTTTACATTAAATGTCATTTCCTTGGTGAGACACCCCCTTCACAATTTAAATGCTTTTACCTCCCAAAATTCTTTATGACATACTTTGGATACTATGCACTTAGTGTGTGTGTGTGTGTGTGGTGTGGTGTGTGTGTGTGTGTGTGTATGCGTGTATGCACATGTCTGTGTTTTATTTGTTGTGGAATGTGGAGAGTGATAAACAAGTAAACAGATAAAACAATTGCAGGTGGTATTAAAGGCTATGATTTAGTCAATGTCTCAGTAACTCATCCCATTAGATTAATTACGAAGACTGTTATTTTCACTTGTCACTTGGACTGAACCCAGGGCTTCGGATAATCTTGTTTGGGGGCAATACCACCCCCAGCTTCCCCTAACCTAGCCCTTCCCCACTGTCTGGTTCTGCAGGAATGAGACCCAAGAGCTGTCCAGCAGCTGCCCCCTGCACAGGTACATCAGCCCCTCTTGCCTCCCCTGCTGGCTCCTTCCCTCCCACCAGGGGCGGTAACAGAAGGTGCTGCTGCCTTTTCAGACAAAGAGAAGCTCCGACTCAGGGGAGGAGACACCGAGTGCTCAGGGCGAGTGGAGGTTTGGCACGATGGCTCCTGGGGCACAGTGTGTGATGACTCCTGGAACCTGGCAGAGGCCGAGGTGGTGTGTCAGCAGCTGGGCTGTGGCTCTGCCCTGGAAGCCCTGCAGAAGGCAGCATTTGGCCCGGGGAATGGGAGCATCTGGCTGGATGAGGTGAAGTGCAGAGGCACGGAGTCCTCCCTGTGGGATTGTGCTATAGATTCCTGGGGACAGAGCGACTGCAAGCATGAGGAGGATGCTGGAGTGAGGTGCTCTGGTGAGCAGTTCTGGTTGAGCTGGAGCAGGGCTGGGGGACAATGGGGTGGGCCAGGGTAAGATGGGAAGTTTACATTTGGAAAGCATTGAGGTGCTGTAAGCCCTGGATCGAGGGGAGGGGGAGGACTCAACATTGATGTTGTGGTAATTGAGGGGTGATTTGGGGGCTCAGGTGAGGAAAATGGGCTGCTCTGTGCTCTGGCCAATTCCTGTACTGCAAACTCCTGTTTTTCCCTCTAGGTGAAACAACAGTATTGCTGTCTACTGTACCAGGTACAGTGCCACAATCTGTGGGCAGAGGGGAATATTCAGATTCTGGGGACTTGTTCTGTGGAATCTGACAGAATTAGCCAACTCAGAAAAGGAAAGATCCTGAGGAGCCATTGGCTGGTGGGGAAGTCTTAGGACGTTTTCCTTGGGTAAGCTTTCCCTTCATTGGCCCATTGTGCCAGACGTTTCTCTTGCCCTGGGGCCAAGGCAGTCTGGTTCCTGTGCTGCAGAATCTAGGGATTTCCCATTTGTCCTTGAGTGTCACTCCTCAGCAGCAAGATGCCTATCCCAGGAGCTGTTTGATGCTTGGTCTGGTGAAGCCCAAAGAAAGGGGGCTGCATTTGTATGGCTTGGCCCTCAGAGGCTGTTGCAGCAGGGAAGCCCTCTGATAATCTTAGCACTCCCTTGGACCTCACTGGAGTGGACTTGAATTTATCTCAGGACAAGGCTTGGAGTGCCCACCAGGGTCATGGTCAATCCTGTTGTGTCTGAGACTGGGACTTCCTCGTCCTATACCTCTGGAAATGCTCAAGGAGTTTCCTGGGGCCCCTGCTCTTCTATTGGTTTTATTCTCTTTAGGGAAAAGACCAGGCTCAAATCCTGTCCGTGGCATCTTCTCCCTGTCTGAGATGCTCTGCTTCATCCTGGGGGCCCTTCTCTTCCTGGTCCTCATCATCCTGGTAACTCAGCTGCACAGATGGAGAGCAGGGAGCAGAGGTAGGCTACAGGGGGGTACTGGGTAACATGGAAAGTGTGTGGAAGCAGGAGATGGGGCCAGGCGTGAGAGGGGGGAAACCCGTGTTTGAAAAACTCCATCTGCTCCACATTAAACTATAAGAGCTGTGTCTATAGAGGCTTTTAGTGTTGGAGTATGAACACTCATAAGTCATGGCTTCTATGTGAGACAGGAAAGAATAGGAGCTGAGCTGTGGACATAAGGTAGGCAAGGGAGAAGGTGCAGATGTGGTGCATGGGGTTTGAGACTATGAAGATATGCTGGCAGCCCTGAGGGCTTCTCCCTGTGTGAGCCCTGGGAAGAATGATTGCTTGTTGGTTCAGGGATGAACTCAGGTGCCAATCTCTCACTTGCTGGTGGTTTGCTCAGCTTTATCCAGTTTCGAAGATGCTCTCAATGAGGCTGTGTACCAGGAGATTGATCTTCTTGCGACAATGAAGGAAGATCTACTGGGCAGCACTGGTGTGTATCCCTACCTTGCCATCCTGGGACTTCTGGTTGTTAGCTCCTCGCTGTCTGCGAGCCACGTCTTCTCAGAATGTACAGATCCCATGTGTACCCAAGGCTCACAGAGGCAGGCCCTCCAAAGGCTGCAGGATGGGCCCCTCCTGAGCCCCTGTGAGCTCTGAGCCTTCTCTTTAGGCTACAGGAGCTTGCCTGCTCCAGCATTTCTTTTCAGCCTTACCACAGCTCCCACGAGCACAAGAAGGCATGTTCTGTTTGTTTTGTGATGTTTTTCTCCACATTAGCATCCCTGTCAGATGACTCAGTGACTATTACACTGGGGATGGTGAGGGGAACAGTGACTTTAAATCTGCTCCAGGTAGTAGGGGTGGATCTGCCTTGGCTGGATATTAGGGGCAGGAGACTTTCCATCCTAGAGATGAGATCCAAGAGGGACCGTCTTCCTTTGACTAGGATTAGAGGGATCTCTTCTCTCCTCCTTCTCTGGTTGCTCTGAACATGCCTCATGTTGAGGCCAGGCTCTCTGTGTTCAGAACCATCCTCATTCAGTCACAATTAATACACATTGTTTTGAAAAATAACATCTGGAAAGGCTGGCTGACAAAATATTTTAGTAATGCACATTGGTGCAAGAGTTTCTCTGAAACATGTAGTTTTAATAAGGATGTATTGAGATGTTTGGATCATTTTTCTGGTTTACGGACATATCAAAATGAAATACATGACCTTGAAGAAGACCTGTTAAAACATAGAGTGGATAGTTAGTGCCTCTACTTTAGCAGCCTTCAGAATCTCTGCAGCAGGATTTTATATATTTCCTAGGCCAGCTCATTTACTGTGGTTTCATCTGACCCCCTTTTCTGCTCTTAAACTCCTAGCTCAGGGGACTGACACCCCTGCTGAGGATTATGATAATGCTGAAGAGGTACCAGTGCGTGAGGCTCCTCCTGCCTCTTGGATGAATGAGGGGGAAGCGCCCCCCAAGGAGAATGGGATGAGGGCCTCTCAGACAGGTGAGTAGGGTTAGCTGATCTCCTGTAATTTTTGTCTCTGTCCTGGAAAGGGTGAATTCGAGCTCCTCATTGCCCACCCTTCCTATAGACTTATATCCTTCAACCATCTTCCTTTCTTTAGTGCTGACATATTCCTTGGGAAGGGAGGATTCACTCTGTATTCCAAAACTTCATCTTTGATGTGCTTGCATTAAGACTTAGAGGTTAACTTACCAAATCCAAAAATAGAACAACTGTTCTAATAACATTTTTGCTCTGTCTCATATGTGAAAGGCATTTAAGATTTAAGAAATATTGCAATTTTGGAATTTGTGAATCATTTTGATCATGTGAGATGTTCTATAATCATATGTTAGCCCTAATATGTACAAAGTCTATGATATATGGTGGCCTTGAATAGTAAAGCCAAGGTGATGGATTATAGAGACTGAATTTGTGGGCAGTTATCTGTGGATACTGGAGCCAATCTGCTCCACACATTTCAATGGTCAAATGAAGACATTCATTCTCCAGAGAAGAGTATTTCTCCATCTCAGGGCCCATGTGATTCCTGGGGAGGTGGCAATTATGGAAGGATCCTGTGATTGTTTTTGTGGGCATTTGGGGACACAAGAGGAGAGTTGGATACCCAGTGAGGACCTGAGATTTCTCCCAGGTCTCCTGTGCTTTTCATTCTGAATTCAGACCTGTAAATTGTGAAAGGAGAAATTTTCATGTCCCTTCTTATGATTTTCACCGTTCTTGGGCCATCACTTTGCTGAGAAACATGTCTTCATAGAGCCCCTGTGTTGGCCATAGATCTGTGATAACAGCATCCCAGATAAGCTGAGGCCCCAGAAACTCACATGGACTAGATTTTGATAGGATAACCTTGATATATCTTTGCTGTAACTAATACTAAATTGTCTGAGCCTCCTTGAGCATTATTGGGTCTCCAGGGATGCTTTGTCACCACCATTTACTTGACTTGCTTCCACCGTAGGGCACCGTCCTGTCCCTTTGTCACAGTTCCAATCAAACTTCTCTTTATTGTTTCAGTCTCTTCTCTGCAGTTCTCTGGAGAGGTAGCTGATCCGAGGAAAGGAGAAGACAGTCCCTGGCTGCTCCAGGGGGAAGAAGGTGACCCTGGCTATGATGACGTTGAACTAAATGACCCTTGAACATCTACTATGGTTTTCTCCTGATGTTGCATTAAAAATGAGATAAGGCCTCAGATATTCTAATTGCCTGTATTTCATTAGAGTAGTGCTGACCTATAATTGTATTATATGGAAATTACTTAAAATGAAATATTCTGAATAAAGTACTTTTTGCTTTGTTGATAATTTAGTAAGTTTCATATTGATTCAGTTTCCCTCAAAGGAAATACAAGGTGAATAAACTGACCTGTATTCTCACCTCCCCTATAGGCTACTCAAGGCATTACTTTGTCCAGGCTCTTGAATGTTCCAGGTCTCTCTTTCTTAGACAGGGGACTCTAAACTTGGTCCACACTCATACCCTCATTCTTACCAAGATGAACTCATGGGAAAAACCAGTCCTGAATATTCATGTATGCTCTTCCTCGAGACGTTGTATCATCTGTTTTTAAACAATTCCTAGGTACCAGACTTAGGTATGAATTTCAAAGTTGAGGGTGGGAGTTTGACTAGAGGGAGAAAATGGATACAGCTTTCCTTATCCTGCCCAAATTTTCATGGGTCAAGTAAAAATCCAATTCTCCATTACTATCTCTTCTTATTTCATCTTTTATTCTCTAGGTTACTTTTTTCATTTATTACTCAAGCCCATACAGATTCCTTCTCACTCGTCTCTCATGTCTAGTTGGTTTTTAATAAATCATTTTAAATTCAATTGTTCCTTTCCATCACTTCTTATTTCTTCAGAACATTGTCATTTTTTGTCTGTCCAATTATAGAGCCTTCTGAGTGAATTCTATCAACTCATATCTCTCTTTACTTCAAGTTGATAAAGGACAAATTGGCACTCACCCACAGACCTGCATCCAAGTGGGACAGGAAGATAAAGAAGAGACCCAGGCAGAGGAGATCCAGAAGGAATATAGACAGAAAAATCAGGAACTATTGGCTACTTGGGGTTTATAGATGTGGATGGAGGGGTCTGACATGATTGAACTATTAAAGGAAGAATTTCAGACCAGTGGGATTTTTCTCTGGAAGCATATTGCTCTAAGATTGCTTTGATCTGGTAACTATTGACTTTCAACGGGCAGATATATTCCTGCTTACACATTAAGCCTTCTCATACTCTCCAGACTCCCCTTCACCTGATTCCTCCACCCCACTACCCACCCCCTGTCTCATGCACATGCCCATAGTCTAAGGGTAACATACAGTATAGGAAGGACAGATCAGAGACCCAGCCTGATGTGGTCTCTCAGCCATAATTCATTATGGGAAATTTTGGAAGTGATCTGACATTCTCTGAGCTTTTAGGTGTTATTGGGACTGATTCAGAAAACCAACTTTTATATGTCTGGAACATCTCACTGCTGAACTTGAAAAACAAAGTCTCTCCCCACAGGAGAAAAATCAGCATTCACTGTTACTAAAGATCACATTTTGTCAAAACCAAATGGTCAATAAAAAGGCATTGTCTTTACAATCCCAGAGATAGCTCTTCAGATTCATTGAGCTAATCTAATATCTCTGCTGATTTTAAGAATTGAGGCTGTGCTTACCTTGAGCACTCACTAGGATACTGAATAGGAGAAAAGCAATTTTCTGGAGAAAGCAGAATCGGTTCATGGATTTTCAGATCCTTATCTCTTCAGGTAACAGCCTTAGCTTCTTCAAACCATACCAGGGACACTTCTGGTCCTTAATGGGGCTCCTACAGCAGGAAGGGAATTATATAGTACCATCCCTGGCTTCACTATTTTCTGGGAACCAAGAGAAACTGTTTAACGTCTTCTCTGCCAACAAAGACTATATAAAAAGGAATCTTTCTGAAATACAAACACCAATTACCTGCTGTCTCTTAAATATCTCCTTATATCAGATACAAGGTTTCTTGACATTAGGTGTCATTTTGTCTCCAAAGGTCCTACAGAAAAGCTCTATCAAAAAATATATGCTGTTCTTTTCTCCATCCCAGAGGTCTGGCTCAATGGCTGATTCAGCTCAGTTGGTGTTATTGACAGTCCGGCATACTGTTTTAGGGTCAGTTCTACCACATATGGCTCAAGAAAAGATGATTTTTTGGTTTAATGAAGCCTAGGTCTCCAATGTCAAATGAACAAAATATTGTGGCCCTAAAGAAATGAGAAGTATCCAACAGAACAAAAAAAAAATCAGATGAGTGGAAAATTTGGATTAGAAAGATAAAAAAAATTCTCAAGAAGATGAAAAGAAAGGTGAGATGGACATCAGAGGAACATGATTATTGGGTCTTAGAGTGGGCTTTCCTTTCATTTCTGGTTGGTAAGTGAAAGCCTTGTAAAGATCAAAGACTCCTGAGGACAACAAGTATGAAGTATGTCTTTCTATCACATCACAGAGAATTTTTTGTCTTCGAGACTACCATGGCCACTATGGACACATCACCTAGGAATAAATTATAGTTCCCCAGACATGGTGGACCTACAGATTACAGATCAGTTACAAAATGAATCCCCATTTACACTATGGCAATCTAGTTAGAAAGTACATGCCCTTCTACTCATAGGTCTTTTTCATCAACATTTCTGTTTCTCTGTCTCCCCTTCATTTGTTCATTTTCATATAAACCATCTACTACTTTCACATTCTTTTCAGGCCTCTGAGTAATTAAATAAAATGACTATCTTACAGTGCTTGGAAATGAAATCTGTTTTACAACAGATTGCTTATCATATCCTTGCTATCAACAAAACAAGTACAGTACTCATGTTTTCACTGTTTTAAAAAGTTATTTTTATTGAGATATAATTGACATATAATATTGTGTAAATTTAAGGTGTACAATGTGTTGATTTGATACATTTATATATTGCACTATGATTACCACCATAACATTAGGTAATACCTCTATCATGTCACATAATTATCATTTATTTTTTGTGGTGGGGGCAATAAAGATCTAGTCTCTTAGCAACTTTGAAGTTTATAACACAGCATTGTTGTCTATAACCACTATGTTGTTCATGAGTTCTCTAGGCCTTATTTATCTACTGGTTGCAACTTTGTACCCTTAAACTACAACTTCCCAGTTCTCCCAACCCCCAGCCTCTGGTATGCACCACTGTACCCTCTGTTTATAGGAATTTGATTTTTTTGACTCCACATGTAAGTGATATCATACAGTAATTGTCTTTCTCTCTGACTTATTTCACTTGGCAAAATGCACACTTACCATGTAGTTTCACTTGTTTATGTTTTTGTTGCTTGTGCTTTTAATGTCATATCTAAAAAAATCATTCATTGCCAAGACCAATGTCAAGGAACTTCTTTCCTATTTTTTCTTCTAGGAGTTTCACTCTATCAATCTTATGTCAAAAATTTTAATTCATTTTGAGTTAATTTTTGTTAATAATGGAAGACAGAGATCGAAATTTATGTTTCTGTATGTAGTAATCCAGTATTTCCAACACCATTTGTGGAAGAGACAATCCCTTCCTCACTAAGTGTTCTTGACTCTCTTGTCAAATATTGACAATATATGTAAAATATATTTCTGGGCTCTATATTCTATTCCATTGGTCTGTGTGTCTATTTTTTATAACAGTACCCCACTGTTTAATTTACTACAGCATTGTAATATAGTTTGAAATCAGGAAGTGTGATGTGTCTGGCTTTGTTCTTCTTTGTCATAATTGCTTTGTCTATTTCAGGTCTTTTGTGGTTTTATATGAATCTTAGGATTGTTTTTTTTCTATTTCTGTGAAAAATGCCATTGGCATTTTGATAGAGATTGTGTTTAACCTAAAGATGACTTTGAGTAGTCTGAGCATTCTAACAATATCAAGTCTTCCAATCCATGAACATAAGATATCTTTTCACTTGCTTATGCCTTCTTCAATTTTTTTCACCAAGTAGAGATATTTTAATTTGTTGGTTAAATTTATTCCTAAGTATTTTATTGTTTTTGATAGTGTTATAAATAGAACCAATTTTTTAAATTTGTTTTTAAGGAAATTCATTGTTAATGTATAGAAACTACTAATTTTTGCATGTTAATTTTGGATACTACAACTTTACTGAACTCATTGATTACATTGGTTGAGTTTTTAGGATTTTCTATATAAAAATCATGTCATCTACAAATAGAGATAATTTTATTTTTTCCTTTCAGATTTGTATATCTTTTATTTATTTTTCTTGCTTGATTGCTCTAGCTAGCAATTCCAGTACGATGTTGAATAGGAATGGTGAGAGTAACCACTGGAGTTTTGATCCTGATCATAGAGAAAAGGCTTTTCACCATTCAGGATGATGTTAGCTGTGGGCTTGTCAGATATGGCTTTTATTATATTGAGATATGTTCCTTCTATGCCTGATTTGTTAAACATTTTTATCACGAATGGGAGTTAAATGTTGTCAAATGCTTTTTCTGCATTTATTAAGATGATAATGTGATTCTTTTCTTTCATTCTATTAAACTGATGAGAACAGATATTACACTTGATTGTAGCCAAAAGGCTGAGAAGCAATTCTTTCATACTATTAATGTGATGCTTCATATTGACTGGTTTGGGGGTGTTGACCATGTTTGCATCCCAAGGATAAATCCCACTTTTCGTGGTGAATGATTCTTTTAATGTGCTGCTGAATTTGGTTTGCTAGTATTTTACTGAGAATTTTGCATCCATAATAATCAGAGGTATTGGCCTATAGTTTTCTTTTCTAGCAATTTTTTTTTCTATTGTTGGTGTCAGGAAGTCCTGCAGGATTTCAGCCAGCACCACTATTTGGGGTCCTATAAAGTGTTTAATTCATTAATGTGGGATCTTGCACCACATTTCTTCAGACCAACGGTTCCACGTTATGGCAAAGGAGACTTGTCATGGGTTATGTGACTGTAGGACACAAGAGGCCTATCACCCATCCACTCACAGAGTGATGGAAATTATCTATTGAAGGTGTATCTGAAAACCAGCTTGGAGATGATACCCTGCAAGGATGGGGCCCACCATCCAAAGTACAATGTATATTTTCAAAATTAGTTAGCATTATGTGGTTACCCATGATATAGCCAACAGGTAAGAATATATGTATCCAACTCAGTGGAAATAGGAATGGAATGGCTATGCTTACCTTCATTCCCAATAGTCCACTTGAGGCATTTGGGATTTCTATCTTCTAAGGCTAGGCTTTATGGATTTAGAAGCTCTGGTTCCCAAAAGGAAAAATGATTCCACCAGGGGCCACAGTAAGTGCCACATTAAACTTTAATCCATGGCTGCTTTCCAATAACATCAGGATATTCATGACAAATTATCAACAAGCAAGAAAACAATTACCTCATTATTGGAGTAAATGACCCTAATCATCAGGAAGAGGAAAAGTTCTTCACACAACAGGTGCAGATAAGAATATACTTGGCACCTATATTTGGGTATCCCTTGGCACTCCCTTGCCACATTTTGATAATAAATATGCCAGAGCATGAGTCACAGCCTGAGAAGTTTAGGGTGGCCAGAGTTTAAGATCCCTCAGGGTGAGGGTCTGGATCACCCCCACCAGCTAAGGTACCTACACCAGCAGAGGTGCTAATAAAGGATGAAGGAAATCTAGAATGTGGTAAAGGAGGGAGATGTTGATTTGTAGTTGTGGACTCAAGACCCAACTGCAGTGGTAGGGATCTGTAGCTTGTCTTAACTAATATTCCTCTTGCAAATTACCCCAGAAAAAGAAGCATACAAGAATCCAACAAAAATAAGCTCTCATAACAATGTAAAATGCACACTTAATGCATAAAGCAAATGAACTGGAGGGAGCCACAAAAGTGGCTGTGGTGGAGGCTATGGTGTGACCCTTTCTGACTAAGTCACTAATTTTCGAGCTGCTTTAGGTGTTGGTGGCTGTCCCCTCCTTGGGGACAGCCCTCATCGAGTAACTCCTCAGTGCATGGGTCTCTTTGTTTCTATTTGGAAAAGGTATGAAGGGCCATTCCAGATCCCTGTGGTATCAACTGAGCCTCTGTGACTACATTACAGTTCAACTTATTGCTCTGTCTAATCTGCCTCTTTTGGTTTCCTAAGAGAGTCTTCCTCAAACTTCCTAAGAGAACTTCCTGTTCTCAGATCTTCATCCCAGAGAGTGTTCTTTGGGAGAACTCAACTTGTACGAGCTATTTCTGTTATAGTGAAAAGTTTCATTGTGACTAAAGTGTTAGTTCTTGGTCCTTATTTTGGTACCAGGTATTAAGCATTAGAAGAGTTGGCTCAGGGTTTACTACTGTGTGCATTTCTGTAAGCTCTAGAGTAATATTGATACCCTGTGATGTGGGTCACTGCAGATGACAGACTCCTGGTATCAATTCTATTGGGAATCCAAAAAAGGATTGAACAGTTTGTTTTTTATTATATACCTCATGATGCTGTCCAGGATGTGTTCATATAAATTAGTGGATTCCTGAAGATGTGGTTTCTCTTTTCTGTATTTTCTATCATGGTGTGCATATCTCTCCTCTAGCTATTTGGGGAGGCTGTGTTTGTTCTGGAGAATGGAAATGTCTAGCTGATTGAGGCACAGTGTAGGGGTAGCTAGTCTTCCCCACAAGCCAGTGCTTGCAGTCACTGTAAGACAAACTTATAAGGGCAAAGAGAATCTTGGGGTGAGGTTGTCTGATGAGTGAAGAGGACTGTGCTGTGGATTGAAACTTTGCAAAGGAGAATTAGTTTTGAAAATTTTAGGGATAAGTTATATACTGGGGAATAATATCCCCCCAAAATCCATGTCCATTCAGAACTTCAGAATGTGACTTTATTTAGAAATAGCATCTTTGTAGATGTAATCAAGTTAAGATGAGGTCATGTTAGAGTGGGCCCTAATCCAATGACTGGTACCCTTAAAAGAAAAAGGACATTTAGACACAGACATAAGGCAGAACACTGTGTGAAAACCGGAGACACAGAGACTGCCATGTGATGGAGGAGGCCGAGATTGGAGTGATGTGTTTACAAGCAAAAGAATGCCAAAAATTGCCAACAAGCACCAGAAACTAGGCAAGGAAGAATCCTCCAGAGAGCATGGTCCTGCTGACACCTTGATTTTGAACTGTGAGAGAATAAATTTCAGTTGTTACCCAGTTTGTGGCCATTTGTTATGGCAGACTTAGGAAACATGGTAGGAATGTAAAAATGTTCTTGCCAAAAGCCTTCAGTGGAACGATAAGAGTTCTTATACGAGGTGAGGCCATGTGACTAAATCGATGGATTTCTCCAGGTATTTTTGGAAGAGGGGGACCTAGGACATCCCAGGAACAAGGTGAAGGAGTGAGGGTGGATGTCCTGGTGATAATTGGACAACCTTAAGCCTTTCTTTACTGTCAAGGCAATAGGGAAAATCTGCCTCATATTCACATGAAGACAGTGTTCCCTTTTTTTGGTCCCATAGGGCAGGAGAGCTGTTTTAAGATTCTCTTTGGTGCACACATTTTAGACAAGATTGGATGTGCCTTGAGGAAGACCTGGCCTTTCAGAAAAGGATCAGGAGTCCCTTCTTGGGAAACTTTTCCCTTCCTTGGTTTGACTTGGAACAGAAAATTTGGAAAACAAACCACTTGTCATGCATGTGGGTCTTGTTTGCTTTGGGAATATTCTTATCCTAAACAAGAGTGCTCCGAGCCTTCTCTCTCCCTGCTCTGATGTGGGTGGGCTCCATTCCTGGAAAGGCGGGTTGGATATGGTGCTTCTGAACCTATGCGTTTGTGGCAATTTGTGAACCTTCCTGATATTCCTTAGCATTTTCTCCTGTAACTTCTCAAGGTAGTATTGGATAGGGTTGAGCTCCCTGAAGGCCAAAGGCTGGGCCAGTGCCTACCAGGATCTCACAATCTCCCATTGTGCCTGTGCTGTGACTTCACCATCCTCAAAACCCACCAGGTGACAGTAGGGGCAGGATTTCCCCCATGTCCTTTGCCATCCTGAGGATATGTTTTTTTCAGAGTCCAATTTAGGCTCAAATCCTGGCCCTGGGATCTTCTTTGTGACAGGTATCCTCAGTTTCATCTTTGGACCCTGCATCTTCCTTTTTCTCATTTTCCTGGTGATTCAGCAGTGCAGAAAGAAAATAAAATGCGAAGGTAGGCTCTTAAAAGGAGGTGAGGATGAGGAGAGCTTGTGGGCTGTGGATGAGAAGGGGCCCATTGTGATGTGGTATACTGAAGCTGCCTTTTTTTCTTTTTACATTTTCCAGAAAAATGTGATACTTGTAGTGCTCTGGATTCTAAGCCTCAATGACCTTGGACTAGGAGGTCCAAAGAAATATGGTATCACATATGACAGCAGTGAGTTCAGCACCAGGGATAGGGACACAGGTTAGGACTTGGCTAGGATATGTCCATAAATCATGAACAATGAAGGGGCTCTGATGAGCTGAGAGTGGCCCCAGAGACCTCAAAGGTGGTTCTATATGAAGGTGTTTTAGGATGTGAGTTTCTGACTCTGAAACTTTGTATCAATCTTGCCCACTTGTAAATAGTATCCACATGGGGCTGCGTGTGAAAACATCTATAATTACCATGAAACTAGGGAGGAGAAACAGCTGGAATCAGGTGGATGTCCCTGCCCTCTCTAGCATCTTCTGGCCATAAACTACCACCTGGGGTGATTCACAGCATCTGTGGTGCAACACCTACACATGGAATTCCTGCATCCCTCCTTAGAACCATACCTTTCTCCATGCTCTGAAGCTCTCAGCAGATCTCCAATCCCCAGTGAACACAGAGTCTTCTCTCTGGAAAGAAACTATTTCAAGCCAGAGGTTCTGTTATGAATCTTTATTTACCTTTCGTATGTGCAGATTTGTCCTTTCATATCTGTTCTGGCAGATAATTCTGTGGCCAAGCTGCTACCGTGTGCCAAAGAGTGTGAAGACAAAGTTAGATTTGGGAATGTTGTAGGCAAGGCAGGCCAGTCTGCTTTTGGGACTGGGGAGAGGGTAGGAAGGCCTGTGTGGAAGAGAGACTGAAGGGGAAATAGAGTTTTGGGAGATTGCAACCTCAGTCCTCTGAGAGAGGAAGTCTGGTTTCCTGGGGACCATTCTCTGAGGAACTGAATGACTATTTCTCAGGCTGGTTTAAACTGCTTTTTCCCTGACACCTCAGTAACTGCCTCAATGACCTTAGAGGGTAAGAAAGAGGCAGTTCTGCGTGAGCATAGCTGCTCTGATGGTTTCAGAAATATGTTAGTAAATAAATATTTCCCAAACCAAGATATCTGGTTTGACAGAACGGAACATTGTAAAACTTAAGGGTGAGAGGCAACTGAGAAATATCATTTTACTGAAATATATTGGGATTTGGTGAACATTTTGGTATTTTATGGAGTGCATGATGCCAAACTTTTAAGCTGATATATCCACCAATTATCCAGAATGCCTTTAATTATAGCCTCAGGGATTATTGCTACTTGAAGGGATCATAGGAATTGTATAGTCAAATACTGCTACATAGACAAAATAACGGAAAGTAGATAGGATATGACTTTCTCAAGGTCACACAAGAGGTCACTGTTAGATCCAGAATGACCCTATCCTGATTCCTGGGGGCAGGTCTGCTCTACTCACATGCTCCACCAGAGGCCCTAGCCTGCTCTTGGAGGCCAAGAAACAGGTGATCTAGAATACAATTATATAAATGAAGGATTTCCTGTCCCTGAAACCCTTCTTGCCAAACTTCTTAATGTGAAACAGATGAGATGGACCTGCTCAGGGCCACCTTCATGGGAATGTGACGTGCAATTGCCCATGTCCCCACACTAAGAAGGACCTCACATTTGGTTTGTTGCCCTCCTGTTGCCATCTTGAACTTCCTGATAGTCTTTGAACAAGAGGATCTGTATTTTGTTTTGCAACAGGCAAATTATGCAATCCAGAGAATAGTACCTCAGAGACAAGTAGAAAAATAGTCCCTTACAAGTAAAAGAATATCTCTTAATTAGAAAGAGAGTTAGCTTCCCAAGTCATTTCAGTTATTTCTTGGAATCTTTAGGGAGGATGGGAATAGTTTGGATTTGGTGATAGGGACTCTCCTGCAGTTTTGGCCAAGCATGAACTTTCTGATGCTGTGATCATATTTTCCCAATCATAGCAATCACATAGATTATTAAAAGATTTTTTGGGTAAATTCAAAATGTGACAAAGTGAGAAATAGAGTTAAAAGGGAAAAACATTAATGTTAGACTACTTTTTGATATTCTATGGCTGCTAATAATATATTAAGGTTACTCTGATAAATGTGAGTTTCTATGGGGTCAGGTTTTGGGTGAGGGGCAAGAATTACTCCATATTTCCTTAAGACCCATGGCAGGACTGGTTTCATAATTTTCATGGCCCAATGCCATGTGGGATTCCTTCTTCAAAAATTATTACTGTTTTTATTTATTTTTGAGAAAGAGGGAGTGAATGGGGGAGATGCAGACAGAGTGGGGACAGAGGATCCAAAGCAGGCTCTGTGCTGACAGCAGTGAGCCGGATGCAGGGCTCGAACTCATGAATGGTGAGATCATGACTTGAGTTGAAGTTGGATGTTTAACCGACTGAGCCACTCAGGTGTCCCTCAAAAATATTAAGACTTTGAATATGATGAGAACAGGATGTTAGACCAAGCACAGGGCCTTCTTGAGCATGGAGTCCTACACAACCGTGTGAGTTACATGTCCACGAAACTGGATCCACACAGTGTCAGAGTTGGAAGGCCCAACAGATCATCTGCTACCACAGCCTTGAGTTCTTTAGTCTCTGATACAGATATTTCCTAGACAATGATTTGAAATCAACAGTTTGTATTGATGATTTACCTGATGTGTTTTATATTATGCAGAAATTATCTCAATCTGGGTCTCCCAGGACGCTGTTTTTCTCTTACCGATGGTTCTGATGTTCTTGAGGGCTCTGTTTAGTCTCTGAGTTATAATTATAACAGAGCCCTAAATTTGCTATTTGCAGGTTGGTTTTCACGGTCTTCAGGGAAAGAAGGTCTGGAAGAGGAGAAACTCCTGAATGAAGAAGAGCTTGTATGTGAGAATGCTGAGTTTGGAGTCAGTAGGATGTCATTTGAAGAACAAATACGCCTGTATTGAAACTCCTATTACATTTTGGTCCAGGTTAGAGGTTCAGAAAATATCACTGCCTTCATCCGGATAGGATACTGCTGACTTGTGTTCTGTCTTTATATAAAGTGTCCAAAAACAAATACTTTGCTCCTTCCAGACCAGTTCTGTGTTATCAAGAAATCTCTGTAAACATTTAGAGACTTTACCACAAACTGCTTTTTATAGAATTCATACCCTAGCTGCTTTAATCCAAATATACATTTTCTTTTCTTGAGTGAAATCCTAGGTGACTGATGTATGGTCAGACTGAAAGAGATGTTGAATCCAGCTCCAGAGCTGAGGTTTCTTTCCTCAAGATGACATCACAGTAAAAACATTTGAATATTCCAGAAATGTTCTATCCTAATTACATCATCTTTTCTTACATAATTTTAGCCCCTCCCCCCACCTTATGGACTCTAGAATTTGAATTCACTTAGGGTAGATGTGGGTATGTCAGAAATTTCTTAGTAAACATGAATGAATAAATCTAAAAATTTCACCAAGGCATAATTGGAATAGAAAAATACAAGTCACTTGGAAGGAGAATGATTTTATGTTAACTTTGTGATTTTGGCTGTGAAGCTACTTACGCCTCAACTTGCTTCCAAACCCAGCGTGTCTTTTCGTGGTTGAGTACACATTTAATTGAAATAAGTATTATTTCTTGTGTCCTCAAGCACAGTGATCTTTGAAAATGTAAATTGGTTCAAATTACCCAACAGACAGATTACCTTCTAGGATATGATTTAAGAAGACAGTCCACATTCACCATGGCTGTAACATGCTGAGGGAACAGGAATGGCCCAATTCCTATTCTTGACCCTAATCTGGCTTCTGGTGTTCCCAATATTCACCCAGAGATATGTAGTTTCTGATCTTTTCCGATAGCCTGGAGAAGTGAGAACAGGTGCATGACATCTTGGAAAATAGCTGCTAAAAAGAGTTCTACTGTCTCTGTAACATTACTCTCTACACCACTATCCCTGAATTACTTGTTTTGAAGATATGAAGTAACAAGGGGTTGAATCTAAGGCGATTCAAGCTACGAGTACCGGAAAGTCAAATGATAAACGCTTACAAGGAAAAAGTGCCTACTTTCATCTGCAAATTCCATCTGAATGTGTGCCTATCCATCAAAGCAGAAAAGAATTAAGCCCTTTATTTCTAACCTGCTGTGTGTTTTTTTAAATTTTTTAATCTTTATTTATTTTTGAGGGAGAGAGAGAGAGACAGAGCATGAGCAGGGGAGGGGCAGAGAGAGAGGGAGACACAGAATCTGAAACAGGCTTCAGGCTCTGAGCTGTCAGCACAGAGCCCCACGTGGGGCTCAAACCCACGGACTGCGAGATCATAACCTGAGCTGGAGTTGGACGCTTAACTGACTGAGCCACTCAGGCTCCCCTGACCTGCTGTGTTAAAGTCAACAGGATCACATGTGGTAGAGAGGAGGCTCAGACTTGCTCTTCTCCTGAGGTTCCTGAGGAAATCATTAGAGCTCACACATCTGCTGGGAAGAGATGCACAATCTACATATAACATGTCCACATTCCCAGGTCCTTTGGAAAATAAGAAATAAAGTGATTTGAATCATTAGCTCTGCATACTGTCCCTAGACTTTCTAATGATTCTCTAGTGTGTTTGGGCTCTCATACTTCTAACTACTACTTCCTCAAAGTGTCTTTTTGTTGACTTCTCCATCTCATGTTTTCTTTCTTTTCTCCCGATGCCTCTTATCTTCCCTCTGCCCCATTTCACCTAATGTGTGGACAGTTTGCTCCTTCTTCCTCCTCTAAAACATTATCAAAAGCTTTTGAAATCAGCATTCACTGAAATTTAGTGTTAAGTGGAGTGGCAAGAAGGGAAGATAGCCTGGCAAAATATACAAATAATTACCAAATTTGACCTAATCTTACAAAGTTTTTAAAAAGTTTATTTAAGTAATCTCCACACCCACTGTGGGGTTTGAGCTCACGAACCTGAGTTAGAGAGTTCCATGCTCTTCCAACTGAGCCAGCCAGGCACCCCAAATTTGACTTAAACTTAACATCCCACTGCTGCTCTCTCCTAGCCCCCCTGCCTGAGAGAGAGTCTCTCTTCATTCCTCTTTCCCTGTTCACCCTGTCACTGTTACTTAGCACACACCTGCCCCTGTCTCTCTGTTGACCTTTCCTAATTTCTTTCTCTGATGGGGTTTGAAATGCTCTTATAAGTCCTCTCAAAATTGGCCTTCCTGCCTCAGGTATAGAGAGGTGACAGGAGAGTAGGCCACTAAAACATCCTTCTTCCAACTAAGACAAAGTAGAGGAGTATCCTCCACTTCAGATCCTGTGCTTGATTCTTAGGCAAGAAATCTGAGAAAAAGTTTATCTTTCTATCAGTTGCTGCCTGGACTGCTTTTGGTTCCCGGATTCTCATAATTACCTTTGTGCATAAGCTGACCCCACTCCACAGAATTTGCATGCTCTGCTTATCTGGAGCTCAGGTCAGCCTTGTGCTTTGGTCTAGCAGGAACTGCCTAGATTTTCACATAGGAATATGATAGAGTTTTAGCATGTAAACAGATTAGTCTAATTTATAAATATGCACAGGGATCTTATCCACATAGCAGACTTACTGTGAGGAACATGACACCAATCATAATATTTGGGCACTGGTTAGCCTCCTATAATACACATGGAGAGTTAACTTTTACTATTATTACCCATACCCCACCCCCTTTCTCCTGAATGCGAAAGTTACTGCTGTTATTTCTTTTGATATAGCAAAGTTTTCTTTCCTGTTGCATACCACTGTGGTTATAATGGTGAATGGACCTGATGATGAACAAAAAAACATCCTGCATATACCCTAGTAACATCTGATTAACAGTAACGTAAGAGGCTTTGCTGATCTCTACTTGGCAGAAAATTGTGGTGTACTGTGTATATGTTAGATTGCTATGAAAGATCTACAGTATCTATGGAATTTTCTAAACTAGCAACCTCATCATTGATTGATCATAGAGAGAAAGGGACAATTAATTTTAGAAATTTGAATTTTGGTTTATTAATGAATAATATTTGGTGTCGTTGGGTTCAAAAGTGACAAATATTTGTATTATCTTCTCAAATGTCTCTCCTTTTGTGGAACAATTTGTTTTTAACACCATAAATCCTATTACTGCCAACATGGTAAAACAAACAGGGGCCACCAATCCCCAAAATCAACTCTGGAGAAATGATCGAGGTAAAAGGGAAATAAGCATCCAAAGAATTAATCACATTAGAACGAGACCAACGTAGGTTGAAATGGTGACCCGAGAGCAGTGGACAGGGCAGAGGGTGGTCGATGCCTGCAATCCAGGTGGAGAGCTGCGGGAGGGGAGGGATAAAAGTGTAGACAGGTGGCGAGTCCTGTATCAATCCTTGACTAATATCAGGTAAGTACAACAGAGCTAAGCTAAGAATTTAAGGAAAACAATTAAGAATAAATTGTTTTATTCTTAATTAAGGAAAACAATTAAGGATAAATAAAGATGAAGAACAAATTGCTGAGTTGAAATATCAATTTCAGTAATTTTCTTTTTTTAAGTTTATTCTATTTTGGAGAGAAAGAGTGCTAGTGGAGGAGGGGCAGAGAGAGAGAGAGAGAGAGAGAGAGAGAGAGAATCCGAAGTAGGCTCTATGCTATCAGCACAAAGCCTGACGTGGGACTCCAATTCATGAACCATCGTGAGATCATGCCCTGAGCCAAAGTCGAATCCTCAACTGCCTGAGCCACCCAGGTGCCCCAATCAATTTCAGTAATTTTCCAAGAAGGCATGAAAAAAGAACAAAAGTGGGGAAATTATAAAATGCTAAAGGATACAGGGGACAGAAGTAAAGCCCCAGCATATACTTAACACGGGTCCTAGAAGTAAGAAAAAGAAAACTAGAGGGGAGGAAAGAGTTGAAGAATTCTATCAATAGATGGAAATTTCACGGAATAAAAAGAATATGTGACGGCTCATTTTGGAAGCACTTCTAGATTACTTTTATCAAAGTAAGATAAGAAAAAAACTTTCACACCCAGACAACTATAAAGTAGTTTTAAAAAAAAGTACCAGAGTAAAATTTCCGGAAGAGCACATCATTTGTAAGGATCAAGAATCAGATCGATGTTAAACTTCTCAGTAGCAACATTACCTATAAGACAAACTAATATCTTAAAAGAAGCAAGAACATTGAATTGTATATGGGTCCAATGACCCAGGGGAGGGGAGGGAGACAGACACAACAAGGGAGTCAGCCGGCTGATATGCTGGAAGGCAAAAGTGCCCAGGAGGAAATGGCCAGTGAAGCCGGGCTAGGCGCACTGGAGGTGCACAAGGGACAGGGGTGATGTAATTTAGAGGGTGGCAGAAGGAACTGGCAGAGGTGAACCACATCAGCGGGAGTGGACCAGGCCAGAGAGACTCATCTCTCCCTCCGCACACACATGCCACTGTGGCCCAGAGTGAGGGAAATAGGGACGCA
>CM053571.1:92863886-92979387 GCA_028646485.1 Cryptoprocta ferox | reverse complement strand
GATGGTCATGGTGGAGGTCACTTGTGGGGAAGAGCACTGGGTGTTATATGGAAACCAACCTGACAATAAACTATAAAGTTAATAAAAAAAATTTATTCCGTGAAAAACAAAACAAACAAACAAAAAGCATCCTCACTCATCTCATGAGTATTTAACTTGTATCTTTCCATCCTGTGTTTATGTAAGTGCTGAATCATTAAATTGTACACCTGAAACTAATATTACACTGTATGTTAAATAACTGGAATTTAAATAAAAACGTTTTAAACATTAAATTTATTTTATTTTTATTTATTAAAATAAAAACTTAAAAAATTCTTTCTTGATTTTTTTCCCTATATACATGGAGATTCAAACAGATTATATGAAAAAGAAAAAAGAATTTAACAGAGTTCTACATAAGGAGAAAAGAGCTCTTTGGGAGAACAAAGATGTGCTGGAGTCAAGGAATATTGGTTTGACCTAAAACATGAATCTTTCTGTATGAGGATATCAACACAAACAAGATAACAGAGTCATGTAGATTTTATTCTAGTGTGGTTATTAGTAATGATAACAGTAATGGCACCAACATTTTTTTTGTTTCAGCTTCTAGCTCTAGACATTAATTCTTTTTTTAAAATTTATTTTTAAAAATTTACATCCAAGTTAGCATATAGTGCAAAATGATTTCAGGATTAGATCCCTTAATGCCCCTTACCCATTTAGCCCATTCCCTCTCCCCCCACCCCTCCAGTAACCCTCTGTTTCTTCTCCATAATTAAGAGTCTCTTATAGACATTAATTCTTACCCTGATAAGTTTTTAAAAAGCTTGGGTTGAAGAACTTTAGTTTCCAAGACTCAACCAGAAACGAAGCCAATAAAGGCATGCAGGCACCGTGGCTCCCTATTTACATTCCTTGAAACCAAGGAGTCCTTTTGACTCTCAGGAGATCATTTTCTTTTAGTTCCATTTATGTACTAGCTATTTTTCTCCTCTAGTGTTCTGTAAAGAATTCCCCAGTTTCCCCATAATGACGCCTGCCTTTTCCGCCTGGGGTTTTATTTCCTCAGCTGGATGAGAAGCCCCCAGAAGGCAGGATTTAGGCCTCGGGTTTCTTGTCCAAGCCAGCACCGGGCACTGTTTTTGTTCTTAGACAGTGTCATGGTGTCAGTGACTTCTCTTTGTTCTGGGTGACCAAGAGGGCATTTGTGGACTTTGGAAGGAAGCATGTGCTCATGACAGATAGAGATTAGGCATGAAGCCTCCTGGAGATGGTCCGTAACAAGTGTTGGCAGCTGGCAAAGACCGTGTAGGCACATTCGCACCCTGTCAGTGGGTGTGCACTGGTCATGTTAGAGAAGGTCGAGTTCAGACCAGGGATTGGGATGCTCGTGTGCAGGGGGAGTGGTGCTGGGACAGGGTACTGCCTGTGCCAGTGGGCTGGGAATCTCTGGGGAAACTGGCTTGAAGCATTAAGACAACCTCTGATGTCAGGTGCTCTTTCGAATGGGGGAGAATTGATTGATCTAAGTTCTTCGAAACATGTTAGATGGCTTTGTGTAGTAGGTTAGGAAGTAAAAGACGTTAAAAGAATGGTGATATTCAGAGCAACCTTCCTGCCTAACATTCTGTCTAAAAGAACATAACCCCCATCTTAGAAAATAAACTCTTCATGGGGCGCCTGGGTGGCTCACTTGGTTGAGTTTCGGACTTCAGCTCAGCTCAGGTCAGATTTGGGAGTTCGAGTCCTGCAACACAGAGCCTGTTTGGGATCCGCTGTTCCTCCCTCCCCCTCTCTCTGTCCCTACCCTGCTCACGCTCTCTCTCTTCCCTCTCCATTGACATGACTGGGGAGAAGTTCCCATGATCCGTGTGGCACACAGTCCTGACATGAAGAACACACAAAGACAGGGTAGTTCAGAGCTCCTAGGGAACTCTCTCCACAGGAAAATGTGGTCTTTCAACTTAGACATCATTCTGCTGACAAAGACTAGCTCTAGGACGGTGAAGTCTGGAAAAACAGTTCCTTCATTTTGTGAATGGATACGGATCTGATGCAGTGGACTGCCCAATCTGAGTATCTGTGGAGCATTCTACTTTCTCACTGGTCTGGCCTGATAGTCTAGTATTTTTGGATCAGTACAGCTGATCACAGTGGCAGTGATCAGTACACTGATCACAGTGGCAGTGATAGGGAAAATCAGGACAAATAGGAAATGCCTGTCCCTGATTAATGAGGAATGCGGAAGTAACAGGCTATAAATTGTTCCCTCTGCTAATGCTTGGGGCTCAGACCTCTGGAGAGTGATCTCCTCTGAACCCACCGGTGTAAAATAAACCTCCCTTCCAAGATCTCCGAGTGCCGCTTGGTTCTTCTGCTGGGTGATCCAGACCAGATTCCATAACAGCAGAAGGGAAGCTCCCCGAGATTCCTTGTTTCTATACAACTTGTATAGAATGAGGCTTGGCCAATCCCCATCCGAATCTTCGCCCCTCCCATTGTGCCTCAAGCTGTGACTTCAGCACCCCATTACCTAGGAGATGAGAGAGCCCGGAGCAGAGAATTCCGTGTCTTCTCTGAGATCTCAATGGTGGAAGTTGAACCCGGGGCCAATTTATTCCCAAATGGTGTTCTTTGGCTTTATGCCCTATTTGCTATGCTTTTTGTATTTTTTCTCTTTGTCATGTTCTCTCCCTTTTTACTTGAGATAGACCAACATATAAAGAAATGTGAGTATATTTCCCCTCGGTTAGGGCACAGGGGAGCTGAATGAGAAAATGTGTGTGTGGAGTGAGGAGAAGGTTCACATTATAAGGCGGGGGACATGGAAACAGTGCTCTTCTCTGATCTTCAAGGTCTTAATGGTCCAGGGCTAAAGGTCTTAGAAATCATAATCTCATAGAAGTATCTGGAGGATACACGCCAGGATTGGACTAGGAAGCCCGTTTGTGGTACTTCTGTGGAGCAGGAAGACGTTTCTAGGGCCCCACCCGAGTTGATATAAGGCCCAGGTATACATTCATAGGAAACTCTGTGTCATCTGGGGATAGATGAAGGAATTTTCAGATGACAGTCTCTGACCCACCGTGCTTCATCTTAGTCTTGCTTAGATGCGGGTACTCTCTGCATAATGCTGTGCGTAAGGATAAAGAAAATGACATAAAGATGGACCATCTGGGAAGGCCAGCTGAGTATTCTTTGCCCTTCACCCTGGGCTCATTGTGTCCATAAACTGTCAGCTCTAGTAACTTCCATGGTCACTGTGCTAGATGGCGGGAACTCCACACCCAAATCTAGCCTCCGGGAGACAGCCCCCTCATACTCTGTTTAGCCTATGAATTCTGAGTCTTCTCCCTAGGGAGAAGAGTTTTCAAGCAGAAGTTTTGTTCTGAGCCCTCATTAACTTCAGAATCTAGGGTCTCCAGTAGGTGGAAAAGTTTCTCTTTACTTATCTATGCTTGTGATGTCTCTCCTGATAGTGCCAGTGACGAAGCTATCATTAAAAAATTAGGTGACTCTTGGGGCGCCTGGGCGGCTCAGTCGGTTAAGTGTCCTGCTTCGACTCAGGTCATGATCTTACAGCTTGTGAGTTTGAGCCCTGAGTCAGGGTCTGTGCTGACAGCTTGGAACCTGGAGCCTGCTTCAGATTCTGTGTCTCCCTCTCTCTGTGCCCCTTCCTCGATTGCACTCTGTCTCTCTGTCTCTCGAAAATAAATAAACATTAAAAAAAAATTAGGTGACTCTTGGGGCGCCTGGGTGGCTCAGTCAGTTAAGAGGCTGACTTTGGCTCAGGTCATGATCTTGTGGTTCATGGGTTCCAGCCCCACGTCAGGCTCTGTGCTGACAGCTCAGAGCCTGGAGCCTGCTTCAGATTCTGTGTCTCCCTCTCTCTCTGCCCTTCCCCTGCTCACGCTCTGTCTGTCTCTTGAAAATAAGTAAACATTAAAAAAATTAAGAAAAATTAGGTGACTCTTGTCCAGGCACCTGTTATAAAGTTGCCTTTGTAATAGGGATAAGTGCAGAAGGACCTTGTAGGGAAAGATCATCATATAAAGAACCTGAGGAGACTGAAAGTCCACTGTTGAGGAGAACATTCTGACTCCTGGGTGACCATCATTCCTGAAAACTGTGTACTTGCTTCTCTAGGTAAGATCAGCTCTACCCTTCTTTGTGCTTTGCTGTCACTCCTCTGTGACATCATGGGGAGATAACACACCAGATTCTTGTGTTTTTGGTCCTTGAACTTCAACATCACTGAGTTCTTCGTGTACTCCTTATCACTCCCTCAGTATGAATGTTACATGTTGAACTTTTGTTTTCTCTCTGCTATGGAAGGCGAAAGTTGTGGCCTATTTGGTGAGGATTGACTTTTATAGCTCATTGGACAACTCCCATCATATAATTATTATAACAATATAGCTATTATATCACAGTAACATTATATAGCTTTATTTTTATAAAGAGTGGGTTTATCTGCATGGGTAGAATCAGGACAAAGTCACAAGAAAAGATTGGCCATTGAGGAACAAATGCTTTAGAGCTTAAAACATTTTTTATATATCCATCTGGAGAAACAATCATCTCTTGTGACAAGTATTTCCCAGACTATGGGTCGAGAGTCATATAGTCTCGTCCTGACGGGATTTTGCTAAGTGTTTAATGATGTACAGAAATTTTTATGATCAGCCTCTCTTTCATTGTGTCTGCTGTCCCAAATGGGTACCACCATTCTGCTGGGTCACAGTTATAAGCAAACAATTTTCTTCCTGTTGCAGGCTGTCCTCTGGAGTCACCGAGGAGAGAAGTTCTGGGAAGGAAGGAAGATGGGATGGGAATAGATCCCTCCTTATTTGTGAGGGTAGCAAGGGATTCTGAGGCTGACATCTGCACCTCTGGGCCATCAGTTTGAGAGTGGCTGAGCCTGTAAAGAATCACCGTGACATTGTATTCCAGATATGAGAGGGCTTCTGAGACCCTCATTATGTATATTTATACTGAAAAAAAAGAGAGAGAATAAATATTTTGAGACTCTCAGAAAAGTTCTATGTTACCAGGATTTTTTTGTCAAACTTACACTCAGTTGCTTATAGTCAATCCAAACCTCAAATTTCCCACTTTCAGGTGAAATCCTAGGCGAATGACTAATGTTATCTTATTCTCCTGAACAACACGGAGAATCATTCTTTCAGGGGATGAAAAGCTCCTGGTCCCTATTAGACGAAGCAAACACTTAATCCAGGACTGCAGCTGAATCCTCCTCCCCCACACCCAAGATGACACAGCTAATTCATCAGAATGTTCTAAAATGTTCTGTTCAGATTGTTTTCTTATATAAGTGCCACACTCCTTTCACATCCTCCCGTAGAATACAGTTTCATAAAGACAGATGCATAAGGAAGGGATTGGTACAGATTTCCTCTTTCTACCCAGAGAGCTTCATGGCCCCCCAAATGTTGCTGCTTTATTATCAAATGAAACCATTTGCACGTAAGTTCATCCACATAATTCTCACTCATCCTTACCTACTACATACATCTACTTACCAGCTCTTTCTCTCTGTTTCCTCTTTTAACCAAGTGCAATATTTTTGTCCTGATGGGTCATTAAAGTATCTGTGTGGAAACCTCTAGTTGGAGAGGTATATAAGGGATTGTAGAGAAAGAGAGAGAAGGAGGAGGGGTAAGGGAGGAAAAAAGGGAGAAGGGGAAGGAGGGAAAAAGAGGGCAGTGATATCTAGGTTGGAAATTCGGAATAAGTTGTTTTGAGATGAAAGAGACTGTCAGCAGAAATGCTAAAGAAAAGTCTGGCACTACCTGTCAGAACAGTTATGTGAGGGATTTCTGCACTGCATTCAATGTTAAAATTGTCTGGAAAAGTCCCTTCACTGTATAATTACAATACCTTTTGATAAAGAACTGTTAAATTTCAGTTCCCTTTGATGTTCGTAAAACTGTATGGTTGCCTATTAAGATGCTATTCAAAATGGCCATGGAATATTGTGTGTGTGTGTGTGTGTGTGTGTATCTGTTTCTTTGTGTGGAGTGCTGTCTCTTGGTATGTTTGTGTATCTTTTTTCTTCAAACATGTTCCTGCAATCTCTGGGGGTACATTTCTTTTTTTCCATTTTCCATTTTATTGTATTCTTTTTGTATGTTACTTATTAGGTTTTATTGATTTTTTAAAAAATATCGATTGTTTTTAAAAGTTTTTTTTAGTGTTTATTTTTGAGAGAGAGAGCATGTGAGCAGGGGAAGGGCAGAGAGAGAGCGAGACAGAGGATCTGAAGCAGGCTCTGTGCTCACAGCAGAGGGCCTGACGTGGGGCTTGAACTGACCAACGTTGAGATCATGACCTGAGCTGAAGTTAGGTGGTTAACCAGCTGAGCCACCCAGGTGCCCCTAAAAAGTTTTAAATAATTTTTCTGATCTTCATCTCTGGGTTTGTGCAGGTCTTTCTTATTTTGTAAATTTCTGATTATTTCCTACTCAGTGTAATTTCTTTTACTTCTTTCTCTTTTTTTTTTTTCTGTCTACCAACCCAACACATTTCTTGCAAATGTTTCATTCTCAATGTTCCACTACTTCGGAATGACAGAATGTAACTCTAAGGCCCTATTGCCCTGCTCCCCCAAACTGTAATCCTTCTCTAGGTTAAATGAATTTAAGGAGACCCAGGGTTCTAAAATTATACATTAAACAGCCCTCTAGGTATTTCAAGTAGGAAGTGGTTTACTATGGGAAATTATACGCTTACAAAATTCCTCATCATGAAGTTTCAAAAGCCTCGGGAAAGCACTGCTAAAGGTCACTTGTTGCAAAACCAAGGCTAGCAAATTTCAGGGCGAGTGCAAAGGCCCCCTACAAAACAAAATCTCCCATAAACAGGAGAGCCCAGCACAGTGGTACCTAAACCAGAGTCCACCTGGACAGGCTTGTGGAAAATGTAGTTCTCAGCCTTCCAGCCCCTGCTGTTGAGGGGAGAGCCTCTGAGAGGGGCAAGGATGGGGAGGAATTGGTAAGAGGCAATCAGCTCAGTTGCCCATTCAGTGCAAAAGGGAGCTCTCTGCTTATCTTCCGGAGAATCCTAGTGCTTACATGGCAGTCCTGCTCTAGTTCACCTCATTTTCTGTTCTTCACAGGGATTCTTCAAGGTGCTGGGGCAGGAGGGTTTAACCTTGTTCAAGCTGACATACCATCCTTTTGAAATCAGTGCCAAGTATGGAAACCATCTTCTTTCTTACCTTTCTAAAAGCACACTACAATCCCCAAAGCTTTCCATTTCTTTTCCCCAAATCTTGGTTATTTAGACCTATATATCTTCATGTGTGACATGAAGGTTCAACCTAGTCTCAACATCCTTCCCAGAAAACGATTGCTCTTCCAAAATGCTCCCTGAGTGGTGAGAACCCTGATGTGTTTATTAACAAATATACATTGTAACCCAACCTCTGGGACTTAAACTGAGATTTAAGATGGCCTAATAGCTTTCTTCCTGAACAAAGGTGGTTCCTGTCCATATATTTGTATAAACAAAGAGTTTATTATGGTTGATTTCCAAAGTCAAAAGGAGTAATCTCTTATGCTAAGGACACCATGGTGTAACACTTCCAGAAAGTTTTTCACTCCTCAATTACCACTGTCTTGATAAAATAATGCTAAATATCAAATAAAAAAGTTCCATTGAACAATTATTATTGCTTTTCTATATAATCTTCATATACCTTTAAATGTCGGCAACCCCACGTTTTGCTCCTTTCACTGTTTACATTAGTATCTTAGGTCATTAAATTAATCTTAAAGTTTTAAGCATTGTTTTTAATTTTTTTTAATGTTTATATTTTTTTGAGAGAGAGAGTGTAAGCTGGGGAGGTGCAGGGAGGGAGGGAAACACAGAATCTGAAGCAGGCTTCAAGCTCTGAGCTGTCAGCACAGAGCCCAACTTGGGCCCGAACTCACAAACTATGAGGTCATGACCTAAGCTGAAGTCGGACGCTTAACCGACTGAGCCACCTAGACACCCCTCAAGCATTGTTTTTAAATGGAAAGGCAAATATTTGCTTTTTAAATATCTCACTCATGATTATAAAATGGTGTTCCCCCTTCCCTCCCCAGTGTTTGTTTATATGAGGGGATACAGACTTTATCTGAAAAAGAATAAAAAATATTGAGGAGTTCTGCATAATGAGGAAAGGCTTTTTTTGGAGGAGAAAATGCTGGAGTCACTGATTATCCTTAGGCTTAAAACACCTGCCCGTAAGCAGTTGTGGTTCTTTTGTGGAAAGCTTTCACAGTGAAACAAAACAAAACACAGTAGATATGGTTCTTCTGGTGGTTATTAGTTACGCTAAGTAGTATCAATAATTGCTTTTTATTTCAGCTTCTAAACATTGATTTTTATCTTCATACATCTTTTAAAAATCTAGGTTAAGAAAATCTCAATTCCTAAGAGCGTTCTTGAAACGAAGCCAATAAAGGCACGCAGGAGTCATACTTCTGTTTCCATCCCCTGTAACCAGGGAGTCACTTTGACTCGAAGGAGATCATTTCTATTATAATTTCCTCTTAATGTGCACTGGTCACCTTAGAGAAGGTCGAGTTCAGACTAGGGATTGGGATGCTCGTGTGTGGGGTGAGTGGTGCCTGTGGCGGTGGGCTGGGAATCTCTGGAGAAAGTGGCTTGAGGCATAAGACAACCGCTGCTGTCAGGTGCTCTTTTGAATGAAGGAGAATTGATTGATCGAAGTTCTTTGAAACATGTTAGATGGGTTTGTGTAATAAGTGACAACGTAGGTGATACTGCTCCAGAGAAAATTTCATCTGTGAGCAAGGCCATGTTCATGTACCAGGTAATGCCATGGCCCGATCCCTTGGCCCTCTCCCCAGGGCCTCCAGAGCCTTGCCAAGAACCAAGGCTGGTGAGATTCAAGAGCAGTGCCTCTGCCTGAGAATGCTGTTTCGTTCGGAAGACAACGTTACAATTTTCAAAGAAAATAAACAGTTCCCTCCCCTGATGCCTGTGACTGGGGAGATATCCCACAGTCAACGGGACACACATTCCTGACATGAGTAAGAACGCAGAGACAGGGAGTTCTGGAGCTTCTAGGAAAAGATGGATTTTCTGTTCAGGAACATTTGATCTTTCTTCTCCCACCAACTCAGATGTCTTTTACTCTAGATAAAGCTGGGTCCTCAGGGTGGGTCTTCACGGCATCACAGGGGTCTGAGGAAAAGGGCCACTCCCTTTGTTTGAAGACTTGATTCCGATGCGGTGACATGCCCATTCTGAGTATTTGTGTAGGAGTATCCCATCTTCTTGGCTGTTTAGATATTTCAGTGTTTGGGGGGCCACTGAGGCTTTTGGAGAAGTGAAGTTATCTGATTTTCCTCCATGTTTGTTTTTTGAAAGGCTTGGCCAATCCCCATGGAGATATTCATTACTCCCATTGTTTCTGAAACTGTGACTTCATCACCCTGTCACTTAGGAGGTGACAGAGCTGGGACAGAGAATTCCTTTATCCTTATTCACATCTTCATGTGTGGGTTGGAATCAGGCACTGGCTTATACCTGAATGTGGCCTTTTGGCTATACATCCTGTTTACCATGACCATTCTTTTTATTGTCTTTTTCTCATTTTTTCCCTTCGTCAATGAGGTTGATGAGCACATAAGGAAATGTGAGTCTTAATGTGGCGCCTACAAGAGGAGGGGAGGGATCCATTAAAATATGAGGTATTTGAAAATATGTCCCTTAATACATGATCTGCAAAAACAGTTCTTCATCTCTGGGCCTTAACCCTTTCAACGATTCTGGGCTAAGAGTTCTTAAGAAATCATACTTTCATGTATGATAGAAATACCTGGGGGCAGAGGTCAGGACTAGGCTAGGAAGTCTGCTCTCAGTATGCCTGTGGAGCCTGAGGAAGTGTTTGGGGCCCTGACTGAGCTGAGGTTAATGCCCAGGTATAAGAATATGAAAAACCCTGTAGAATCTGGGAATCCATGAGGGCGTTTCCAAGTATTTGTCTCTGATCCAGGGAACTTCGTCTTAGTCTTGCTCAGGTACAGATGGTCCCTGCGTAATGCTGTGTGTAAGGATAAAGATGACAATATTATGAAGATGGACCATCTGGGAAGGCCAGGTGAGTATTCTTTGCCTTTCACCTTCTAGGTTCTTCTGTACAAAAACCTGGCAGCTCTGGTGAGTTCCGAAGCCCATGTGCTAGGTAGTTTAGACATGCAGAAATCTGGTCTTAGTGAGACAGTCCTCTCTCTTGTTCTGTAAATAACCTCCCCTTTGTCTCAGGTAAACCCAAGTCCTCTGAGCCTTCTTTCTGGGGAGAGCATTTATCAAACTGAGTATTTGCTCTGTGCTCTCATTAATTCCTGTGAGTGGAAACATTTCTCCTTTTTGTCTATTTCTGTGATGTTTCTCTTTCTGTGAAAGGTCCCTTTCAACAGACTCAGTGATGAAATTTCCGTATTACATGCTAGGGAATGAAAGGAAAGGAAAGATTTATAACCAGGCAGTGGTTATAAATTTGATTTTGAAATAGGAATAAAGATAGAAGGATCCTGTCATCTATAGAGATAAGACCTTCCGAGAAAAATTGAAAGTCATTCTGATCATCTGTTGACTGTAACTCCCATAGACTGTGTATGTGAGGTGACCTGCCTTTCTGGGTAGTGTCAGTTCTCCCTCCTCTGTGCTGTTTTATGACTCTTCATGGCATCACGGGGAGAGAACACACCGGGTTCTTGGGTTCTCTGTGTCCACCATCTCCCACCCTCAATATGAATGTTGCATGTCCTACCAATACCTTGACCAAGTTTCCCTCTCACAGAATTGAAATGTCTGGCATATAAAAGGCTACTGTGTTTCTTTGAGGTAAGTAAAACAGGTGGAAATAAATTTTGGGCTGAAGGAAGTATTTGGATTTGAGAATGTTTTTACTAACTCAAGAGAAGAATGGTAGACCCTGTATTCATATCTGTCACATCCCCAACATAACCAAAGTATACAGTAATTTTAATTGTAAGCAATCACAACGTCTATTGTAACATTGCTATTATATACATAAGAATATATAATTTATTATGGTAGTTGGAGAAGTTGAGTTGCCCTGCATTTCACATAAAGTCACTGTAGTTCTCAGTCATTTGTATAAATGTCTCCACTTTCCCAATTCGTGCTTCACTCCACCTCTCTGCTACTGTTCTTGAGACCCATTTGCCCATAGAGCCCAATGTCAGAACAACAATATCTCATGTGATCATTTCAAAAGAGACAAATGGGTGCCTTTGTCTAGAACTTTTCTTAGTGCAGCAATGGGTGAGAAGGGTATCGCCCTCATGGAGGGGTGAAGAGCACAGCTTGAGGGGCTCTTTAAGTGGCCAAAGTTGAAGTTAGCATAACTCCTTTCTGAGAGTGGAGAAGCTGAGTGGGCTCCTCTCTCTCCTATACATCAGCTGTGTCCTTTGCAAGGCATTTCTGCCATCCCCCTTCCTCCTCACAGGGGCTGAGTAAAGTGTGTGGCTATCTCTATCTTCCACCCACATTCTCAGTCATTGATGCACACATTTCTACATTCAAATGTTAGTTCCTCAGAGTGTCATGATTTTTTTGTGTGTGATAACTCCAGGTGTGATGAAGTGTGGGTAATCAGTTCAAATGTTAAAATATTGGCACATTTGTGATACGTTTGACTCATGGTGATTGTTGACCCTAGTAATTTCGATTAAGACTTTCCTGATAGATAATGGCGTTTCAGTGAGTTAGATATCAGATTTTAGGAGAACAGTAGACATACACATAGACAATTAGATCTAGAAGGAACCACAGAAAATATAAGCTCTAATCTTTCCAGTTACAGATTGGGTAAGATGAAAGTTGCATGGTTTTTGGTGAATTTTTTTCATGAAGCTCAAGTAATCACTCCTATTTATTTGGGGATAAACAAGGCTGGGGTGATCCACATGGAAATTTTGGAAAATCAGGACAGGAATGACAGTTGGAGCTGTGATTTCCTAACTTCCATTCCTTGTGAATTTATTCATATTTTTCAAAATGAAATGTTTGCATCTTCACCCTCATGTCCTTACTGATTATGTAGCCAGGGAGATAGTTCTGTAAGTATTTACTGGACTATGGCCTGTGAACCACATAATTCTACCCTGATATAAGTGTTGAGAGATATTTGTTGATATTCTGAAATATTTGCAGTCTGAGTCTCTTGAAATTGTACCTGCTTAAAGAGGGTTCTGTCATTTTGCTGCATTAGGCTTTAGCCAAGGAGCATTCCTTCTGTTTCAGGCCGTCCTCTTCAGCTACCTGGGAGAGAATCTCAGAGAGGGGAGGAAGCCGGGATGAGACAAGATCAGTCACTCATTGTGAAGGTGCTAGGAGACAGAACCCAGAAAGTCTGCCTTGTAACATCAATTTGAGAGTGGCTGCACCTGTAAGGGGTCCTCTGTGACGTCATGTCTCAGACAGGAAATGGCTTCTGAGACCCTCATTATCTGTTTGTACTGAAATGAAATTGATAATAAACATTTTGATAGTCTCAGAAAAGTGCTATGTTTAAATGAATTCTTTACTGAACGTCTATCCTCTTTCATTTCATTTATTTAAAAATTTTTTATTATTTATTTTTGAGAAAGAGAGCCAGAGCATGAGTGGGGGAGGGACAGAAAGAGAGGGAGACACAGAATCTGAAGCAGGTCCAGGCTCTGAGCTGTCAGCACAGAACCTGACACAGGGCTCGAACTCACGAACTGCAAGATCATGACCTGAGCCGAAGTTGGACGCTTAACCAATTGAGCCACCCAGGTGCCCTTTATTTTTTTTTTTAATTCAAAAAATTTTTTAGAGAGAGAGAGCATGTGAGTTGGGGAGAGGGGCAGAGGGAGAGAGAGAATCCAAAGCAGTCTCCACTTTCATTGCAGAGCCCAACGTGGGGCTCGATCCAGTGACCTGAGCTGAAACCATGAGTCAATTTAGCCACCCAGGTGTCCCTCATTTTTAATAAATTTTTAATAAATCAAAATCCCAACACACTTCCGTTGTCCTATGTGAGTGACCTGTGAAACATGTGGTTTCACTGTTGTAGGTGAAGAGATGCTCATGATTCTTACCAGAATAAGCAGACACTGAATCCAGTGTCTTTTCTCCCTCCACCCAAAATGATTTCACAGACAAATCACGTGAATATTCTAAAGTGTTTTGTCCAGATTACATCATTTTCTTGTACAAGCACCATGCTTCTCCCCATCCTACAATGGAATATTGTTTCGCAGATAGATGTGTGGGGAAGGAACTGCCATAGCTTTTCTTATTCTTCCTTAAGCTTCGTGGCCCCCCCAAATTACACTTCTACTACCAAGTTAAACTAATTTGATCTCTCTTCCACATAAGCACACACTTCTCCATCATCTTCACCTATGACACGCGTTTGCTTACCAAGTTCTACTGTTTCTTTGCTCTTCATCTCTGCTCATCTTTCTTAACCACAGGTGAGATCTTTGGCATAGTCCTGGAGCATCCTATTTTTCTCCTGTGCAATTATAACTGCTTCACAGTTCAGATTATGGCACTAATCTGTCCCATTTTCACGCTATGCTCCACATTTCATCACATTTAGCCTAAAAATCATGTTTCAACATGTTCTTTCTTTGTATAAAGGTCTCTGTTAGCCCTTCATCAACTATCTTAGTGCTCTTATACTGTGGCATTCATTGGATCAACTTCCGACCTAAAAGGAATGAAGATTCCCTGGTGTAATTTCTCTAATTTTGAAGAAGCACATGTTAAGAAGCACATGGAACAGACTTTTTGCTCACTCCCCATATCTTTGCTTTTCTTCTTCCTGGGCACATGGCTTTTCAGCAAGAGGCTATGTTTCTTAACTTCCTCAGTGGCAAGTAGTAGCTATAGTGGTAGTAATAGTAGTAGTAGTAGTAGTAGTAGTAGTAGTGACTAAACCAATAGAATGCTAATAAATGATCCATGCTGAATCCATGTCATTGGCTAAAAGGAAAATGTTTTCTCTGTCCTTGAGTTGGAAATGGAACCAACTGAAGTCACCTTAGAAACCCTGTTTATTTTATTTATTTATTTATTTATTTATTTATTTATTTATTTATTTATAAATTTACATCCAAGTTAGTTAGCACATAGTGCAATAATGATTTCAGGAGTAGATTCCAGTGACTCATCCCCTATGTATAACACCCAGTGCTCATCCCCAAGTGTCCTCCTTAATTCCCCTTGTCCATTTAGCCCATCTTCCCTCCCACGACACTTCCATCAATCCTCAGTTTGTTCTCTGTATTTAAGAGTCTCTTAGGTTTTGTAATCCTCCTTGTTTTTATATTATTTTTGGTTCTCTTCCCTTATGTTCATCTGTTTTGTATCTTAAATTCCTCATATGAGTGAAGTATATGATATTTATCTTTTTCTGACTAATTTTGCTTAACATAATGCCCTCTAGTTCCATCCACATAGCTGCAAATGACAAGATTTCATTCTTTTTGATTGCCAAGTAATATTCCATTATATATATATACCACATCTTCTTTATCCATTCATCCATCGATGGACATTCAGGCTTTTTCCATAATTTGGCTATTGTTGAAAGCGCTGCTATGTGCCCCTTCAAAACAGCACACCTGTATCCCTTGGATAAATACCTAGTAGTGTAATTGCTGGGTCATTGGGTAGTTCTATTTTTATTTTTTTGAGGAACCTCCATACTGTTTTCCAGAGTGGCTGCACCAGTTTGTATTCCCACCAGCACAAAAGGGTTCCTTTTTCTCCACATTCTCACCAACATCTGTTGTTGCCTGAGTTGTTAATGTTGGCCATTCTGACAGGTGTGAGGTGGTATCTCATTGTGATTTTAATTTGCATTTCCCTGATCATGAGTGATGTTGAGCATTTTTTCATGTATCTGTTAGCCATCTGGATGTCTGCTTGGGAGAAGTGTCTATTCATGTCTTCTGCCCATTTCTTCACTGGATTATTTGCTTTTAGGGTGTAGAGTTTGATAAGGTCTTTATAGATCTTGGATATTAATCCTTTATCTGTATGTCATTTGCAAATATCTTCTCCCATTCTGTCAGTTGCCTTTAGTTTTTCTGATTGTTTCCTTCACTGTGCAAAAGCTTTTTATCTTGATGAGGTCCCAATAGTTCATTTTTGCTTTTGTTTCCCTTGCCTCTGGAGATGTGTTGAGTAAGAAGTTGCTGCAGCCGAGGTCAAAAAGGTTTTTGCCTGCTTTCTCCTCTAGGATTTTGATGGCTCTCTGTCTTACATTTAGGCCTTTCATCCATTTTGAGTTTATTTTTGTGTATGGTGTAAGAAAGTGGTCCAGGTTCATTTTTCTGCATGTTGCTGTCCAGTTTTCCCAGCACCATTTGCTGAAGAGACTGTCTTTATTCCATTGGATATTCTTTCCTGCTTTGTCAAAGATTAGTTGGCCATATATTTGTGAATCCATTTATGGGTTCTCTATTCTGTTCCATTGATCTGAGTGGCTGTTTTTGTTCCAGTACCATACTGTCTTGATGATTACAGCTTTGTAATACATCTTGAAGTCCAAGATTGTGATGTCTCCAGCTTTGGTTTTCTTTTTCAAGATTGCTTTGGCTATTTGGGGTCTTTTCTGGTTCCATACAAATTTTAGGATTGTTTGTTCTAGCTCTGTGAAGAATGCTGGTGTTATTTTGATAGGGATTGCATTGACTATGTAGATTGCTTTGGATAATATCAGCATTTTAACAATATTTGTTCTTCCTATCCATGAGTATGGAATATTTTTCCATTTTTTTGTGTCTTCTTCAATTAGAAGCCCTGTTTGAGTAGAGTAGAGTAAGGAGAACAGCTTTTCCAGCCATGATTCTTGGGGTAAAATGTACAGCAAAGGCCACCTCTTGCCCTTGCACATTTGCCTTAGAGAGAATAAACTTCTTTGTTCACTAATCACCGTATCATTTGACCTCTTTGTTAAAGTTGCCTGGCCTTTACTGTAACTTTATATTCTTCTGTTCATGGTGTTTAGTATATCACAAAAACTGCTGGTCCAGAGCTTAAAATACCACAGTTCTTAACATAATAGACAAAGATCAACCACACTCTGACTCATTTTACCTAACATGTGGCTTAGGCACCAGCTGTGCCTATAGATAGATAGATAGATAGATATTAAGTTTATTTATTTATTTTGAGAGAGAAGCACAAGTGGGGGAGGGGCAGAGAGAGAGAGAGAGAGAGAATCCCAAGCAGGCTCTGTGGCATCAAAACAGAGCCTGATGCAGGGCTTGATCTCACGATCTACAAGATCATGACCTGAGCTGAAATTAAGAGTTGGATGCTTAACCGACTGAGTCACTCAGGTGCCCCTATAGTTTTTACTATTATCTGAGCACTCAATGGCATGCCACGTGTTCACTATTCCTTTTCCTGTGTGGTCTTCCCCTCTAAATGCCCTGTACCTTTCCTTTTTCTCATACACTTCTTTTTTACTTACTAGTTAGTTTACCTTAAAACTATTGGATCATAGAGAACCAAAAAAATGTATAATGCTTAAAAACAAAATTGATTTGTTTTGCATTTGCATAGCAGATTTATTCAATTCTGCTGGTTATTGGGACTTCATCCCATCCTGTGACTCCTCCGCCCATTTGGTAGTCAGTTGTCTATATTCACTCGTGGAAGGGGAAAGAGCATGGAGAATGCACAGAGGTGGCCCACATTCCTTGGCTGAGACCCAGTCACATAATCACATAAAAAAGGCTGAGACATAGCTGACACATATACTAAAAATTATATTACTTATAAGAAAGTATGGAATATGGTGGACCACTAATGATCCTATTAAGACAAAAGAGAATGTAAAAAGAAATCTTCACCTTGAGATATCAAAACCAAACTATTCAAAAA
The DNA here is from genome assembly GCA_028646485.1 of Cryptoprocta ferox. Classification (NCBI taxonomy): domain Eukaryota; kingdom Metazoa; phylum Chordata; class Mammalia; order Carnivora; family Eupleridae; genus Cryptoprocta; species Cryptoprocta ferox. The sequence goes on along the minus strand of CM053571.1, from coordinate 92,962,467 downwards.
CAGAGAATCTAAAAACAGCAAGAGATAAATGACTTCTGTACAATATGATTTATGCTAGAGTTAATTGAAGTTCAAAGAAAACTAATGTAGTAAGAATGAAGAGTCTTTATTTTACATAGAAGAACAATATACATTCACTTATATTCCAGACAGGGATAAATAAAAGACTGACAGAAACATTCTAAAACATTAACAGTAATTGTCTCAGAATGGTAGAATTATTAGTATTTATTATTCCTTTTAATATTTTCCATATTTTTTATGAAACATGCATTGATTTTCTAATAAAAGAACTGAAGTTTCCATAAGTAGAAAAAGGGATATCTCTGCAATTTTATACAGGAAACCTTTTAATGAAGGACAAAATATTAATTAAACATATCTTAATAGGTCAGGGTTAAATTTTAATATTTAAACTCTCTACTATATTTCCTCATAATATTTACTGCAAACATAATGCATGGATAGGTCCTGAGATTTACATCAAATCTAAGAGACCAAAGTCTTGTTCTCTTTTGAAAAGAAGCTTACAAAACAAGCTTCTCTTGGAACAGGGCTAATTATTCTTTCTGATTGTATTCATGGGCCAAATGTCCTGATTTACAAAATCCCCAACTCCTCGAGAGCAGAGACCTAAATGAACAAAAGCTGCTTGGGGGCTCAAAGATTTAAAAATTTTCCTTATCAAGGCAACCAACGGAATGGGAAAAGATATTTGCCAATGACATATCAGATAAAGGGTTAGTAGCCAAAAGCTACAAAGAACTTACCAAACTCAACACCTGAAAAACAAATAATCCAGTGAAGAAAGGGGCAGAAGACATGAATAGACATTTTTCCAAAAAAGACATCCAGATTGGCCAACAGACTCATGAAAAGATGCTCAACATCACTTATCATCAGGGAAATACAAATCAAAACCACACTGAGATACCACCTCACACCAGTCAGAGTGGCTAAAATTAACAACTCAGGAAACAACAGATGCTGGCGAGGATGTGGAGAAACGGGAACCCTCTTGCACTGTTGGTGGGAATGCAAACTGGTGCAGCTGCTCTGGAAAACTGTGTGGATGTTCCTCAAAAAATTAAAAATAAAACTGCCCTATGACCCAGCATTACTAGTATTTATCCAAAGGATACAGGAGTGCTGATACATAGGGGCACATGTACCCCAATATTTATAGCAGCGCTTTCAACAATAGCTAAATTATGGAAAGAGCCCAAATGTTCATCAACTGATGAATGGATCAAGAAGATGTGGTTCATATATACCATGGAATGCTACATGGCAATGAGAAAGAATGAAATCCTGCCATTTGCATCAATGTGGATAGAACTGGAGGGTATTATGCTAAGTGAAATAAGTCAGTCAGAGAAAGACAGATATCATATGTTCTCACTCATACGTGGAACTTGAGAAACTTAACAGAAGACCATGGGGGAGGGGAAGGGGAAAATAGATACAGAGAGGGAGGGAGGCAAACCATAAGAGACTCTTAAATACAGAGAACAAACTGAGGGTTGATGGGGAGGGGGGAGAGGGGAAAGTGGGTGATGGGCATTGAGGAGGGCACTTGTTGGGATGAGCACTGGGTGTTGTATGTAAGCGATGAATCATGGGAATCTACCCCCAAAACCAAGAACACACTGTACACACTGTATGGTAGCCACTTGACAATAAATTATATAAATAAATAAATAAATAAATAAATAAAAATTTTCCTTATCATAACCTGGTCTTCCTTTTCTCTATTGCATCTTGTATAAGAGCTCTATGAAGTCTATTGATTTTTCCAAAATTACTTTTCTTTTGAGACAGGTATTTAGTGCTGTGATTTGTTACAATTCCTAAGGAAAGGCAGATATGTTCAAAATCGGAGGAAGCTAACTAAACTAGAAGCAAGGCAATTGACCAAAGCCATCACGAAGGTATCAAATACGGATAAAAATAAAGATGACAATTCTGGTATTCCGTTTTGAAAATGGTGTTTTCTACATTAAAATCTCTATGGAATTAAACACATTTGAGTCACAAGAACAGCCATTAGTTGGCCTCAGATAATGTTTTTAATTGTTTAGTTTTTTATAGTAGAAGTCTTAGTGATGTCTTAGTTCAGGCTACCATATCAGTATACCATAGACTGGGTGGCTTATAAAAAGAGAAATTTATTTTTCAAGTTCTGGAGGCTGGAAGTCTGAGATCAGGGTGCCAGAATATGGTTGGGTTCTGGTGACGGCCTTCTTTCAGGGTGTAGACTGCCAAGATCTCACTGTAGGCTCACATGGTGAAAAGAGAGTGAGAGAGCTCATTGAGTTCCCTTTTATAAGGGCACTAATTCCTTCCCAAAGGCCCTACCTCCCAATATCACCATGTTGGGTGTTAAGATTTCAATATATGAATATGGTGGGGTGGCAGGAGAGGGTAACAAACATTAAGTCCATAACATTGATACATGTAAATTAACTTTTAGTATCACCAGTCTTTACCAATTTAGTTGTTCTTTTATTGCTCAGTAAATATTGTTTGGACCAACTTTTCATAGGGTAAGTTGACTTCCTCTTCACTCAAAATTTACAATCTCTTTCCAAGACATTTGGAAGCTGATCTGAAGTTATAAAAGAAGCAATAAGTTCCTATTCTAAATAAAGCTGCTTGAATATATGAGGATACACACACACACACACACACACACACACACACCCCACAAAGAATTGATCACTTAGGAGAGATTTCTCTGGTGTTATATCCTAATATTACTTTCTATGCCCAGATATTAAGCAATTTTCTTCTTGCCTCCTTAGTGAATTCCAGAATGTAAAAAAAACTTATTTAACAAGAAACAGTTAAATAACATCAGAGTGAAAGAGGAAGGTAAAACTGTATGTGGTTTTGTTTTTGAAATGCTTCCGGAAATTAATCTTTAAAAAGTGTTTAGTTTGGACTCTAATAACTCTAAGTTTATGATTAATGAGGTTTAGACAGGGCAAAGGTGTCCCTTTGTTTCATATGGTAACTGACATGCTAAGTGTTATAGGCTGAATCATGTCCCCCCAAATTCATATGTCAAAGACCTAACCCCCAGTACCTCAGAATGTGCTTATATTTGGAGATAGGGATTTAAAGAGGTACTAGGTAAAATGAGGTCATTTGGGTGGGCCTAATCCAATATGACTGATATCCTTATAAATTAGGAAGATTAGCGTATAAACACACCCAGACCAAGAGGTGAACATGTGAGGACACAGAGAGATGGTGGTCATCTATGGGCCAAGGAGAGGCTTTAGAAGAAGTTAAGATGCTGACACCTTTATCTCAGACTTCTAGTCTACAAAACTGTGAGAAAATACATTTCTGTTGTCCAAACCACTTGGTCCGTGGTATTTTGTTATGGAAGCCCTAGCACACTGATAGACTAAGCACAGTAACAAACTAAACAGTGGGGCGCCTGGGCGGCTCAGTCAGTTAAGCGTCCAACTTCAGCTCAGGTCATGATCTCATGGTGTGTGAGTTTGAACCCCGCATTGGGCTCTCTGCTGTCAGCATAAAGCCCACTTTAGATCCTCTGTCCCTCTTTCTCTCTGCCCTTCCCCCAGTTGTTCTCGCTCTCTCAAAGTAAATAAATAAACTTAAAAAGTAAACTAAATTGCTGAGGGAAAATGCTTTCTAACATAGAAACTTAATTTTAAGTGTGTTAAAAATAACATTTTTCTTGCAAGGAATAATTTGTACTAATATAAATGGTTAGTTCTTAAAATTTGTTTGGAATAATCTAGACAATCTTTTGTTCTTTATGTCATATATAGATGGAAACATTAAAGGTACATGTTTATTTTACTTTTTTAAGCTTATTTATTTATGAGAGAGAGAGAGAGAGAAAGAGGGAGAGAGAGGATCTGAAGCAGGCTCTGCAGTGTCAGCGTGGAGCCCAATGCGGGGCTTGAACTCATGAACCGTGAGATCATGACCTGAGCTGAAATCAAGAGTCAGATGCTTAAGCAACTGAGTCTCCCCAGCACTCCTGTGTTTAAAGAATACTTTAGTTTAAACGTTTCACTGAACTTTTCCACATATGGAAATTAATATCATCATCAATAACTAAGGAATAACATGAGTAGGAAGGGGGCTACGACCATAAATACAAAAAAGTTCCAGTATTACTCACAACAGTAACTACTGTGTTATATATATGTGTTATATTTGGGCAAGTTACCATTGAAATGTAACTTTTCTAACATTTTTCTCTTATTTTGATAATTAAATATATTTTTGAGAGAAAAAAAGAAATGCAAGCTCATTCACTTGGATACTTGAATAAAATTTGGAATAGTTGTGTGCCAGTGTTACCTGAATATCCTATAATAAAAATCAGGAAAGATGACTTACATCTGCACCCTAGTATTTATTCCCATAAAAATGTTCAGGGACGCTTGGATGGCTCAGTTGGTTAAGCCTCTGACTCTTGATTTCAGCTCAGGTCATGATCTCATGATTCTTGAGATTGAGCCTCATGTTGGGCTCCATGCTGACAGGGTGGAGCCTACTTGGGATTCTCTGTCTCACTCTCTCTCTCTCTGCTCCACCCCGAACCCCCTCTCAAAATAAGTAAAATAAGCTTAAAAAAAAAAAACCAGTCAGAATGAGCTCTGGATTATATAGGAACAATCTTTTCAGTATTGCTACTTTACCCATGCTGGGAATGTTTTCTCAATGCTATTTATAAAGCATTGTGTTTTCTAGTGCTGTGACTTCTACAAGTTCAATTCCCTTCTCCATCATGCCTGGCCCACTTGCTCTACTCTCTGGGTGCAGGCAGTGAGCAATCAGATCTCACGAAACCTTCCTATTCCTTGACATTTTAACAAAAATTGTCAGCAAGCTATAATTCTAATAACTGAGGATCTTAGGACTTGAGAGAAAACATTGCTCTTTTCATGCCAGAACTCCCAGTTAGCTTTTTTTTCTCTTTGTTCTGGCACTGGTAGGTGTTTTAGAACCGACCTTTAGGTATATATGTGTATATATTTATATTTAAATATATATATATATACACACATATATGACATCTTCATATAATGAGTGCATGATTCTCTGAATCTCTGAAGCTTATTTATTATGCTGATGTCTTCTCATCAAAGCCACTTATACTTAAAAGATATTGAGTGTGTATCATGTGCTAAGGACTGGAGATTCAAACAATAAAAGGCAATATTAATGCACTGAATCTGGGTCGTACTTAAGAGAACAAAATGTGAATATCCTACTCTGTGTAATCAAAACAAACAGAAGTCCTAGGAATGGAAGTTATTAATGAGCAGTATTTGAAGCTGAGATCTAGTTATCTTCCTCCTTAATGATAGACTGTCCACAGTTTCAGCCCATGCTCGGAAATAGTCCTGATAAATTCTGTAAGCTTTCTTTCTGTAAGAACAACCGTCTCATCACCCATAACCTTTTCCAGAAGGAAACTGGGAATGCTGAACAGACTGAGGACACAAGCCATAAGGATAGAAAAGAAGAAGTATGCTGAATTCTGTGAAAGTAGATCTGTGTGGGTTGCATTTCAGTGACTGAGTAATGCTTCTCAAAGTGCCTAGTGGGTTTTGGAAGCCCAGAGTTGTTTTGTGGTTTCCAAGGCAGGAGGAACTTCCAGTAGAGTGATGTGGCCAGCATCTCCACGGTCATGGGTGTTGGTACCACTAAAGGAAAGGCCAATTCATCTGTAATACACAGTAAGAGAATACCTCCCTACAGAGGGAAGAGCTGTTATGTGAAGTCTTTGAGCAACTGGGAAAATACAACAGAGCAAGGAACAGTATCACATAACTGAAGAGCATGCTCAATTACTGTTTTGAACGAAAACACGTAATTATTAAACTTAAAAGGGTAAGCCATTGAGCCAGTATCATCACTAAAAGTGCACTTAATAATTAGATGATCAGAGCTCCCAATATCTTAAAGGCCTAGAACTGTAATACACACACACACACACACACACGCACGCACGCACAGCCCCATTCACAGCAGAATTGAGAGCAATGGGAAGTTGTCCACAGGTGGAGAAATTTAGGTAACTGAATATTAATAAGGTCGGATACGACTGGATCTATTGAGAGTGACTGTCTGGACTTCTGGTTTCCCATCTGGCACGTAAGAAGCCTGGAAGTCATCATTCCTATTCATACAGCAAGAAAAAAGCTGCACAAATTGAAAACCAACAACTTTCTTAGATTTGTCAGAGAATTGAGGTCCCCGGGCAAGCTGCTGCTCCCCAAATTAGAAACTGGCAGGCAGAGAGAGAGAGCACAACTTAGTGGAACAGAAGCCCATGAGCAGAAAGCTCTGTGGGACCAGTAATGGTGAAGAAATGCCTCAGTGGCTATGGGCAAATTGCTGGAGGCTCAGTGTGGACAAACTTGAATGTAACAGCTTCAGGGGTCCCACACTTTTGTGAGTTTTGCCTTTAGGAGCTGTACCAGGTTTTTGCAGTGAAGACTGGAGAAAAATCCCCTTGTGATTCCAGCAGGAAAAGAGAGGGAAGTAGCCATTTTGAAAGATACACAGAGCATTCTGGTTGGTTGCTTGGTTGACTGTTTGATTGGTTGACTGACTTACTTATACAAGATCTGGTCTTAAGGGAAGCTATTTATTAAATATCAGAACCAAAGGGGCTGGAATTTTATCAGAGCCTAAAAGTCCTGAGGGAAGGGGAATATTCAACCTCAGCCCCTTCTGGCCTTCTTGTTTCCTTCCCCTAAGAAGGGAAGAATACCTGAGAAGCACAGGTGAAGGTCACAGCCCAGGGGGCACAGGCTTACTAGAAAACTGAAATTAAATTATAAGCCTGCAGAAAGCTTCGCCTCCCCCAACACCTTACCACCACATCAATGGGCTGCTATATACTAACAGGAGATAACCACAGAAAGAACTGCATATCTGAGACATTATTAATAAAGTCCCCACAACTAGGGGACCCTGAAGACAACATGGAGACAAAAACACCAGTGGAAATTTTAGCCTTTGACAGCAATAGCTTATAGCAAACAGTGTAACTCCTAGCCAGATAAACATCAAACCTCATACTAAAGGCTTATTTACCTCAATTCCTTTCACCCAGCACATCGTGTCTGGCTTTCAAGAAAAGATTACAAGGTACACTGAAAGGTAAAATTACAGTTTGAAGAGATAGAGCAAGGGGCACCGGGGTGGCTCAGTTGGTTATGCATCAGATTCTTAATTTCGGCTCAGGTCATGATCACAGGGTCATGGGATGGAGCCTGTTTTGAGCTCTTTGCTGAGCGTGGAACCCACTTGAGATTCTCTCTCTCTCTCTCTCTCTCTCTCTCTCTCAAAATAAAAAAAATAAATCTTAAAAAAAAAGAAGAGAGCGAGCAAACATTAGAAGACTCAAATCGTGGCAGAGAGATTAGAATGATTAGACCAGGAATTTAAAATAACTATGGGGCACCTGGCTGGCTCAGTTGGTTAAGCATCCGACTTTGGCTCAGGGTTCTTGGGTTTGAGCCCTGCGTTCGGCTCTGTGCTGACAGCTCAGAGCCTGGAGCCTGCTTCAGATTCTGTGTCTCCCTCTCTCTCTGCCCCTCCCCCGCCCCATGCTCTGTCTCTGTCTTTCAAATAAATAAATAAATGTTTAAAAAAATAAAAAATAAATAAAATAACTATGATTAACATGTTAATGACTCAAATGGAGAAAGTGGATAACCTGCAAGAGCATCTGGATAATGTAAGCCGAGATAGAATCCTAAGAAAAATTAAAAAAGATATACTAGAAATCAATAACACTGTCATAGATATGCCCTGAAACTGGCCTAGGGGCAGGGCCAGGAGAGAAAAAAAAAAAAAAACCCAAAGGATTCCCCCATGATCCCTGGTTCTCCCTTCCTTGGTCCTCTGGCCAGGAAGGTAGGCTAGAAGTTAGGGGCCCCTGGGTGGCTCAGTAGGTTAAGTGTCTGACTCTCGACTTTGGCTCAAGTTATGATCTCCCCGTTTGTGAGATCAAGCCCCAAGTGGAGCTCTGTGCTGGTGGTGTGGAGTCTGCTTGGGATTCTCTCTCTCCCCCTCTTTCTCTGCCCTTCCCTCACTTACATATGTTCCCTCTCTCTTTCTCTCTCTGTCTGTCTTTCCCCCCTTCTCTCAAAACAAATAAATGAAAACCTAAAAAAATAAAGAAAATCCTTCTCAATCTATTACTTACTTTACGGAGTCATAAAGTCCTAAGGATTTTTTTCTTTTTGACATCTTTACCATTTTTAAATGTACAGTTCAATGATATTAAGTGCATTCAGATTGTTGTGCAACTATTACCACCATCTATCTCCAGAACTCTTTTCATCTTGTGAAATTGAAACTCTGTACCCACTAAACAATTACCCAGTTCCCCACAACCCTGGTAACCACCTTCTATTTTCTGTCGCTATGATTTAGACTCCTCTAGGTATCTCATGTAAATGGAATCAAACAGTATGTCTTTTCGTGATTGACTTCACTTAGCTCAGGGTCCTCAAGTTTCACCCATGTTGTAGCACATTAGAGTTTATTTCCTTTTAAAGGTTGAATTACATTCTATTGTATTTACATACCACGTTTTGCTTATCCATTCATCCATTGATGGACATTTGGGTGACTTCCATGTTTTAGTTGCTGTGAACAATGCTGCTATGAACATGAGAGTACAAGTACCCCTTGGAGACCTGCTTTTGGTTCTTTTGGGTATATTCCCAGCAGGGGGATTGCTAGAGCATATGGTAGTTCTAGTCTAAAGATTTTTGAGGAGCTAGCATACTATATTCCATAGTGGCTCTACTATTTTACGTTCCTACGAGCAATGCGCTGGTTTCCATTTTCTCCATGTTTTCTAACACTTGTTATTTTCTGTCTATTTGCTTATTTGTTTATTTAATGGTAGCCATTCTGATGGGTCTGAGGTGAGGGGTTGGTTTTTTATGTTTGCTCAGAGGTATTAGTTGTAATCAGCAGGAGATATAGGCTGCAATGGCTTATTTCATCTCACTTGAAATTGATGTCACTGATTACATTCATTAGAGAGTTTCATCATACTTTATTTTTCTCTTGTGTTCTGCTGTAATGTCATCTTTTTTTTTTTTTTTTGCTTTCTGCAAGTCTAATTATTATCTATTGGTTTATCATACGGCGCATTCTTTCTCTTTTGAGCTCTATTCAGTTTGCTCTAAAACCTACCTATTGAATTCTTTCTTATATTTTAAATTTATTTATTTTGAGAGAGCGGGAGAGAGTGAGAGAGTGCACAAGTAGGGGAGGGGCAGAGAGAAGGAGAGACAGACTCCCAAGCAGGCTCCGCACCATTAATGCAGAGTCTGATGTTGGGCTTGAACTCATGAACTGGGAGATCATGACCTGAGCTGAGATCAAGGTTCAGATAATTAACCAACTGAGCCACCCAGGCACCCCACCTATTGAATTCTTAATTTCAGTTTTGTGTTTATCATAAACTTTCTATTTCATTTTTATTCATAGTTTCCAGTTTTGTGGCAAAATTCTCTATCTGAACAACTTTTTTCTTGAATTCGTTAATTGTAGTTACTTTAAAATACCTAACTGCTAACCTCAGTATCTGGGTCAACTTTGGTTCTCATTCTTTGGTATCTTTCTACATACAGTCATATAACTTGGTATACCTGGTGGTTGGTTTTTTTTTTTTTAATATACCGAATCTTGTGTTTAAAAATTTTAAATGCTCTGGATGATATTATTTTCCTCAAGAGAAGATTCACTTTGTCCTCTGGCAGACTGCAGAGATGCAGATCATATCAGTCTAATCAGCCTGGGTCAGGCTGTGTGCTGATAGCACGGAGCCTGCTTGGAAATCTCTCTCTCCCTCTCTCTTTCCCTTTTCTGCTCGCTCTCTCTCTCTCTTAAAATACATAAATAAACTAAAAAAAAATAAAAGCCATATATGAAATATCCACAGCTAACATCATAATCAATGGTGAAAAACTGAGAGTTTTCCCCCCAAGATCAGAAACAAGACAAGGATGTACACTCTCACTTCGATTTCACATAGTTCTAGAAGTTATGGCCACAGCAATCAGAGAAGAAGAAAAGGAAGAAAAAAAGGCATCCAAATTGGTGAGGAAAAAGTAAAACTCTCACTATTTGCAGATGACATGATCCTATATATAGAACACCCTAACCACTTCACCAAAAAGGTTTTAGAACTGATAAATGAATTCAGTAAGGTTGCAGGATACAGAATTAATATACAGAAATTCATTGCATTTCTATACACTAGTAATGAAGTAGCAGAAATAGAAATTAAGAAAATGATCCCATTTACAATTGAAATCCCATTTACAATGGAAAAGATATTCCATGTTCAAGGATTGAAGAACAAATATTCTTAAAATGTTCATACTACCCAAAACAATCTATATATTTAATGCAATCCCTATCAAAATAGCAACAGCATTTTTTCACGGAGTTAGAACAAACAATCCTAAAATTTGTATGGAATCACAAAAAACTCCAAATAACCAAAGCAACATAGGAAATGAAAAATAAAGCTGTAAGCATCACAATTCTGGACCTCAAGTTATATTCCAAAGCTGTAGTAATCAAAATATTATGGTACTGGCACAAAAATGACCCATAAATCAATGGAATAGAATAGAATAGAATAGAATAGAATAGAATAGAATAGAGAGCCCAGAATAATCCGCAATTATATGATCAACTAATCTTTGACAAAGGAGGTGAGAATATGCAATGGGAAGAAGACAGTCTCTTCAACAAATGGTGTTGGTAAAACTGGACAGGAGCATGCAAAAGAAAGAAACTGGACCACTTTATCATACCATATACAAAAATAAATTCAAAATGGATGAAAGATGTAAATGTGAGACAGGAAACCACCAAAATCCTACAGGAGAAAACAGGCAGGAACCTCTTTGACCTTGGCCACAGCAACTTCTTACTAGACATGTCTCTGGAGACAAGGAAAACAAAAGCAGAAATGAACTACTGGGACATCATCAAGATAAATAGCTTCTGCACAGTGAAGGAAACAATCAACAAAATGAAAATACCACCTACTGAATTGGAGAAAACATTTGCAAATGACATATCTGATCAAAGGTTGGTATCCAAAGTCTATAAAGAACTTATCAAGCTCAACACTCAAAAAACAAGTAATCCAGTTAAAAAAATGGGCAGAAGACATGAATAGACACGTTTCCAAAGAAGACATCTGGTGGTGACCAAAACACCATGGTACTGGCACAAAAACAGACCGAACACCATGGTACTGGCACAAAAACAGACCCATAGATTAATAGAGCAGAATAGAAAACCAAGAAATAAACCCAGAATTATATGGTCTATCAATCTTTGACAAAGAAAGCAAGAATATCCAATGAGAAAAAGACAATCTCTTCAACAAACAAGTTTGGAAAACTGGACAGCTACATGCAAAAGAATGAAACTGGACCACTTTTTAACACCATACACAAAAAGAAACTAAAATTGGATTAAAGACCATTTAATGTGGGACCAGAAACCATAAAAATCCTAGAAGAGAACACAGAGAGTAATTTCTCTAACATTGACTAAAACAACATTTTTCTAGGTAGGTCTCCTGAGGCAAGGGAAACAAGCACAAATAAACTATTGAGACTACATCAAAATAAAAAAGGTTTTGCACAGCAAAGGAAACAATCAACAAAACTAAAATACCACCTACTGAATGGGAGAAAACATTCGCAAATGATATATTCAATAAAGGGTTAGTATCCAAAATATCTAAAGAACTTATAAAACTCAGCACCAAAAATCCAAATAATCCAACATGAACAGATATATCTCCAAAAAAGACATACAGATGGCCAACAGACACATGAAAAGATGCTCGACATCACTCATCATTTGGGAAATGCAAATTGAGATATCACCTCACATTTGTCAAATGGCTAAAATAAAAAACACAAGAAACAACAAGTGATGGTGAGGATGTGGAGAAAAAGCAATCCTCTTGTACTGTTGGAGGGAATGCAAACTGGTGCAGCCACTGTGGAAAACAATATGGAGGTTTATCAAAAAATGAAAAATACAGGGGTGCCTGGATGGCTCAGTTGGTTGAGCATCGGACTCTTAATTCCAGCTTGGGTCATGATCTCACAGTTTCATGAGTTTGAACCCACCATTGGGCTCTGTGCTGACAGTGCAGAGCCTGCTTAAAAATCTCTCCCTCTCTCTCTGCCTCTTCCCCACTGGCACTCTCTCTGTCTGTCTCAAAATAAATTTAAAAAACTTAAAAACATTAAAAATAGAATTACCATATGATTCAGTAATTCCACTACTGGGTATTTACCCAAAGAATAGGGAAACACAAATTCAAAACGATACAGGCACCCCTATGTTTATTGCAGCATTATTTACAATAGCCAAGTTATGGAAGCAGCCCAAGTGTTCACTGATAGATGAATGGATAAAGAAGATGTGGTAGATAGATAGATAGATAGATAGAATGGAATATTACCCAGCCATAAAAAAGAATGAGGGGCATCTGGGGGGCTCAGTTGGTTAAGTGTCCAACTTCAGCTCAGGTCATGATCTCATGGTCCGTGAGTTCGAGCCCCACATAAGGCTCTGTGCTGACAGCTCAGAGCCTGGTGCCTGTTTCGGATTCTGTGTCTCCCTCTCTCTCTCTGCCCCATACCCTGCTCACACTCTGTCTCTCTCTCAAAAATGAATAAACATTAAAAAATTTTTTTAAAAGAATGAAATTTTGCCATTTGCAACAACATGGATGGATCTAGTGGGTATAATACTGAGTGAAATAAGTCAAGAAAGACATTTGATTTCAAAGACAGACCATTTGATTTCACCCATATGTGGAATTTGAGAAACAAAGCAAAGGAACAAAGAAGGAAGTAGAGACAAACCAGAAAACAGACCCTTAACTATAAGAACAAATTAATGGTTGCCAGAGGCGAGGTGGGTGGGCGATGGGTGAAACAGTGAAGGGGCTAAAAGAGTACACTTCTATGGATGAGCACTGAGTAACATATAGAATTGTTGAATCACTATGTTGTACACCTGCAACTAACATAACACTGCATGTTAACTATACTAGAATTAAAAAAGAGTATAAAATGAGGTACTAGATCATCAAAACTATCATCAACTAATAATGAGCTTATAGCTGTATTTGTCTTTTTCATGCTTTCTGTATATTCTATCTTTTTTGTTTTGAAAAATATTTTATATTATGATAAAGGTCAAATAGTGAAAAGAGGCAAGGGATGTAAAAATATGAACCACAATTGGAAAATATTCATAAAAAATGTTCATTCTCACTACTCATCAAACCCATTCAAACTCTGTTGAGAGAGGTGAAATTTTAATTTGGAAAAGTGTGTGTTTTAGGGAGGGTGAGATGAAATTGATTCTCTCATACACTGATCATAAGAATGAAAAGTAATACACAGTTTTTCTGTGAGGGCAATTAAGCAGTATTTTTCTTGAAAGTGTCCATTCACTTTACCCCTTCATTATAGGATTAGATATATAATTTTTGGATATAATCAGATTCACCAAAATGGATAAGAATGTTTATAATGGCATTATTTATACTAGTTTGACATAGGGAGATAGCCTTAATATCAATAAACACATGGTTATTTAAGTTAAGATACATCCACAGGATAAAATATTGTGTGCTGTTCAAAGACAATTTATTGAAATTAGAACAAATTCACAGCATAATTTTATATAAAAAGGAAACAAAAATCAAAATGTGTATGTTATATATATATAATAGATATAGTGATACTATACATTATATGGATATACACCATACTCTCTATATGTATATATAAATATAGCATCATCCATATTTCACATACACAATCACAATCATATTTTTGCACAAAAATACCACTAGTTAATACTTCTGAATATTAGCAATAATTATTTATTTTTAAAGCTTTTATTTTTATTTCTATTTACTTATTTTTTTAGAGAGAGAGAGAGAGCACGTGAGCAGGGGAGAGGGGCAGAAGGAGAAGGAGAGAGAATCTTAAGCAGGCTCCACGCTCAGTGCTGAGCTGGATGTGGGGCTTGATCCCACATGTGAATCATGACCTGAGCGAAGTCAAGAGTCGGCTGGTCAACCAACTGAGCCACCAGGCACCCCAGCAATAGTTATTTTTGATGGTAGGATTAAATGTGAATTTTATTACTTATAGTGTAAAATTTTTCCAAATTTCTATAATACACATGTTAAATTTTAATGTATTTTAAAAATACATTATTTATAAATTATGGTATAAAGTATCTTTCCATAATGGAAAATTCTGCAGGAAAAAAATGGAGCACTTAGTCTTCCCAATTAATTCACATGCTTGCCCAGTGTTCTGAACTTTCCAGAATTTCTAAGACAAATTGTATATATAATATTTTTCAAATTTTAAAGTGTCACAATTTTTATGAGAGTTAATAACCTTTTTTATGTTTTTTACCCAGGTGCTCACAGGGGACTTAGAGGAAGCAAACAATACGCAGTAAAGCACAAAACAAAACAAAGCAATTCTGTAAAATACTAAATCAAAGTAATGAGGGCTGTGTGGTAGGATGGAAGTTAACTCAGTATTTATTGCCATGCACTTTCAGTGAGTTTGCCATGTGCTCCTTAACTGGAAGATTAGGTATTTCTTAGTGGCAAATTCTAGTTCACAGGGCTTCCGAGAGCAGCCAGTGTTCAAAAAGATACCCACCTTCACATGTGATCCACCCTCTCCTGAGGGCGGGATATTCTCTACTTTCTGGGGGGGCAGGCGGGGGGCGATGGACACTGCCATATGGAAATAAGCATTTTAGGGCACCGAACATCATCTACCCACGTGAAAGCGGAGGCTGTCTTATACCAAAGGGTGAGGCTGACAACTGCGTTCTTGGCACACAATCCCCGTGGAGACTGTGGACACATTCCTCCTGCCCACACTGCACCAGGCCCCGGGGTAGAAGACCTTCAGTCTCCCAGCAGAAATGTCCCTTTCAGTTTAATTGTACAGCCTCAAAGCTGTGAATCTAGTGTTAAAAATTTCCTTTGGGAGTTTTAGAAAAATTCCTCCCTGAAGATAGTATAGTAGGGATCAAAAACACAATTTCATAAACCACTTTAACATATTATTAACACAATGTGATTTCAGGGTTGATATCAGTTCTCCAATGATGATATTTATGCTTAAAATTAAGTTAAAATGTAACTTTCTTCATTCTACTCTCTGACATATATCAGATTCGGGAAATACTCAGAAGGTTAATCCCATTTCTACTACTTATTAGATTGTGTAATTGGGCAAGTTACTCAATGTCTTTTGGCCTCTTAACACCAGAGTAGATGGAATGAAAGGTCCCTTTCTTTGGGTCTAACCTTCTCTGATTCTAAAACCAACACTCCTCTCCTAAATCATGAAGTGACACCAAAAAAAGAAAGAAACCAAGAAAGAGGGGTTGGGGAAGGAAAGAAGGAAGGAAAGAGGGAGGCAGGGAAGAAGGGAGGAAGGGAGGGAGGAGGAAAGAGAGAGAGAGGAAGGAAGGGAGGGAGGGAGGGAGGAAGGAAATAGCCAAGAGTATTAGGAAAGTTTAAGAACAGGGTTAAAATCAAGTTCTCTATACTCTCAGATCAGTACATTTTTCACTCCACTTTGCCATTGTGTCCTGTGTATGTGTGTGTGCAGCAGGATGCAACAGTTGCAGGCAGACCTGAGCAGACGACCCTGCATCTTCCTTGTGCCTGCAGTAATGCTGTCCCCAGCCCCAGGAAGGGCACTTCCAAATGTGGGACTCCTTTTCTGTGCAGTTCAGGTCATCCAGACAGATGGGGTCTGATCCCGCCCCACCTCCCCCATGTGAGCAGAGTTGGTAGCATTAATGGCCTCTCTACAGCCCAGCTGTTTGCATACCGTGTGGGCATCACTCAGGTCCCAGCTGTCATCACAGACGGTGCCCCAGGAGCCCTGGTGAAGGATCTCCACTCTGCCAGCGCAGTGACGGCCCCCACCCACGAGGCAGAGCTGTGTGTCTGCAAAGAGGAGAAAGTCTAGCCAATAGGTCACATTTTTTAGAGTTGCAAAGCATTTCCTGGTACTGTGCTTTACTTAGCTGAGCAGATGAAATCACTACCGTCTGGGACTGCAGACAGAGATGAGTCAGATGAACCTGAAGAGCATGGACGCAATGGCTGGGTCTGGTTTCCTGCTAGGGGTGTAGGAAATGGGACAAAAATAAGCATGGAAAGGATTGAAGACTTCTATGATCAAGTTGAATGAGCAATCATGGTAATAAGGGCTTTCAAACTTGTGACCAATGAAAATTGTCTTTATTAATGTCTACTTGCAAATCCCCCAAAGGAGAGGTGAGTGCTTACCTTTGCCTCACCAGTGTCCCCAATTATCACTGTTTATTACATGTTATTCTTAAACTGTCATGCCTATCCCACCTACGCCCCCTGTTTCCTGACCCGTCTTTCCTTTAATCCCTTATCTTGTCTGTCATGTGTGGGCTATATTGCCAGTAGTTGACCATAAGCACTGTTCCTTTGCCTGTGCGAGTCACAGTGATGGTATTTTCATGGGCACAGAGAGGAGCTCCAAAGACTGTCATTTGACAATTGTCCAGGAGGGACTCATTCCCTAAGCAACAAAACCTATGTCCCTAAACACTTCCTTCTTCAATATACTTTCTTCTTGTGGTTGAGCAAGCAACCCCACGGATGTACTGACTGTGTAGGACACTGGCATCTTCCAGGTCTCAGTGGTTGTCACAGAGGGAACCCCAGGTCCCAAACACCTTGATCTCCACTTGCCCCTTACATCGGGGTTTGCCATTCACAAGTCAGGCATCTGTATATCCTAAGAGGAGATAAAGCCTTAGAGAAGAGACTTTTCCACTCCTGCCCAATCCCCTCCCTCTCCAGCCCCAGCCCATTAAGATCATTTACTAACTTACAAGACTCTAGCCTCTCTGCTGTGGTCACAAGGCCCTTTGGGATGGGGTGCTGTGGGGCACAAGGCAAGGTGATTTTCATTCCCTTCACACTCAAACTTTTCAGCCCAAATTGGCCCATTCCCTTTCTCAAAGTGAGCACCCACCAAAAGAGATCCAGCATCTCCACAACTTAATTCTCTGCACAGCACATTGGCAGCATGGAGAGAGAAGTCAGAGTTACACACAGAACCCCACATGTCTCCATGTCCCACTTCAACACATCCAGAACAGGACATATCCGTTCCAACCAGCCTGGGCTGCCTACGGGCTACAATAATATTTCAGAGCCTCCAATATCTAGCCCCATCCTCCAATCTCCATTTCTAATTCCAGGGTACTTTTTCCTCCATTCAGCATTAGAACACTCCATGTGCAGGGGATCCGAGAATGAGATCTTTGTAGTACAGACTCGGTTCCTAAGATCTTGATTACATGTTTACTTACTAGATCTTGGTAACATGCCAATCCTGAATTTGGAAAGCATCTGAAGGAAATGAATGGCACAAAGAATTTCCATTAAAAGAAATAATGATTGGGTAACTTCAGCATTAAATAACAGATATTAAGATTTGTAATTTTAAGGTGACGGATGTAATTTAAAGATAGAAGGTTATTTTATTTCTTTAAGGTTATTTATTTCTGAGAGAGACAGAGACAGCGTGAGCAGAGGAAGGGCAGAGAGAGAGAGGGACAGAGAAAATTCCAAGCAGGCTGTCAGCACAGAGGCCAGTGTGAGACTTGAACTTACAAAATCATGAGATCATGACCTGAACCAAAACCAAGAGTCGGACGCTTAACCACTGAGCCACCCAGGCACCCCCATAGAAAGTTCTTTTTATCTACAGGTTAATTCCAATGAATACATCTGAGCAATCTAAAAATAAACAAAGAAAAAATATTGCTTTTTTCCCCAACCCCATCCTTTGCAGCATACCTGTGTTAATAATCTATGCTGTTAATATCTATTCCAAACTCCTGACTCATTTCTCCAACTGCCATGTAGCATTTCCACTTAAACTTCTTATAGACATGTGGAATGGAATTCTTTTCAGTTCTTCCAAACATCCTCTAAGCCTGTAATCTGCCATATTTCAGATTGGTGGAAATCCATTATTTTATATATTGAAGAATATTGGTGTCGTTATTGACGTCTATAATATCATATACCCTACCTTTCAGGAAATCTTGTTTTCTGCATCTTCAAAATATGTTAAAAATCCCAACATTTGTCACCCCTTTCATTGCTAACACTTACACTGAGCCACCAACATTTCTCACCTGAATTGCTGCAATGAACTCCCATGCGTCTAAATTCTCCATTTCCATCATTGATCCTCTACAGTTTATTCTTTCTTAACAAGCTAAAGTTAGAAATCAGACAACACCAGATATTTGCTCAAGATCATCCAATAGCTCCATGTTTCACTAGAGTAAAAACCTAAATTCTTACGAAGATCTACTTATCCCTGAATTACCTGCCCTCCTCCCTTACCCCCGTATCTGACTGTTCTACTTCTTGCTCTTTTGTCACACTGGGTTCCTTTCCTTACTGTTCCTCAAGCATATCGGGCATAATCTTGCCTGAAGGCTTTTGAACCAGCGATTTATCTGTATTTTTCTAATTTTCTTTAATGTTTATTTATTTTTGAGAGAGACTGAGTGTGAGCAGGGAAGGGGCAGAGAGAAGGAGGCACAGAATCCGAAGCCGGCTCTGGGCTCTGAGCTGTCAGCACAGGGCCAGATGTGGGGCTCAAACCCAGGAATCATGCCTTTTCATTTCATTTTGTACTTCTACTTCATACAACTTTAAATAAATAATTATTTCATTGTTCACTTTGATTACACACCTGTATTCTTTTCTAGATAAGGGACTAGAACTACTTTTATTTACTTCATCTGCTTTTGACCTAGTATTGTTAAGGAGCTACTCCATAAATACTTATTAAATAAATAAAATAATCAATAATTGAATAAGTATATTAATCTTTGTCCAGAAATTACCTGAGCAGATCAAACTAGCTTCCATATTAAAAGGACATGAAGTTTGTGTCCATTGGACACAATCTCAGAGAGAAGCTTCATTTCTAGTGCAGCAAGACCTAGAGAGTAAGATGTGTGATGTTTTTCCCATGAAGTGAGGCCCTTTGGAGATGCTGAGTATGGCACATCCAAGTTGCTGCAAATAACTGCACCAATGTTTGTTTCCCAGCAGTTAGCACATAGGGTTGCAATGATGTAGATTTCCATCTTGACCCTCCCCTCACATCTGTTGCCTCTACCCACGAGCCTCAGTTCTGCTTTTGTTTCGTTCTGTAACCAGAACACCAAAATGATTTTAGAGATATCATTTTGCCTCAAAATCCGATCAGAGACTCCAGCTAAAAATAATGTTATGTAGTGGTCCAGATTCTTGTCTGAATTCTAAATAACTACATAGTATTTACTAGATACTGGGAAGAAAATTAGGGAGAGGTGATATCATGTATGCGGGGTCAGGAAAGAAAGGCATACACCTGTAACATGACAAAATCCAGGGAGTTAGAATAAATTTACTTGTTACAGATGCTGCTAGATGAAAATAATTCTAAAAAGAGTTTGAACCCTGGGAGAGAGAGGGAAATATGAAATTCACTGTATGTAAAGAGTATGTAATTTTTTTTTGGAGAATTAAGAAACTGGAAATTGATTCTGAGCCAAATTGAAACAGTCAGCTTCTGAAGGGAGCTCTTGCAAGTGTTTGTTTGTTTGTTTTGCGGGATTCTTGCAAGTATTCATGTGAAAGGGAATGAGTTACAGTTCTGTCAAGGCTAATTTATCTATGTTAGGGCACTTGGGTAGTTTTTGGTGTGCTGTGGCATAGTCAGTGACATATTTAAGTACCATTGCCTGCTGAAGTGAGAATGAATATATTTAATTAGGATGCTGATAGTCTCTGCTGGCCCTGACTGTGAGCTGGTGTTGGGAACTGTTCTAAGCTTCCTTCCTGGTGTCAGATGACATCATGGATTCATCCCTCACCCAACAGGGGCAGACTGGCGGCTATCAGAAGCCAGGCATAGGTTGGGATGCCATCAATGACGCTTTGCTTCTGGGAGCTGTGTTGACGGGAGCAGCCCTGTTACCTGTACTTAACTGAGCTTCCCCTGCAGAGTTCCTATCAGACCGAGATCGCACAGATCCTGGACCTCATCACAGCACCCCCCCGTCCCCCCGGGCAATGTGGATCTTGGCAGATTCACTGAAAAGAAGTACAAATCTATTGTCAGGTACAAGACAGCTTTCTACTCATTCTATTTTCCTGTAGCTGCCGCCATGTATATGGTGGGCATAAATGGGGAGATCCTGCCAGAGACAGGGGACCTCTTTCAGATTCATGATGATTACCTTGTCTCTTTGGACACCCCAAGGTGACAGGCCAGATTGGCACTGATATCCAGGACAACAAATGCAGCTGGCTGGTGGTTCAGCATCTGCAGAGGGGCCTTTCCAGAACAGCGCTGGGTCCTTCAGGAGAACTATGGGCAAAAGGAGGCCAAGAAGGTGGCCCAGGTGGAGGTGCTATACACGTGCCCACTGCTTCGGATTCTGTGTCACCCTCTCCCTCTGCCCCTCCCCAGCTCATGCTCTGTCTCTCACTCTCGAAAATAAATAAACATTAATAAAAAAAGACGTGGATATTGATGACCACAAAGAGAAAAGTTTTTCTTTGAAAGAGAATACTTCAGTGCAGAAAGAGCATCTAGAAGACTTGGAGAAAATTCAGTTTGATAGAAAATCTTCACTGAAGGATTGTGATTATTTGTAAATCATAACTGTGATTTTCTACCTAAATTGAAAGGCAGGATAGGATAGTCAAAATTTAAAAGGCAAATTTCAGATTTATATTGGAGTTTAAATAAATTCCTTAAGACAGAATTCAATGTCTTACCCACTCATCTCAGAAAAGAATGTCTACAGTAAGGGATAAAGGTGTTGGGACTGATTGAAAATCAGGAAATTCCAAGATTAATAAAAGAGTATATCAGCGTCAGGGAATTCAACTCTCCCAAAATTATACCTTGGCAGCTGTATGTGAGAATTTTCTTTGTACTATTTGAAAGTTGTGTAATAAAAACTTTGGCTTGGAGGAAGAATCTGCAAAACAATTCTTAATGTTTTTGAAATAATATAAACCTTAAGCCCAGACTTTAGATGAAGTAAGTTTGTTCTAACGCCGTTGGTTTGAATCATAGACAAGTAAGTCCTTCAAGTAAGAATGAGTATTTGGGTAACTCTGAAAAAGAATTTTTAAGTATGTGGATATTTCTTTTTTCAAAAAGATGTGTACTTATTTTGAGAGACAGATAAAGAGTGTACGCATGCCTGAGCACATGTACGTGCATGCGTGCGCGTGCGCGCACACACACACACATGAGAGAGAGTGGGGGAAGGGCAGAGAGGGGGAGAGAGAGAATCCTGAGCAGGCCCCATGCTGTCAGTGCAGAGCCCGATGCAGGGCTCGATCCCATGAACAGTGAGATCATGACTTGAGCTGAAATCAAGAGTCAGTTGCTTAACCAACTGAGGCACCCAGGTGCCCTCAGTATGTGGCTATTTCAAGGTGAATATTTGAGTGTTCCAGTGACTAATTCCTTATTAATTTTTCCTAAATTAATTTGATTCTGGATAACTTCTTTTTGTGGAATACTTTGTAACACTAGGGTCCGGTGAACTTAACGTTGGGAAAATTTGGGTAAATATTAGAAAATGAGATTTGACTTCCTGAGGGGAAATAAGTTTGGTACTATAGAAAGAGGCCGTAAAAATCAGGAGGATATGAGGTATAATTTGCTTTAAAAAGTGAGAAATGAGTATTCTGTCATATGTGTACCCATCAGGGGAAAAAAGTATATTGGAGAGTCCATGTGCTTTTATCGAAAATCCCAGTTTGGATGTCTTACCAGAATAGGTCGCTCCAACATCTTCACTGTGTCTGCAGTCATGATCTCCCCACCCTTTGTGCCTGCATTCCCAGAGATACGACTCACCCTCATCAGAGGAAATATCATCTAGCCAAATTTTTCCAGATGCTGCAGAAGCATTTCCTAGACCCACATCAAGGATACAAGGCGGACAATCCAGCTGGCCACATGCTACAGCAGCAGCATCACTGTTTTATGTGTCATCACCCACACCACATGTGTCCCCCTACCCTTGAAAATGCATCTCCAGTCTTCCTGAGCAGCAGCTGTTGCCATCTATCAGCCCGAGGCTCCACTTCGCGTTACCTACATCCAAAATGATGAAGCAAGTAGTTAGTGGACATGATGGTTAATATTATGTGTCAATGTCATCAGGCTATGGTACTCAGTTGTGTGGTCAAATACCAGTGCAGATGTCACTATGAAGACACTTTTTTAGAGGTGATTAACATTTAAATCAGCAAATGTGGACAGGAATAGATTACCCTCCATGCTGTGGGTGGGCCTCATCTAATCAGTTGAAGACCTCAGCAGAGAAGACTGAAATCTAACTCTAGGCTATCTTTTAACTCAAAATTGAAACACCATCTCTTCTTGGGGTCTCTGGCCTGCTGGACTTGCAAACTTCCACAATCACATGAGCACATGAGTCAATTCCTTAAAATCGCTCTCCTTCAGTCTCTCTCTGCCTCTCCATATATATATATATATATATTACATATATATAACCATATATATATTACCATATATATATATTACCATATATATATATATATGGTAATTGCCTTGCAAGAGTTTTCTTATTCTTTTCAGGACCCACCCCATCCCCTCCTTTTCGCTTCTAGACCTACAACCAGACAAGTGTCAGTATGTCCTGAAAGGTGAGGTACAAAGTATGACTTGTGGAAAACCACATACACACATGCAAAGGTTTTAAAATTTATGCAGATATAAATCTGGGAAATATGTGTGGGAATAAATATTCAGGGTGTGGGATAATAGCAGAAGGAACATAAATTTGGACTTGACTGAATTTATGGATACAGGCCCCCTAAGGCAGAGATTCAGATTTGATGATGTAGCTCAAGGCGTTATAAAAGGCCCCAGGAGTTCGTCTGGTTGGCTACAACATTAATGAAAAGATGGCCTACATTAAATGCAGCTGAAATGCCAGAACTGCCTCTGCATGTGATAGAGGAAGGACCCAGAGGCTTGGGGAAGGAAATTGGAGTGTTAGCGTGAATGTATCACGTGATGTCTGCTCACCCACCCCTGGAGCATTCGGAGACACACCCTTCACCAGAGCTGTGAGAAATAAATCTGTGAGGGGAACCCCACCACTCTTGGAAGAACTCTGTGGCTCCTCTTCATATAGTCAGAAGTTACGACGTGGGGGCCTCTGGGTGGCTCAGTCGGCTAAGCGTCCAACTTCAGCTCAGGACCTGCTCTCGCGGTTCGTGAGTTCTAGTCCCACTTCCGGCTCTGTGCTGACAGCTCAGAGCCTGGACCCTGCTTTGGATTCTGTGTCTCTCTCCCTCTCTGCCGCTTTCCTGCTCATGCTCTGTCTCTCTTTTTCTCTCAAAAATAAATAAACATTAAAAAAAAAAAGAAACTACAAGGGGAACTTCTGCCTTTGGATTAGGATTCTTAAATACAATGGGGGTAACTGGGTCCCGGAGTGGTAAGGACAAGTGATGGACACTTAATTGTCAAAGGCAAAGTGGGTGTGACTACCATATGGACTGCACATCCAAAACAGTAGTTAGAAGATTCTGACTTGCAGAGATTTATGACATTGCCTAGTTGATCGTGATGTTCCTAGAGGTGAAACAGGAATGCAGTCAACTAAATTTTTACTTGATCTGTATGAATGCAAAGAGTTCTAAGTCAAATAAACATAAGTGAACTTGAATAAAAAAAACAGAGAGTCATGGTGCCACAACTGATTCCCAGCCTTGGACTATACGTACTTGGCAACTAGCAGAAAGCCCACCTCGGTTTTCTGATCTGTGCAGTGAAGATTATTATGGTGGGAAATGCCAAGTAGAACTACCAGAATTGCTTATACCAATTAGTGAATTAGTGAACCAAATTAGTGAACCAAAACCAATACGACTTTCCTGTAATGACTGCAGAGTTTAGTGCCACCATCAAGGACTTGAAGGATGCAGGAGGGTGATTCCTAATATATTCCCATTTGACTTGCCCATTTGGTCTGTAGCCAACAGGTGGATTTTGGAGAAAGGCAGTGGATTTCATAAGCTTAGCCAGTTGGAGCTGCTGTTCCAGATATGGTTTTCATTGCTTGAACAAATTAAATCCACTGATAACTAGGGAATAGCTAGAGATCTGGCAAATACTTTTTTCCTCCACGCTTTCAACGAAGACCACCAGAAGCAGTTTGCTTTCAGCTAGCAAGGCCAAAAATATGCCTCTACTGTCACACTTCAGGAATATGAACATCCAGTCTTAGTCATAATTTAGTTCACAAGGACCTTGATCATCTTTCTCTCCAACAAGACATCACACTGACCCATTATATTGATGTCCATAGGACCTAGGGAGCAAGAAGTAGCAACTGTGATATACTTACTTGTAAGACATTTGTGTGACAGAGAATGAGAAATGTTAGGATCCTTCTCCCTCAGCGAAAACTTTAGGAGTCAAGCGGTGTGGAACATGTTAAGATATCCCTACTTTTTACATTTATTTTTATTGTTATTATTTTTTTAGTTTTGAGAGAGAGAGAGAGAGAGAGAGAGAGAGAGAGAGAGAGAGAGAGAATGTGAGTGGGGGAGGGGCAGAGAGAGAGGGAGACAGAGGATCCAACGTGGGCTCTGCACTGACATTAGTGAGCCTGATGTGGGGCTTGAACTCACGAACCACGAGATCATGACCTGAGCCAAAGTCGAACACTCAACTGACTGAGTCACCCAGTCAAGATATCCCTTTTAAGTTGAAGGATAAATTCGTGTATCTCGTCCCTCCTACAACAAAAAAGAACAATGCCTAGTGGTTCTCTTTGGATTTTGGAGTCGATGCATTTCTCATTTCGAGGTACTACTTTGGCCCATTCACCAAATGGATGGAAAAGCTGCTAGTATTAAGTAGGGCCTAGAATTAGAGAAGACTTTGCCATAGGTCCAGGCTGCTCCTCTGCCATTTGAGCCCTATGATCCAGGGGACCCACTGGTGTTTGAAGTTCAGTAGGGAAGGTGCTCAGAGCCTTGGGCAAGTTTCTAGTCGTGAATCACAATGTAGACTCTGGATTTTGGAGCAAAGATCTGCTGTCCTTTGAATATAACTACTCTGCTTTTGAAAAACAGTTTTGACTTGCTGGTGGGCTTTACTAGAGACTGAACACTTAACCATGGGCCCCCGAATTATCACGTGACCATGTGACCTGAGCCTCTTATCATGAATTGGATGTTGTCTGACTTACTGAACCATAAAGCTGAATGCCAGCAGCCTTCCACCATCAAACAGAAGAAGTTCAGGCTTGAGCAGGCCCTGAAGGCACAAGTAAGTTACATGAGCACATGGCCCACATGCCTAGCTTCATTTCTGCTATGTCACTTTCTTTCAGCCTGTACCTATGACCTCAAGGCCACTACTTATGATTAACTGATGGAGGAGGAGAACACTGAAGTCTGACTTACAGATGGTTCTGTGTGATATGCGGGCATCACCTGAAAGCAAACACTGTTCTACAGCCTCTCAGGCATATCTGGACAGTGGTGAAGGAAGATCCTCCCTGTGGGCAAAATTTTGAGCAGTGTATTTGGTTGTTCATTTTACTTGGAAAGAGAAATAGCCAGAGGTGTGATTATATACCAAATCATGGGATGTGGCCAATTTTTGGCTGAATGGTCAAAAATTGGAAGTAACATGACTGGAAAATCTAAGACAAGTAATTCAATTTACAGTATTATTTAACCTCTCACAGGACAAGACTCCGGGTTTGATTTTTTCAGAAATCTCAGCTTTGCAGTTACAGTATATGGGTGTTTCTTTCAGGGAAGATCTAGAAACGCTCAGGTTATTTACATAGAGTTTGAACTGAGAACTTGAACCCTGGGCTCATCTTTTTCTGTCCTCATTGTTCAGTGCCAAGCAGCCAGCCAATCTCATTATGCTCTTCAGTTTGACAAAAATGTCCCAAGGTATCAAGTCCACCGTCACCCAGAATCTTGTCTTTTATAAGTATTCAAAAGAGTAGCCAGTGGTTACTCTTTGTATATACTTTGTATATCTCTGTTGTAAACATTACACCGAGGACTTTCAGTTCCCCCTTTACCACTGGAAATAGAATCATTAGTGTCTTTGAATCTAGAGAGATTAGGGAACCAACTGCAGAAACCTAAGCATGAATTCAGAAAACTCATCCTTAAGATTCTGTTCCTTTAGAACCACTCTTGCTATCAACATTTCTATCCATTTCCTAGGATTGCCGAATTACTACAAACTGGGTATCCTAAAACAACGGAAATTTACTGTTCCAGTTCTAGAGCCTGGAAGTCTGAAATAAACTTGCTGGGAGAGCCATGCTCTTTCTGAAGTTTCTAGCGAGAATCTGCCACTTGCTTTCTTGTAGCTTCCTGTCCTTTCTGGCAATCTTGGCATTCCTTGGCTTGTAGACACATCATTTCAATTTCTTCCTCTGTCATCACATGGCATTTTCACTGCGTGCCTCTGTTGTCTCTTCTCTTTTAAAAAGACAATTATTTTGGATTAAAACCTGCCCTAATCTAGTATGTATTAGCTTTCTAAGCCTGTCATAACTAAGAACCAAAACCTACGTGGCTTAAAACAACAGAAATGTATTGTCTCAAAGCTCTGAAGGCCAGAAGTTCAAAATCAAATTGTCAGCAGGACCATACTCTCTTGGAAACTTGTAGTGTAGAATCCTCCTTAGCCTCTTCTTAGCTTCTCGTGCTTGCCAGCCATCCTTGGTTTTCCCTGGTTTATAGATATAGCACCATATCCAATCTCTCTGCCTTTGTTGGTACATGGCTGTCTCCTCCCTATGTATCTATGTCTTTGTGTCTCTTCTCTTGTTCTTATACGCACACCGGCCATACTGGCTTAAGGACCCACTCTACTCCTATATGACCTTAAAATGTAACTAATTATGTCTGCAACAACCATATTTTCAAATATATTCACATTTTGAGGTACTGGGGATAGGACTTCAGAATATTTTGAGGGGGACACAATTAAAACAACAGTTTGTTCTCTGGTCCCCCCAAATTCACATATTTCTCACATGCAAAATATATTTCCCTTGTCCCAGCAACCCCAAAAGTCCCATTCCATTGCAGCAGCATCCTAAATCCAAAATCTCATCTTCTAAATAATCTAAATCAGGTATGGATGAGACACTGGGTATGGTCCATCCAGGGCCAAAATTCTTCACCATCTGTGGAGATGTAAAACTAGAAAGCAAGTTATCTGCTTTCAAAATACAATCGTGGAAACAGGCATAGGCTAGATATTCCCATTACAAGAGGAAGAAATTGGAAGGGAAAAGGGGTCACAGGTCCCAAGCAAGAATGAAACACACAAGGGCAAATACCATTAGGCCCCAAAGCCTGTGAATACTTCTCCTTGGGTCATTTCACCCTCTGGGTCCATGGAGGCCCATTGGCCTCTAAGCCAGCCTCAGCCCAAACCCTCTAGGCTTTGCTTGCTGCCCTAATCCCTCAACAGAGTCACCCTCTGAGAAGCTTACTTTCTGCTTGTAGAGTCTCAAGACAGTCTCTGTCCCCTTCCCTCCATGCTGGCAGTATTTCTGCTGAGATGATTGATTGGATCCATGAATCATACACCTCATCTCTTCAGTGGAAAGTTTCTCCAGCCACACCTTTGGCCATGTTTCTAGCTTCTGCTCTTTGAAAATGCTGGAAAATGTCCAAATTAACAAGTGCTGGGTTACTTTTTGCTTAATAATTTTTTTCCTCAGTTGATCTCTTCCTCTCACATTTTACGAAAAGCAGCAAGGAGAAACCAGATGGTACCTTCCATGTTTTGCTTCGGGAATCTATATTCATCACTTGTAGGCTCTACTTTCCACCAATGGTAGAATATAGTTCAGCATAGTTTCTGCCACTTTATAACAAGGATAGTCTTTTTTTCCAGTGGCCAGTAACAAGCTCATCATTTCTTTTTAGGCCTGCCTTCACCAGAAGAACCGTCAATGTTCACATTTCTACTAACACCTCTTCAAGACAGTCTAGACCTTTACTATCATGCTTCTCAAAATTCTTCCAGCTTCTAACCCTTACTCAATCCCAAAGCCACTTTCACAGTTTTAAATATTTATAATAGCAACATTTCACTTCCTTGTATCCAATCTATACCAGTGTTCTCCAGAGAAACAGCCAGTAGAATATATATATGATAGTTGGCATATATGTATATATTGTATATATGTATATTATATCTTTATATACGTATGAATATTTTAAGGAATTGGCTTATGCAATTATGGGAGCTGGCAAGTCCAAAATCAGTAGGGCAGACAGGCTGGCGGACTGGAAAGTCAACAGAAGTTGACTTTGACTTTGCAGTCTTGAATAAGAATTTCTTCCCTGGGAAACCTTAGTTTTGTTCTTAAAGTCTTCCAGCTGATTGGATGAGGCCCACTCACATTGCCAAGAGCAATCTCCTTTGTTAAAGCTAACTGATTGTAGATATTAGCTACATCTACAAAATACCTTCCTAGAAATGCCTAGACTAGATTTGATTAAATCACCTCGCTTAGCCAAATTGACACATAAAACTCATCATCGCATATACTAACCTTCTTCCAGTATTTGAGCACCTCTGGGCTATCACACATTATTTTTTCACTGCTTGAAACCCTCACACACACTTTACACACACACACACTTTACACTTTGCCTGGACAACTTCTACTTGCCTTCAAATGTCATTCTAGACATGACTTTTCTTAGAAAGACTTGCCCAGTGCCCCAACTCCTCATTCCCTGACATTTCCTAATATAATGGTAGCATCTTTTAATTCCCAATCTATGTCTCTAACCAAATAATATTTTCCAAATATTGTATTAGATTCCTTTATTATCTCCTATTGTGTTTCATATCAGACTGCTTGTGTGTGTGTGTGTGTGTGTGTGTGTGTGTGTGTGTATCCTCTTTTCCTAATAGATTCTAAACTCCAAAAGGACGTTACCCATAAATGTTAACCATCTTGCTGTTAACCTGGCACTGGTTATTAAATTCTGGAATATAATAGGCCTTCACTACACATTTTTTAATGAATAATAATCTTTTTTAAAAATAGAATTTATTGTCAAATTGGCTTAATACAACACCAGTGCTCATCCCAACAAGTGCCCTCCTCAATGCCCATCACCCACTTTCCCCTCTCCCCACCTCCATCAACTCTCAGTTTGTTTCCTGTATTTAAGAGTCTCTTATGGTTTGCCTCCCTCCCTCTCTATTTGTAACTATTTTATTCCCCCTTCCTTCCCCCATGATCTTCTGTTAAGCTTCTCAAGATCCACATATGAATGAAAACATATGATATCTGTCTTTCTCTGATTGACTTATTTCACTTAGCATAATATCCTCCAGTTCTATCAGCATTGCTGCAAATGGCAGGATTTCAGTCTTTCTCAATGCCAAGTAGTACCCTAATGTTTATAGCAGCACTTTCAACAAAGCCAAATCATGAAAAGAGGCTTCATGTCCATCAACTGATGAATGGAATAAGAAGATGTGGTTTATACATACAATGGAATACTATTTGGCAATGAGAAATAATCATCTTAATTCGTCTATAAAACCATGAAAATGTCCCTGTGAGCTAAGAGAATAAAGTGATGATCAAAAAAATGTATCTTCTTAATAATAATTATGTTGTACAGGAAAATTGTAGAAAAAAATCATAAAATTCTCTCTTCATTGCTATCATGATTCAATTGAATGTTACTTCCATTCATAACATGAGGATCAGAGTACAGTATCAGCCATTTGATGGCATGTGGGACTGTAAGAGAATAATTCATGGGCGTGAGTTATTTAGACTGTGAAAATATCCAGAAATTTCCAGAGTTCTCATGCTGGTAGAGAAGCACTGCAATACAATCTGAAATTCCCTGTGCTTACAATTTAAATATGAGCACCATCTGACATTTCTGAATGTCTGAGTTCACTGTCTGAATCTATGCTAAATTTAGAGCCATCGTGTTGAAACTAACAGATAGCTAGGAATGTGCTAGTCTGGTGTGTATACCTCTCTTGAGCTCTTTCACCAGAACATAAGGGTGAGGCATGACAGTTTTCAAATCTGATTTTTCACATACTTGCAAGAGACTCTGAAGAGTCAGTCTCATTTATAAATCCTATACAATTGTTAAAAATATGTTATCTAATAAGAAAAAAGTTCTATTTAGTTAATTCATATGTAATATGTCATTTAAAATGTTTTAGTATTATAAAAACTCATTATTCAAAAATGTATCTTTGAGTCAGTAATAGTGCTTAAGTAACGAGTCTGATTTAAATTGGATAAGGAAATATCCCCATTAAAATAAATACAGTGTTTAAAAAAAGTATTTAGATTTCCTTTTAGAAAATGTTATCAAACCAGGAATATTTATGATTTACTGTGAAGTGCTTATATTGGTGACAGATATATAAATTAAGGGGCTTAATCAAATAAGAAAATTATTTTTTAAGTGGGTAAATGATTAAATAATTAATAATGTTAAGAAACACATTTATGTACACTTCCAATAATATCAAACATACAGTGATTTTCCTTCGATCTTTGCAAACACTCTCGTGGTTGTTGTACTCCTGTTGACTCAGCCAGGGCCTGTAAACAGAATGGAGAACACCCTGCCCTTACTGGACAGTGAGAAGAGAGTTCTCGGAACTCATTTAGGTGCTTGATCACCAAGTAATCTCTCTTAGTCCTGTATGATCACTATAAAAATTATGCACTTTTTGATTCAAATGTATTTTAAATTTCTCTTTCTTTTTTTTAATGCAACTGGGAAATTTCTAGTTCGATAAACTTCAAAAACTACACGGCTGCAAAATATATAAAGAACTTGTAAAACTGAACACACAGAAAACAAATAATCCAGTTGAAAACTGGGCAGAAGACATGAATAGACATTTTCCAAAGAAGACATCCAGATGGCTAACAGACACATGAAAAGATGCTCAACATCACTCATCATCAGAAAAATACAAATCAAAACCACAGTGAGAGATACCACCTCACACCAGTTAAAGTGGCTAAAATCAACTCAGGGAACAAAAGGTATTGGCGAGGATGCAGAGAAAGGGGAACCCTCTCGCACTGTTGGTGGGAACGCAAACTGGTGCAGCGGCTCTGGAAAACAGTATGGGTTCCTCAAAAAGTTAAAAATAAAACTACCCAATGATCCAGCAATTGCACTACTAGGTATTTATCCAAAGGATACAAAAGTATACTGAATTGAAAGGACACACGTACCCCAGTATTTATAGCAGCATTATCAACAATAGCCAAATTATGGAAAGAGCCCAAGTGTCCATCGACTGATGAATGGCTAAAGATGTGGTTTACATATACAATGAGATATTATTCAGCCATAAAAAAGAATGAAATCTTGCCATTTGCAGTGATGTGGATGGAGCTAGAGAGTTTTATGTTAAGCGAAATATGTCAGTCAAAGAAAGACAAAGACCATATGATTTCACTCATACATGGAATTTAAGGAACAAAACAGATGAACACGGGGGGAAAAAGAGAGAGGCAAACCATAAAACAGACTCTTAACTATGGAGAACAGATGTTAACACTTGTGGGTGTTGTATGTAAGTGTTGAATTACTGAATTCTATACCACAAGCTGGTATTATATTGTGTGTTAACTAACTGGAATTTAATACAAACTTGAAAAAGAAAAAAAAAGACTACAGATATCTGATGTTTTACAATCAAGACTGAGAATATAAAGAGGCATATAAGCAATAAAAGGGAGAGCCAAAGTCAGACGCTTAACTGACTGAACCACCCAGGCACCCCTAAGCAGCTTATATTTGAATACCAGCTTCACCACTGCCCTTATAGCCAAGTAATCTTTGGTAAGTTACTTTCAGTGTATGTGTTTCTTCACTGTAAAACAGAGGTTAGAATAGCGTCCACTACCTGGGATTACACAAGGATTACATGAAATCGTCTACATAAAGTAAAAAGATTAGTGCCTGGCACACAGTATATGTCCGATAGGTGTTAGTTGATATTATTATCATTATTATTATTATTTTACCATATTGACAGTGATTTTAAAATACTAAGATATTTGATGTTGGTGGCATATAGTGGGGTAGTAGAAAAATAAGGTTTAATAAAAGAGCAAAAGACTACAAAATTCCAGGAAAATAATTTGGCAATATATATTCTAGTTTTAAAAGATGCATGCTTTTTTAAATAAAATTTTTTACAAGTTTATTTATTTATTTTTGATGGGGGGGGGGGACAGAGAAAGGGAGAGAGAGAATCCCAAGTAGGCTCAATGTTGTCATCATGGAGTTGGATGCGAGGCTCAATTCCACAAACTCATGACCTGAGCTGAAATCTGGAGTTGGACGGTTAACCAACTGAGCCACCCAGATGCCCCAAGATGCATGTTCTTTTATATAACAATTCCATTTTTTAAATTTATTTTTGAGAGACAGAGAGAGACAGCGTGAGCAGAGGAAGGTCAGAGAGAGAGGGAGACACAGAATCTGAAGACAGGCTCCAGGCTCTGAGCTAGCTGTCAGCACAGAGCTGGATGCGGGGCCTGAACCCAGGAACGGCGAGATCATGACCTGAGCCGAAGCGGGACGTTCAACCGACTGAGCCGCCCAGGCGCCCGAACAATTCCATTTTTAAGTACTTAGCAAAGTATAAATAATCAAAGTGTGAAATATATATTTTTAGTATATCCAATAAAATAATATTTTGAATACTGAAAACTTGAAAACCTTTTAAAACCTCACAGTATAAGAGTTAATAAATTATGGTATATTTATGCAATATACTAAGTAGCATTTAACATGATGGTTAATAATGGCCATGAAGAATATGTCTATGATATATTATTCAGCAATAAAAGGGGCTCACACACAGACACACAGACACACACACACACAGACACACACACACACACACACACACACACAGACATGCAGATACACACACTTATATGTCCATGATGCTGCAACAGACACAATTGTAAAAAAAAAAAAAGATTTTAATAAACTGTAGTATTATAAGTGATTTTAAAAATCTTTTAATTTTTTTGCATTTGACTTTTACTGGGTATATAATTTAATAAAAATAGTTTTCAAAAAACAAAAAGGAAAGTGCTAAGAGGGTAGATCTTAAAAATTCTAATCTCAAGAAAAAATTTGTTACCATGTGTGGTGATAGGCATTAACCAGACTTATGATGATCATTTTGCAATATATACAAATGTCAAATCATTATGTTGTACATGTAAAACTGATGTAATGAAATGTCAGTTACATTTCAACTAGAAAAAGGGAAAAAAAGACATTTTTATAAAATTTTATATCAGTCTATAAAATAAAATTACTGTGTACAGAGAGACTGACAGTAAACTTTGCCTA
The DNA here is from genome assembly GCA_028646485.1 of Cryptoprocta ferox. Classification (NCBI taxonomy): domain Eukaryota; kingdom Metazoa; phylum Chordata; class Mammalia; order Carnivora; family Eupleridae; genus Cryptoprocta; species Cryptoprocta ferox. The sequence goes on along the minus strand of CM053571.1, from coordinate 92,928,821 downwards.
CCAAGTCGATAATATTAAATATGAAGAGAATAAGAGAGATAGGCAGAGATTGATAAAACAAACTTCACTCCTTGGTCTCCAAAATTTGTATATATTTTATACTCAAGGATGTCAATTATAATTTATAATAGTAAAAAATGTGTGTATTTCATTCACAAAAATGTGGTTCTTTATTTACTCTATTATTTGTCATCTATCAGCCTCCTAAGGCAGGTGCTAAGTGATCAGGTTTGAATAAAAAACTATCCATATATACCCTCACATAAGTAGCATATTTGGAAGCTCTCATTTAAGACAACAATACTCTCCTGCCACCCTACTCCAGCCCATTTAAAACCCTTTAGATACTGCTTTTTTGCATTCTCCATTTCTAGTTGGATTTATGATAAATCCAGATTTTCTTGTGTGAAACACTAATACTAAGATGGAAACTTGTGTTGATTACAGAGAGGCAATCTAGCTGATGACACACAACAGTAGCCATCTTAACATCCCAGCTCTGCTGACACAGCATTTCTGGACTTTGCTATGTGCCATCCCTTTACAATGATTACTTCTACTCATCATATTTAAGTATAGATCCTTTTCCCCTGCAAAAGAGACCTAGGTCTATGTTATAAGTGAGATTGAGTAGAACCAGGCTTCCTGAGTCTGAAAACATGCTTTGTTTACTTATTTCCATAGGGCTTTTCTTTTTTGTTTTTTCTTTTCTTTTCTTTTTTTTTTTTGGTCATAGGATATTTCTCTTTTTGTTAATTTAAAACAAATTTTTTAATGTTTTATTTATTTTTGAGAGAGAGAGACATAGAGTATGAATGGAGGAGGGCAGAGAGAGAGACACAGAGTATCCGAAGCAGGCTCCAGGCTCTGAGCTGTCAGCAAAGAGCCCAACATGGGGCTCAAACCCACAGACTGTGAGATCATGACCTAAGCTGAAGTTGGACGCTTAACTGACTGAGCCACCAAGGTGCCCCCCAATGTTTTACTTATTTTTGAGAGAGAGAGCGAGAGACAGAGCATGAGCAGGTGAGGGGCAGACAGAGGGAGAGGGAGACACAGAATCCAAAGCAGGCGTCAGGCTCTGAGTGGTCAGCACAGAGCCTGACTGGGGGCTCGAACTCATGGACCGCGAAATCATGATCTGAGCTGAAGTCAAACACTTAACCGACTGAACCCCCTAGGTGTCCCGAGCATCTGACTCTTGATTTGGGCTCAGGTCATGATCCCAGGGTTGTGGGATCCAGCCCCGCGATGGGCTCCATGCTCACCGTGGATTCTGCTTAAGAGACTGCTTAAGATTCTCCCTCTCTCTCTGCACCCCCCCCCAAATAAATAGATAAACTTTAAAAAACCTGCTTAAAAAATAGGTATATTTTATATGAGTGAAGACTAAACTATAGCTTTTGCAATGACAGAAATGGAGTTTAAAAATATAATACTGAAAAAGAAAAGTAATCTCAGAACACTAAATGCAGTTTGATATTTTATAAGGCTTAAAAACAGGTAAAACTAAACACATTGCTACATATATTATGCATATATATCTATATATATTATATTAGTAAGCAAGGTAATGAGAAACACACAATTCAGAACAGAAGTCACCTTTGGAGGTGGTGGCAGAGAGATGGAAGAGAGGAGGAAAACAGAAAAAAAGACCATTGCTAAAGATTCCGTTTCCCGATTGAATGGTGGGTTTATGTACATACGGGTTAATAAATTGTGTATATGTGATGAACATTTTTGTCTAATAAAGTGTTATATTAAACAGAAATTTAAAGCATATTAAAAACAAATAAATTAGTGAAAATACTTGCAACATATATGACAAGAAGCAATACTATTTTGAAATGAATATAAAGATCTCATACTATTCTAATGTAAAACAGAAACATTAAAAATGTATGAAGAAACTAAGCAATTACCAAAAATAAATAAGCATTTGAATACCATGATTCAGTTTCAATAAGATTTAAGATGTTAATTTAAAATGATAAAATAACATTTATGGGTGCCTCGGTGGCTCAAGTCCTAATTTCAGCTCAGGTCATGATCTCACGGTTCATGGGTTCGAGCCCCATATCAAGGCAGAACCTGCTTGGGATTCTCTCTCCCTCTCTCTCTCTGCCACTCCCCTGCTCTCTCTCTCAAAATAAACAAATAAACTTAAAAAAATAAAACAAAATACCAATCAGTCTACAACTTTGGCATTAATTAAAATTATCAAAAATATGAAAAATACATAAAAAGAATAATTTATGTATCATATTTATAAAACACAATTTACTTACAAAATTATTAAAGTAATTACAATATAAAATTTAATTAAACCACTTCCATAATCACTCAAAGGGTCTTATCTAAATCTATTTGAATTATTTCCAAGTGATGGAAACATACACAGCCAATACAATTTTGTATCATAAGTGAGTATGTGTTGTAATAGATCTGTTAAAGAACCTATAGCATAGTATAATACTAATGTTCTTTAAAACATTATATATTAATATAAAGATATATTACAAATTGTTTTTCAAAGTCTTGGTGTGTTTTTCTCCTGGTGTTAATATTAAGTATGTTTTCTTTACCATGTTTATTCTCTTTGATTTCTATATTTGTTTCATTAACTTTTTCTAATTTTAAAAATACATTATGTTTAAATATGCGTACTTTTTCAATGAGACTTCCAAAATAATTTTCATATGTTCTATTGACCTCAATAATTGCTTTGGGTAGTGATTAGGGGGAAGGCGGGGTGAGGGAGTGTAGGCCCCAAAAGGAGTCATCCCATAAACTCGCAAACAAAAACAGGAATTCAATAGCAGAATGTAAAGTACCACGTGGGCAAAAGGTTCTGTTGAGGGTAGCATCTGCCAAAATCTGTAGAAACAAAATATAGCAAGATGGAAATCCACACCTCCCTAAGTATATGTTCGATGACTTCAGTGATTCAAACCCAAAACAGTAAAGAACTATTCTTCCAATGGAAAGGGCACAAAACTTCTTTTATCCTAGGAAAATGTCACAGGATTAGATCTTGTTTGTAATGGAAAGCCACTGCATGGTTTGCATCAGGGTATTTTAGCATGTGACATTACAAGTTTGCCTATGTGTCCAAATCTATATAGAGGCTTCCGGAGGTGGTTTTCAGGGCTACTTATTTTTACTTCTAAACTCTTTGGTCTACCTTCTCCCCAGGTTTGTTTGTTTTTTTTAACCATGCTTTTCTTCCTGATTTTATCACCCCACTTTGTTAATTCCTTACTTATTTATTGAGAATGAGGTATGCACCACATTTGGTGCTTTGTTATGGGAAAAAAGGGATGAATAACTGTTCTTCCCTGCATTGTACTGGGTGGTTTCTGACCAGAACTTACAAGCCACCCAACCTTCATAGTCCACTGTAGTGATAACTGCTGATCGATGTCACGATTATTTACCAAAGCCACCCACTTTGCCAGTAACTCACTGCTTATATTTAATTTAATAGCTGTTGTTTCTTTTTTTATTTTTTATTTCTTGAAGGAGAGAGAAAGAGAGAGCAGTCAGTGCAGAGCCTGATGCAGGGCTCCATCCCACCAATCATGAGATCATGGCCTGAGACAAGATAAAGAGTCTGACACTCAACCAACTGAACCTCCCAGGTGCCCCATAGTAGCTGCTATTTTTTCTTCCATTCTCCCTTCCTTTCCCTCCCTCCCCTCTCCCTCCTTTCTTTCTTTTTCTTCTTTCTGTCCCTTCCTCCCTCCCTTCCTTCCTGCCTGCCTGCCTTCCTGCCTTCCTGCCATCCTTCCTCTCTCTCCCTCTTGCTCTTTCTTTCAGGTTTTTTTTTAGCTGAATAAATTCAGGGGGTCTAACTTATTGCATGGTGATTATAGTTAATACTGTGCTATGTATTTGAAAGTTGGGAAGAGAGTAGATCTTAAATGTTCTCACCCCTGAAAAAGAAATGGCAATTGTGTGACATGAGGGTGGTGTTAGCTAATGTTATGGTGGTAATCATTTTGCTGTAAATAATTGTATCAAATCAGCAGTTGTACACTTTACATGATATGTCAACTGTATCTCAAAGAAGCATCCCACTATTTCATCTACAGACTCCATCATCTTCCTCACTTCTCTCTCCCTTTCCAGTTTGTTTGCAGTTCTGCAACTAGTAAAGTTTACATCAGTGTGTGGTAAAAGAATGAGTTGAAATAGGCAAAAGCAACATAAACTACAGGGGTCAAGAACTTATTCCGAGAGTCATTTGGAGAGCTTAAATAAATATTTTATTTTATTTTATTTTATTTTTTATTCTTTTATTTAAATTCAAGTGAGTGTAGTCTTGACTTCAGGAGTAAAACCCAGTGATTCATCTCTTACATGTGACGCCCAGTGCTCATCCCAACACGTGCCCTCCTTAATGCCCATCACCCATTTAACCCATGTCCCCACCCACCTCCCCTCCAGCAGCCCTCAGTTTGTTCTCTGTATTTAAGAGTCTCTTATGGTTTGCCTCCCCTTCTATTCCTATCTTATGTTCTCTTCCCTTTCCCTATGTTCATCTGTTGAGTTTCTCAAATTCCACATGTGAATGAAAACATCTGATATCTGTGTCTCTCTGACTGATTTATTTTGCTTAGCATAATACCCTCTAGTTCCATCCACATTGTTGCAAATGGCAAGATTTCATTCTTTTTGGTCACCAAGTAGTATTCCATTGTATATATATACCACATCTTTATCCATTCAACAGTTGATGGACATTTGGGCTCTTTCCATACTTTGGCTATTGTTGGTAGCATTTAATCAGGGTATGCTATATAAAATTAGCATTTTATTTTTTTATTTTTTATTTTTTAAAATGTTTTATTTATTTTTGAGAGAGAGATAGAGAGACAGCATGAGCAGGGGAGGGTCAGAGAAAGAGAGAGGGATACACAGAATTTGAAGACGGGCTCCAGGCTCTGTGCTGTCAGTGCAGAGCCCGACACAGGGCTCGAACCCACGAACTGTGAGATCATGACCTGAACCGAAGTTGGATGCTTAACCAACTGAGCCACCCAGGCACCCCTAAAATTAGCATTTTAGAAAGATTATTTTAAAAGGAGACGGGAGAATTAATCATTGGGATTAATGTAATTAATAGGAATAGATGTAAATTCATAAGGGTAATATACAACATTAGATAAGTAGATTTAGTAAGCTGATACCAACACATGCAGGAATGGATGAGAAGCTGAACAAATAGCACAGTAATGAACATGAAAGAAAAGAGACAACTACTAAAGTATTGTTACCAGAACTTGTGACCCTCTACATGGGTAATGCCGTCCTGCCATATTAAACATTTTCAGCTTTCTTGTTCATTTTCTAATTAAGTACATGGCATGCAGCATGTTAAAGGTTAAATAACATAATCTTTAAGGAACTAAGATGAATTATAAAGAAATGTAATTCATTAAGTTGACTTTGCTAGATGTGAGCTAGCCTTGGTTCTTGAACTATAGCAAGTCCTACTCAAAAACAAGTCTTTTATTTTCTATTTATCATTTTTTAAGTTTATTTATTTATTCTGAGAGAGAGAGAGAGAGAGAAAGAGAGAGAGAGCAAGTGTGGGAGACCAGAGAGAGAGGGAGAGAGAGGAAATCCCAAGCAGGCTCTGCACTGTCAGTATGAGAGCCTGATGCGGGGCTGGAACTCATGGACAGCGATATCATGACCTGAGCCGAAATCAAGAGTTGGACACTTAACCGACTGAGCCACTAAGGCGCCCCAAAGAAGTCTTTTTTAAAAAGTCAGATATTCTGCTGATTTTCTAGAAATTTGCTGGTCTTCTTTCATAAGCAAAATAGCCACAATATATTAAATTGACTTGTAGTAATGGTGTGCTGTGGTGTGGTGTAGACACAGCAGAAGTAGCATTGCACCTTCAAAAGTCCTAACACTGTTTAGGCCTCCAGTCTCAGAGCAGACAGCCCTTTCCAGCCCCGTGACCCTTTGCCATTCCTCATTTCCACTAAATGTCCGTAAAGTGTAAGTTTAAAGATTATCACTATTTCATATGTGCTCTGAAATATTTCCTGGCCATATTTTCCCTTCTCCATTCTTACTCTTTCGAGTCTATTAGAGATTTGTTCTTTGTTTCCCTCATCACAATTTCTTTTTATTTCTCTTCTTTACTAAAAGTTATAGCAGAAAGATCAAGAGTTTGGACTTAGCTGATCCTGGGTTTCAGTTACATTTTAGAATTTACTATATGAACTTACATAAATCAAATAGCTTTTAAGTGTTATTTTTTATTTAGAAATGGAGACAATAATACCTACCTCTTAGGTGGCTTGTGAGAATTAAATTGAATGATGTTCAGTAATAATAAATATGTGTTTCTCATGTATACCTTATTGTCATTTTTACAATTTCATATCCTTGTCTGACTTCTAATCCATGGCTTTTATCATTTGCTTTTGTTGACTTTATTCACGATTTTCTCTTTTCTTGGATTCGTATTCTGCCTCCATTATTGCTGCCGCACTAATTACCACCAAACTTCCAAGATTTTTTGTTTCTCATTTCCTCTCCATTTTTGTCCTTACTGCATAATATTGATATTTATCTGTTGAGACATCCTCCTACCATACTCATTCTCTTCCAAACGGCAGGGCAAAATTAAAGCAAACCCTTCCCAACATGTCAAGCGTTTTGCCTCATTATGAGACTATCTCTTCCTGAGTCTTAAGAAATCATTCCCGGATCCTCTTATATATGCCTCAGAGGTGTGCTAACGATGTGAAAACAGATCTGTCCATCGGAAAGCAGGAGATGTAAAATTAAGTTACTGGTACTTGAAAGAAGAAGTCATTTTAAAAGCTGAGGTCATGTTTCCCCTGTTTTTTCCTTGTCACATCAGGATATGGGGCAGCAAAAATCTGCCTGAAAGGTCCCACAGAGTAAGGGGAACTATCAACTGCCACCCAAAATGTTCCAAAACATCCATGTTTTGCACTGAAAGGTTTATGTGGTTTTTACTTAGAAGGTAAAATATATCACCAGATTTGTTTACTTTAGCACACATATTATAGCTGGCTATGTTAAAGCACTCAGATGGAAACTACATGGCTCACAGCTGGATTTTCTTTTTAAACATTTATTTATTTTTGTTTGAGAGAGAGAGAGAGAGAGAGAGAGATAGACAGAAAGCACAGGCAGGGGAGGGGTACAGAGGCAGAGAGAGAGAGAATCTGAAGCAAGCCCCTCACTGTCAGCAAGGAGCCCAAGGCAGGGCTTAAACTCACAAACCTCTAGATCATGACCTGAGCTGAAACCTAGCGGGAACGCTTAACCGACTGAGCCTCCCAGGTGTCCCTCGCAGCCGGATTTTCTATGAAACTTTTGTTGATGTTAACATGAGCATGGATAAACACAGTTGAAAATATAATCTATGAGAATGTTTAAAAAGGAGGCCTTGGAAAACTAGATTTTTTTAAAGTTTTTATTTATTTATTTATTTTGAGAGAGGCAGAGACAGTATGAGCGGGGGAGGGGCAGAGTAAAAGGGAGAATCCCAAGCAGGAACCCAATGTGGGGCTTGAACTCATGAACCATGAGCTTATGACCTGAGTGGAAGTCAAGAGTCAGACACTTAACTCACTGAGTCACCCAGGTGTCTCGGAAAATTAGATTTTAATGTTAATGGTCATGTGAAAGAAAATAAGGTTTAGTCATCCAATGAGTTTGGAAAACATCAATTTAAATGATTTAAAACCAGTAGAAGTAGTTTCTTAGCTCACAGTGATTGTATATTTCAATGGGCTTATACATCCTATCCTGCTTCTTTGGGAAAATTTCCTTTTCTCCCTCATCTTCGATACGTTAATAGTTATTGCTCACATTTTCTTATAAGCCCACATCTCCCTGATTATAGTGAAAGGTCCAAGGAAAAGACAACAAGCCCATCAGTGTACTTGTCAGGATTTTTCACACCATACTTCTCTATGGAGTAGGCTGATTAATAAAAATCAAGCTAACCTATAGAAATTAAAATGAGATATAAGAAAATAAAGACTTTAGATAAACACCTTAGCTCTTATAAAAGTTCACTGCTAAATTCAAAAGCTTTGTCCTTCCTTGTCCCTTCCTTGTCAAGCTAGATACATGGCAGATCACATAACAAAGGTTAAATAAAATTATGCTACAATTAACATCAAATGTGTTACTAAGGAGTCTAATTAAATTTCAGTGCTTGCTAGGTATGAGCTGGTTATACCTCTGATGCTGTCTCCTTTTCTCTTCTCAGGACAGAGGTAAATGCCCAAGTCAGAAACAGAAGAAAAACAGGGAGAACTTTTTCTGGGAAAGCTGGAGATGAAACAAGCATTGAAGAACTATAATTTACTATCTGGCACAAGGTCATATGATTGAGAGAATGGAGAGTACAAAGGGAGGGTACTGAAACTGGGTCTGGTACCTTGTTTCTCAGCCGCAACTTCCTGAAATTTTCAAAATGCAGGATGACTGGAACCATTTTCACTTCTTTGACATTTTCTTGCTGACACAATGCAGAGCAAACTATTGCTGGTAAATGTGTGAACCTTGATCTCACAGAAGTGAGAACTATAAAATGGAACAACGAAAACCTGGTTGTGGCTATTCTCTGACAAACTGTACGTACTGACACTTACTTCCACAACAAATCTGCTTCTGTTTTGGGCTTCCTCCATTTCCAGTCTCCAAAGTTCTCTCCCTCAGACGTTTGGTAGTAAGCAGTTCCTACTGTAAGTGTTTGTGTCTCTTTCTCACCTTTCCAATGCGCAGACCCAATGAATGTGATAACCTTCTCTTTTGGCAGTGGCTGCTTTAAGGGCTCCCATGAGGCGCCAGCTGAGGCCATAGTTTCACCTCAAGATTTGACTGATGAAAGATCTGCCTCCATGGTCACTGTTACGGACTGAATTGCATCCTCCCCAAAGTTATAGGCTGAAGCTCTAATCCACAATGTGACTGCCTTTGGAGATAGGGCCTTTAGGGAGGTAATTAGGTTAAATAAGGTTATAAGGGTGGGGGCCCAAACCAATAGGATTGGTGTCCTTATATGAAGACGAGAAGACAAGAGAGAGCTCTCTTTCTGCATGCCCACGGAGGAAAGGCCATGTGAGAACTTGACAAGAAGGTAACCATCTGCAAGCCGGAAGACCTTTCATGACACATCAAATTTGCCAATACCTGGATGGTGGACTTCTAGTCCCCTGAACTGTGAGAAAATAAATTTCAGTTGTTAGAGTCACCCAATCTGTGATATTTTGTGATGGCATCCCAAGGGGACTAACACAGTCACTAATAAGGTTGTCAGCAGGATTCACTGTGTTATGGGATATTGTATTTGAGGGACACTGTTTCTTGCTGACTTAGACAGAGGCTTCATTCAGTCCATATTGATTCATTCAGAGCCATAATGACCTCTCCATGGAGCAGAGACAGTATGAACTCTTGCAGCAAGAGAGACTACCGGAAAGATGGCATCACAGTCACTTATGACCCAATCTTCAAAGGGACATCTCAGCATTTTTGCTGTATTTTATTCATTAGAAGCAAGTCATTAGGCCCAACCCACACACAAGAGAAGGGGATTACACAAGGCGTGGTTACTTGAAGAACACAACTGAGGAAGAATCTACAACTAAGACTGAACAAAGACAGAACAGGACATCCAAAAGCTGTGGAACAATGTGTAACAGTGCATCATACTTGTAATTGGAATGCCAGGAGGAAAATGCTGATGGAATGGGGCAGAAGAAATGATGGTCAAGAATTAATGATAGATTAATCAGGTCCACAGGTCCAACATACTTAACACCAAACAAGATGAGATACACACACACACACACACACACACACACACAGTGTACTATGTTGAATTGAGAAAGAAGGAGAGAGGATGAGAAAGCTGAAGTCAACCAGAGGAAAAAAGTCACATGACCTAAAGAGGAACGAAAAATAATTACAGTAGACTTCTTATCAAGATGACCCTTTCATAAATACAGTGACAATGACACCTATTAGGATCTGAATGAAAGAAAATAACCTAGGGGCACCTGGGTGGCTCAGTCAGTTAAGCATCTGACTTGGGTCATGATCTCACAGTTCGTGGATTCGAGTCCTGCATCGGGCTCTGTGCCAACAGCTCAGAGCCTGGAGCCTGTTTCAGATTCTGTGTCTCCCTCTCTGCCCCTCCCCTGCTCACATTCTGTGTCTCTCTCTCTCCAAAAATAAATAAACATTAAAAAAAATAAAGAAAAAAAAGAAAAGAACCTATCAACCCAGACTACTGTGCACAGTGAAAATATACTTCAAAACTAAAGGAGAAAGTTTTAAAATTCCTCAAACAAAATTTGATAGAGATAATTACCATTATTAATTACCGCCTAGTTAATTCCAAAGAACAAACTCGGGGAAAGGGAGAATAATAACTAAAGTGGAGAAATCCAATAAACACCCCCTCAGCCAAATAATCAAGGGTTACATCCCCAGTGATGACATGTATATGTCATGTATCCCCTTGATATTTCAGGATGAATAAAGCAACTCATTTCTTATTTTCTAAATACCAGTATAGTTAATACACAATGTTATATTACTATCAGGCATATAACACAGTAGTTCAACAATTCTATACATTACTCAATGGCCACCGCGATAAATGTACTCTTAATCCCCTTCACCAATCTCACCTATCACTTTCCCCATCTTCCCTCCGTTAACCCTAAGTTTGTTCTCTATAGTTAAGAGTCTGTTTTCTTGTTTGACTCTTTTTCTTTACTCCTTTTTTTTTGTTTGTTTCAGAAATTCCACATAGGAGTGAAATCCTATGGTATTTTTATTTCTCTAACTGACTCATTTCATTCACCGTTATAACTTCTAGATCCATCTATGTGGTTGCAAGTGGCAAGATTTCATTTTTTATGACTGAGTAATATTCCAGTGTGTGTGTGTGTGTGTGTGTGTGTGTGTGTCTGTGTGTGTATCACCTCTTCTTTATCCATTTATCTATTGATGGACACTTGGGCTGCTTCCATAGTTTGCCCGTAGTATATCGTGCTACAGTAAACATAGGGGTGCATGCATCTTTTTGAATTAATGTTCCCCTATTCTTTGGGTAAATACTCAGTAGTGGAATTACTGGATCATATAGTAGTTCTATTTTTAATTTTTTGAGGAACCTCCATACTGTCTTCCATAGTGGCTGCACCAGTTTGCACTCCCACCAACAGTGCACGAGGGTTCCTTTCGCTCCACTTCCTTGCCAACACTTGTTGTTTCTTGTGTTTTTGATTTTAGCCATTCTGACAGGTGTGAGGTGATAGCTCCCTGTGGTTTTGATTTAATTTCCCTGCTGATTAGTGATGTTGAGCATCTTTTCATGTGTCTGTTTGCCATCTGTATGTCTTCTTTGGAAAAATGTCTGTTCGTGTCTTCTGCCCATTTTTAAATGTATTATTTGGGGTTTTTTTTTGTGTGTGTTGAGTTGCATAAGTACTTTAAATATTTTAGATACTGGGGTGCCTAGGTGGCTCAGTCAGTTAAATGTCCAACCCTTGATTTGGCTCAGGTCATGATCTCCTGGTTTGTGAGATCGAGCCTCGCCTTGGGCTCTGTGCTGACCGTGGGGAGCCTGCTTTGGATTCTCTCTCTTCCTCTCTCTCTGCCCCTCTTGCACTTGCTCTCTCTCTCGCTCTCTCTCTCTCGCTCTCTCTCAAAATAAATAAATAAATAAATGTTAATAAAAATAAATATTTTGGATACTAACCCTTTTCAAATATGTCATTTGCAAATATACTCCCATTCAATGGGTTGTCTTTTAGTTTTCTTGATTATTTCCTTTGCTATGTAGAAACTTTTTATTTTAATGTAGTCCCAATAGTTCATTTTTGCTTTTGTTTCCCTTGCCTCAGGAGACATATCTAGAAAAGTGCTGCTACAGCCAAGTCAAAGAAATTACTGCCTGTATTCTCTTCCAGGATTTTTATGCCTTCAGATATCACATGGTAGGTCTTTAATCCAGTTTGAATTTATTTTTCTATATGGTGTAAGATAGTGGTCCTGTTCCATTCTTTTGGATGTAAGCCTTCCAGTTTTTCCAATTTCATTTGTTGAAGAGACTGTACTTTTCTCATTGCATATTCTTGCCTCCTGTGGCAAAGATGAATTGACCAAATAATTGTGGGTTTATTTCTGTACTCTCTATTCTGTTCCATTGATCTATAGGTCTATTTTTGTGCTGGTGTCATCCTGTTTGGATTACTATAGTTTTGTAATATATCCTGAAATCTGGGATTATGATACCTCCAGTTTAGTTCTTCTTTTAAAGATTGCTTTGGCTATGTGGGGTCTTTTGTGGTTCCATACAAATTTTAAGGTTATTTGTTCTAGCTCTGTAAAAAAATACCTGTGGCATTTGATAGGGATTGCCTTAAATGTATAGATTGCTGTGGGTAGTATGGACATTTTAACAATAATATGTTCTTCCAATCCATGAGGATTGAATGTCTTTCCATTCATTTTCTTTGTACATCTTCAATTTCTTTTATCAATGTTTTATAGTTTTCAGAGTATAGGTCTTTCATTTCCTTAGTTTATTCCTAGGTATTTTATTATTTTTTAAGTTTATTTATTTAGAGAGTGTGAGTGAACAGTGGGGAGGGGCAGAGAGAGAGGGAGAGAGAATCCCACGCAGACTCTGTGCTGTCAATGCAAAGCTCAACACAAAACTTGATCTCACGAACCATGAGATCATGACCTGAGCCAAGATAAAGAGTTGGACGTTTAAACAACTGAGGTACCCAGGTGCACTTTTATTATTTTTGGTGTAATTGTAAATGGGATTATTTCTTAATTTCTCTTTCTACTACCTTATTATTAGTGTATAGAATGCAACAGATTTCTGTATATTAATTTTGTATACTGAAATCTTGATGATGAATTCATGTATCAGTTCTAGTAGTTGTTTTGGTAGAGTCTTTAGGGTTTTCTATATACAATATCATATTATCTGCAAATAGTGAAAGTTTTATTTCTTCCTCATCAATTTGGATGCCTTTTATTTCTTTTCCTTGTATGATTGCTGTGGCTAGGACTTCTAGTACTATGCTGAATAAAAAGGGTGAGAGTGTACATCCTTGTCTTGTTCCTGATCTTAGGAGAAAAGCTCTCAGTTTTTCACCATTGTGTATGATGTTAGCTGTGAGTTTTTCATATATTATTATGAAAAATAATATTTTATTATGTTGATATATGTTCTCTCTAAACCTACTTTGTTGAGAGTTTTTGTTTTTTATCATGAATGGATGTTTTTCTTTGTCAATTGATTTTTCTGTATCTATCAAGATGATCATATGATTTTTATTCTTTCTCTTACTGATGTGATGTATCACATTGATTTGCAAATATTGAACCATGGTTGCATCCCGTAAATAAATCCCACTTGATTGTGACAAATTATTCTTTTAACATATTGTTGGATTTGGCTTGCTAATATTTTGTTGGGGGTTTTTGCATCTATGTTCATCAGAGATATTGGCCTGTAGTTCGTGTGTGTGTGTGTGTGTGTGTGTGCGTGTGTGTTTTCTTTACCTGGTTTTGGTGTCAGGATAATGCTGACCTCAAAGGATAAATTTGGAAATATTCCTTTATCTTCTATGTTTTGGAAGAGTTTGAGAAGAATAGGTATTAACTCTTTCAATATTTGGTAGAATTAACTTGTGAAGCCATCTGGTCTTGGATATTTGTTTGTTGGGAGTTTTTTGATTACTGATTCAACTTCATTGCTGATAGTTGGTCTGTTCAAATTTTCTATTTCTTGTTGATTCAGTTTTGGGAGGTCATATGTTTCTAGGAATTGATCCATTTTTAAATTTTCCAGTTTGTTGGCATATACTTTTTCATAATATTCTCTTATTATCTTTCATATTTCTGTGCATCAGTTGTTTTTTTTTTTCCTTTCAGCTCTGATTTAATTTGAGTTCTCTGTTTCTGGGTGTATTTTTTGGTGATGAGTCTGGCAAAAGGTTTATCAATTTTGTTGATCTTTTCAAAGAACTAGCCCCTGTTTTCATTGATCTGTTCTATTGTTTTATGGTTTTTTAAGTTTCTATTTCATTTCTTTCTAATCTGTTCTTTATTGTTTTCTTCCTTCTACTAGTGTTGGGTTTTGTCAGTTCTTTTTCTAGCTCCTTTGGGTATAAAGTTAGGTTTTTTTATTTGAGATTTTTCTTTCTTTTTTTTTTGGAGGTCGGCTTGCATTGCTATAAATTTCCCTCTTAGAACAACTTTTGCTGCATCCCAAAGATTTTTAACTACTTTGTTTTCATTTTTATCTATTTTCATGTATTTTTTATTTTCTCTTTGATTTCTTGGCTTGCCTATTTTTTGTGTAGTAGCATGTTATTTGACCTCCATGTATTTGTGGTCTTTCCAGATTTTTTCTTGTGGTTGATTTCTAGTTTCATGGCATTGTGATCAAAAAAAACATGCATGGTATGATTTCAATCTTTTTTAATTTGCTGGGACTTGTTTTGTGGCCTAATATGTGATCTATTCTGGAAAATGTTCCATGTGCACTTGAAAATAATGTGTATTCTGCTGTTTTGGGGATGGATAGTTCTGAATAATATCTGTTAGATCCATTTTGACCCAATGTCAAAGTCATTATTTCCTTGTTGATTTCCTGTTTAGATAATCTGTTCACTGATGTAAGTGGGGTGATAAAATCCCCTACTCTTATTGTATTTCTATTGATCAGCTTTGTTATTAGCTGCTTTATGTATTTGAGTGCTCCCATGTCAGGTCCACAAATACTTATAATTGTTATATCTTCTTGTTGGATTGTCCTTTTATGAATATAGAGTGTTCCTCTTTCTCTCATGTTACAGTCTGTTTTAAAGTCTATTTTGTCCAATGTAAGTATTGCTACCTCAGCTTTCTTTTCATTTTCATTTGCATGATAAATGCTTTTCCATCCTTTCAGTTTCAACTGGCATGTGTCATTAGGTCTGAAATGAGTGTCTTGTAGGCAGCATATAGATGTGTCTTTTTTTTTTTTTAATCATTCTGTCACCCTATGCCTTTTGATTGGAGCATTTAGTCCATTTACATTTAACGTAATTATTGTTAGGTATGTGTATACTTATTGCCATTTGTTACTTGTTTTGTGGTTGTTTTTGTAGTTCTTCTCTGTTTCTTTCTTCTCTTGCTCTCTTCTCTCATGGTTTGCTAGATTTCTTTAATGATATACTTGGATTCCTCTCTCTTTATTTTTTGCATATCTGTTAGTGGTTTTGATTTGTGGTCTTGTCTCAGTTTGTATATAACATCTTATGCATATAGCAGTCTATATTAAGTTGATGGTCGCTTAAGTTTGAACCCATTCTCTACTCTTCTCTACACCGTGTTTTAGGTATATTTTGTCATACTTTACATCATTTTATTTTGTGAATATCTTGACTGATTTTTATAGGTATACTTAACTTTACTACTTTTTTCTACTTGTGATCTTTCTTTTCCACTGAAAGAGTGCCCTTTAACATTTCTTGTAGGGATAGTTTAGTGGTGATGAATTCTTTTAGCTTTTGTTTGTCTGGGAAACTCTTTATTTCTCCTTCTAGTCTGAATGATAGCCTTTGTGAATAGAGTATTCTTGACTGCAGGTTTTTTTCTTTAGTGTTTATGTTAATTATTACATAACTGGGGTTCTTACAACTGTATACTATAATTTGATATAGATGCATACATATCTACCTATATATGTATATATATATATATATATATATATATATATAATTTTTTTACTCACATATACAGTAATGGGGGAATAGTACATGGCATATAATTGGGTATTTAATGTGCAATGCCTGACAAAAAGTAGGTACTTAGTAAATATTGTTGAATAAAAGAGTAAATGATTACATGATTTAATTAATTTATGTCAAATAGATGTTTGAAATTGACAAGAGGAATGAAAAAAAATGGGAAGTGACTCAAATTTCATGGCTCTACAGAATAGTGGCTTTGAAGTCCTAAATGCTAGAAGAGAGTGTACTCAATACCAGAATACTGAGAAAGGGTTAAAAATCTATTTGCAACTAACAATGGAGTATTTAACAATAGACTCTAAGCTTAGTGTTGAATTGTTATAAATATTTCTTTAAATGTTACTTTCTGTGTTAATATGTAATATGGATACGTGATTTTTAGTAAAATATGACTTATCATTATGATAGCTTACATTTATATAGAAAAGACACAATTTACTTTTCACTTCAGTTTTAGTTACACTGTTCTAAGGAACATGGAAGTGAGCCATTCAGTCTTTGTATCTTTACCAGGTGTTGCTGTACATTTTTTGTCAGTGACCAGAATTACATATTAAGAACAATTAAAAGGGGCACCTGGGTGGCTCAGTCGGTTGAGCGTCTGGCTTCGGCTCAGGTCATGATCTCACATGCGTGGGTTCGAGCCCCACATCAGGCTCTGTGCTGACAGCTAGCTCAGAGTCTGGAGCCTGTCTTCAGATTCTATGTCTCCCTCTCTTTCTAACCCTCTTCTATGTCTCCCTCTCTCTCTAACCCTCCCCTGTTCACGCTGTCTCTCTCTTTCTCTCTCAAAAATAAATAAAACATTAAAAAAAATTAAAAAAGAACCAATTAAGAACCAATGAGATTCATGCCTTGTAGAGACAACAATGTATCATTAGCCTTTCAATAATCATTAACTTTCCCTTTCTTAAAAAAAGAGCTAAGAACTAATCCATGAATTCAGCAAAGTCGCAGGATATAAAATTAATGTACAAAAAACTAATGCATTTCTGTACACCAATAATGAAGCAACAGAAAGAGAAATCAAGGAGTCTATCACATTTATAAAAACAATAAGATACCTAGGAATAAACCTAACCAAAGAAATAAAAGATGTTCCCTTCAAAAACTATATAATATTTATGAAACAAATTGAAGAGGACACAAAGAAATGGAAAACATTCCATGCTCATGGATTGGAAGAACAAATATTGTTAAAATGTCTATACTACCCAAAACAATCTACCTATTTAATGCAATACCTATCAAAATACCACCAGGACTTTTCACAGAGCTAGAACAAACAATCCCAAAATTTGTATGGAACCACAAAAGACCCCAAATAGCCAAAGCAATCCTGAAAAAGAAAAACAATACTGGAGGCATCATGATTCTGGACTTCAAGCTATATAACAAAGCTGTAGTCATCAAGACAGTATGGTACAGGCACAAAAACAGACACATAAGTCAAAGGAGCAGAATAGAAAATCCAGATATGGACCCACAACTATATTCCAAATCATCTTTGAAAAGGCAGGAAAGGATATCCAAGGAAAAAAGACAGTATCCACAGTGAATGGTATTGAGAAAACTGGACAGCAAAATGCAGAAGAATAAAACTGGACCACTTTCTCACACGATACACAAAAATAAACTCAAAGTGGATGAAAGACCTAAATGTGAGACAGGCAACCATCAAAATCCTAGAGGAGAGCACAGGCAGCACCCTCTGTGACCTTGGCCACAACAACTTCTTACTAGACACGTCACTGAAGACAAAGAAAACAAAAGCAAAAATGAACTATTATCACTTCATGAAGATAAAAATCTTCCACACAGTGAAGGAAATAATCCACAAAACTAAAAGGCAACCTATGGAATGGGAGAAGATATTTGCAAGTGACATATTTGATAAAGAGCTAGAATCCATAACCTATAAAAAACTTATCAAATTCAACACTCAAAAGACAAATAATCCAATTAAAAATTAGTAGAAAGCATGAACAGATATTTCTCCAAAGAAGACATACAGATGACCAACAGACACATGAAAAGATGTCCAACATCACTCATCATCAGGGAAATACAAATCAAAACCACGATGAGGTACCACCTCATACCTGTCAGGATGGCTAAAATTAACAACACAAGAACAACAGGTGTTGCCAAGGATGTGGAGAAAGGGGAGCCTGCTTGCAGTGTTGGTGGGAATGCAAACTGGTGCAGCCACTCTGGGAAACAGTATGAAGTTTCCTCAAAAAGTTAAAAATAGAACTACCCTATGACCCAGCAATTGCACTAATAGGTATTTACTCAAATGATATAAAAATACTGATTTGAAGGGGTACATGTACCCAAATGTTTACAGCAGCATTATTAACAATAGCCAAACTGAAGAGAGCCCAAATGTCCACTGACTGTGAATGGATAAAGATGATGTGGGGGGCATCTGGGTGGTTCAGTTAAGCGTCCGACTTCGACTCAGGTCATGATCTTGCGGTCCATGAGTTCGAGCCCCACATTGGGCTCTGTGCTAACAGATCAGGGCCTGTAGCCTGCTTTTGATTCTGTGTCTCCTTCCATCTCTGCCCCTCCCCTGCTCACAGTCTATCTCTTTCTCTCTCTCTCTCTCTTCTTCAAAAATAAATAAACATTAAAAAAATTTTTAAAGATGTGGCAGCTATAGACAATGGAATATTACTCAGCCATCAAAAGGAATGAAATCTTGGCCATTTACAATGATGTGGATGGAGCTAAGTGTATTATGCTGAGTGGAATAAGTCAATAGAGAAAGAAAAATAGAGTATGATTACACTCATATGTGGAATGTAGGAAACAAAACAGGTGAACATTTGGGAAGGGGGAAAAAAGAGAAAGGGAAACAAACCATAAAGGACTCAACAATAGAGAACAAACTGAGGCTTGATGGAGGGACGAAGGTGGGAGATGGGCTAGATGGGTGATGGGTATTAAAAAGGGCACTTGCTGTGATGAGTACTGGGTACTCTATGTAAGTGATGAATCACTGAATTCTATTTCTGAAATTAAGATTACACTATACGTTAACTAGCTAGAATTTAAATAAAGATTTGAAAAACAACCTAAAGAAAAACAAATTTGTCTTGATTTGGTAATGAGAAGAAAATTATTATTTCAACCAAGCTAGAAAAAAACATAGATTATATGCAAATGGAAAAATTTTCAAATGAAAAGACATCATGTTATATTTATCAAACCCCTAAAAAGTGAGAAAGCCTACTCAGAAATTCATAAAACCAAGAACAGGAAGTGAAGACAAATTCAAATCATTAATAGTGCTTTTTATTTCATCCCTTTGACAATCTTATAAACAGCTTTGAATAGTTACATTCATCAATTTAATTTTTAGAAATTCAGCAGCCTTCTTCGGGATACTAGGAGACACTGGACTGGACTGTCATCTTCAGTGGACGAGGTGGATTCTTGCTCCATTCAATAGTTCAGGTCTTCATCAAAGTGTCTTCAAGGCTGAACGAAAGCCATAAATAGAAAAACTGTTATTTTCTTCTTCAGACACACCTGTATGGAGTTACATTATAATGTAATATAATGTGTTCTATTACAACACACATGTGTGTGTGCACAAAACACACACACACACACACAAACTCACATGTATTAAACAGCATGCTACCTTCCTGAACAGAAAACTTAAATGCAAAGATCTGCAAACTTCAGTGTGCACAAGAATTATTTCTTTATCATAGAACTATGATGGTACATCAAAATGCCATTTTTACAAGCGTAGCCACATAATTCTGAAGCAATGGCTCAGCAGTGATTATGCTTTAAGGAAAAGGTAGTTTAATGATTATTCATTACATCAGAATAATATTCCTATGTTCAAGATTATAAATAAAAAGTCATTTGTAGTCTTAATCGAATAATGCTATTAGATTTTAATGTTTCTCTGTACATGTAATCATATAGATGTAAACATGTTTAATTCTATTTGATAACATGAGCACATAAATGGCATGATATTGCATTTTTGTGGATGATTTTTCCTTTTTTAGTTGGTTGCGCCATATTTTTCTAGCCACTATCTCACTGTCATTCACTTTGTTTCCAGCTTTTTGCTACTACTAACAACGCTATGAAAAGGAATCATTATATATGAGTTCTTACACACTAGTGGTTTTATCTGTATGGATGAAATTCTCGGGGGGAGAAGTTCTGAATGAAAGGATGTGAAGCATTTAAAAATAATTAGGAGACACTTTTCAGATTGCTTTCTGCAAAAGCTACCACACCTCTCATTTCCAATAGCAATGTCTGAAATTTTGTCTGTATTTCCACCAGCAATATTGGTGCCATTTTAAATTTTTGGTGGTCTGTTTTATATAAAGCAATATCTCAGTGTTAATTGTAATTTGAAATGCCCAGACATACTGGTGAATTAAAGCATTTATAAATGTCTAGTTTTCATTTGCAATTCATTCTGTGTGACATGTGTTTTCATAGCTTTGCCCAGTGATCCTATCCTTTAACAAATGTTATGATATATGTATATATATATATATATATATATACAGTAAAACCTTGGTTTGCAAGTATAATTCATTCTGGAAACATGCTTGTAATCCAAAGCACTCGTATATCAAAGAGAATTTCATGAACCACTGGCTCATTGTGATCAGGTGACTTTCAGTGTCACGTACACATCATATTGCAAAACATCACTTGTTTATGAAGCTAAAACTTACTAGAAATGTTTGCTTGTCTTGCAGAACACTTGCAGACCAAATTACTTGCAATCCAAGGATTTACTGTATATATATTTATCCTTTTCATGTTATTTATAATTTATTAGCTTCTATGTGTTTATATGTATATAGATGATTTAATACTTTACATTTATATACTTTTAAGAATTCCAACTTTAATCCCGTGTCTCAATCTGTATTTATTTCCACAAAAAAACCCATACTTTTGCTATATATCATTTCTAAATGTATAGTCCTCCCCAAACTGTTTTTTTTAAAGATAGAAAATACATCTACTATCTCATTTCACCACTTTTCTTTTTGATGTATAACTGAACAAATTTCTTGTCTATTCACTTCTTTCTCTTGTTATGCTTTCTGCATGAAAGCAAATTATAAAATGTAAACTTGATTGTGTCTTCCTCCAGCTTAATCTTTCAAAGCTCACTGCCTTCCTGCCAGGAGCAGACAAAGCCATCCTTTATAGGGCTCTGTGCAACCTTTCTGCTTAGATTCTCACCTCTTCCTCTCACGTAGAATGCAAGATTTTGTCTTTGTCAATAGCGTCTTTTAGTTATGTATCTTCAGCGCTCAGAACACTATTTGTCACCATAAATTGGTTCAATACATATGTTTTTAAAGATTTTTATTTTTAAGTAATCTCTATGCCTAATGTGGGGCTTGAAGTAACAGCCCTGAGATCAAGAGTCACGTGTTCTACCGACTGAGCCAGCCATGTCCCCCTGTTCAATACATGTTTTTTGAAAGAAAAACCTCTTATGGTTCCCCAAAGGTGTGATTCTTTTCTATTCCTCCATATTTTGCACATACTATGTCCTTGCCCTAAAGTTGTCTTTCAGTCGTCTGATATTTCCCTTGAGTATCACATCTTCAGAATCTCAAACTTTCTTAGGAAAATTTTCTATATTCTTATGGGCATCTTATACTACCTTTACCATAACATGCATTATACAAGTGTTGACACAAGTCTTTTCTCTTTCCCCCAAATGACCCTTATAATACCTTGAAAAGATTTATTCATACTTAGTTAGCCAGTTTCTCCTTAGCTCTATGATGTACCATTGTTATTGCTTAGAATATATAACTAAGAGTTGGACAAGAGTCATATCTATAAAGAGCTGTTATATATTCTGAAGGTGGATATACATACATACATAAACATATATTAATATGTATATGTACATTCTCTTTTTCTACTGCCACAGGAGTTCTCAACTTTCAAAAAAAATGTACCTGTTTTGAACAACATTGAATAAATTCTCCTCACTCACCTCCCTGGGTTATAATTCCCATTTTCCTTTTCAGTGCACCTCGGAATGGTCTTCTTTTTCATCCAGAAACAGGAAGAGATTTAGACACAGAAATTAGCCCACCATCATTAAAATCATCTGACTCATTGGGATTTTCTGAAAGGAAGAAAATAATTACTGGGAAATAAACAGACCTCCCCTCAAGTGCCTTAGAAGCTCTTTGAATGTCTAAACACGTTGCCCACAATTAGGAAGGCAACAAAGTGTGATTTAAGGGGCACAGAAAGTCTTTCCCAGGCCTTGTATATGTTTTCCTGGCATTGTTGCAGCAAATACCAAGGCTCTGAGATTGAAGAAGTAAGGCAGGCCCTTGTCAGAAGGTAAGGAATATTGAGAAGATGTTGAGCATTCATGGAGTAAGTGGGTATTGGGAGATTTCTTCCGACCCAGCAGACTTCTGCTGCCCAGAGGCAGCATTTGTGCATTGTCGCTAAACAGAAGTTGGAAGACAAAGAGAGAAGAATCAGGTAAGGGGAAACTATCACCTGTGAAAAGTGATGGTTTCTATGGGATAAAGATATAGAAAATTTAAGCTTTCAGACTTTTAGGGGAAATATAATAAATATCGAGTTAGAGAAAGGAAAGCAGCAGGAGGTAAGAATGCAAGAAATTGTGAAAGAGATGTGAAGAGGGAAATCACCCTTTAGAACTTCTGTTTCAAGAAAATGAGGTCCAAGTCATAAGATGCTCCTCGCATGGTCCTTTGTCCCTCCATCAGACATAATCATAGACCTCTAAGCCAGATTGCATGGTTGCAATTCTCATGTTCTTGAAGAAAAACGTGTCATTCACTCCTGCCTTTCTTCCTTATGTGCATTATAAACTTCCTATTCCATGGTTGAGAATTCTCTCCACTGTTTGTGCACAGTGGAATGCTTCCACTGTAATTGTAGCTACCTGTCTGAACCCCAGGGCTACAGACCCTCAAAGACCCCACAGACCTGAGGCAGTCAGCACGTCCAGATCATCTGCTTTCAGGCAAGAATTCATCTCCCGGTATTGAACTTGGTGGACAGAATTCTCTCCTCTCAAGGAAACTGACAACAGAGGTCCTAGGTTAGGGATCAGCTCGTAATAAAAGTCGCCCTCCCTATCAGTGCTTGTTTCCACCCATTCTACTACCAAGCTTTTTGCCTTAGGAGGCCACAGACTAAAAGCAATAGGAGGAGGCAGAACCTCCCCTATTGCCATCGCCTGACTTCCCAGTTTCTTCCCCCAAGGCAGGCAGCGGTCTTCTCTAAATCATCAGAGCTTTTAACAAGAAATCTCTCTAAAATCTCTCCTCTCCTCCCCATTCTCACCAAAGTCCCTTTCATCTTCCATCTCATGATTTTGAAATACTACCCTGGTCAATAACGTGATCTTCCTTCAACCCCTCATGCAGTCTGTCATTGAACAGAACTTTCTAAAAAACAGCTTGACTATTTCACACACACCCCCCCCACACACTTAATATTCTTTGACTATTAATTTTCTTACCATGGAGTACATGACTTTCTACTTTGTTCCCCCTCCTTCTACAGCCTTACCGGCAGCTTCTCTCCTGCGACTCAACTTTTACTTCCCCTCAAAATGACATGTGTGTCATCCTTTAAGCTTCTCCACACTTGTATTTTTTCCCCTTTCCCTATAAAGCACCTAACCCAGTTCTTTGAACTTGATTTTCAGGATGAGCCTCTTAGAAGCCTCTGATTCTCTCCTTGCCCCTCCATTTAATTACTGTCTTCTCTGTGCCACTTTTTTCCTTATTCATCTTAGTATGCAATACTACATTGCACCTTATTTGTTTGCATGTATATCTCTTCCACTAGACTTGAAATGCCATGAAGACAAAAACACTTGACTATCGACGACTGTATCTTCAGAGCCTAGAACATTGCTTAACTGAACAGTAAAATTAATAATAGTACATAGTATGAGCAAACAAGTATTTGGGCAAGAAAGGATTCCTCCTAAACCATATAAGCATAGTCATTCCAAACTATCAATTCTATAATGTCCCAATTAGCATGCAGATAGAGTACAGAAATCCTCAAACAGCCTAAACCCCTTTCTCCTCTGAAATCTTGTTCCCTCTTTTTGAGAAACTGCTTAAATCTCTTCTAGATTCCATCCTTTTGGCTGTTTGATACTTGAGTCCAATATGCATATCCTTGCATCTAATGTGTCTGTATATTGAGATAATATATATTTTATCCCAAGAACCTTCGATCCCATAGAGACAATAGAAAGACCATACTTTGGCCGATACCTGTGAGCCTCTGTCGCTGTCTTCGCTTCTGAATCCACAAGAGGAGAGCAACGAGAATGGCCAACAGAATGAGGCCAAGGATCCCAAATACAACGAGGGGTGAGTGACCTAAGAGCAAGGAAATATCACAAGAGATAATAATGACTTAGCTAAAAGACCTAGATCCTGCGTACCATCCTTCTCAACAGAGATTGCCCAAGTACATTTCAGATCCTCAGAACTACTTCTGACCTAAAGTCTCTTGACAGAAAAGATTCTAAATAACACAGACAATTAGACCCAGGCTCATATACCCCACGATATACCTGCAGCAGTAGATGATCTCTGGGCCACAGCGATTTCTGTAGGAGAAAAGAGAAGACTCAATTTGGGGAGTAATAGGTAGAACAAATACTTCTATTTCCTATGTGAGCCTTTGGTGCCTCTCAACCAGGTAAATTACTCCTTCCCAGCTAAAACCAGGGTCCCCTTGTCCTCATTCCTTCTATACAGAGATACATATAAGTTATATGCTTTTCCTTGGTGAAGCCAACATACAACCACAAAGGCTTTCATCATTCCTTCAGATTGGAAACATCTGATTCTCTTCCTACTAGATTCCCTGTGTTGATGTGTCTAGTCTTTGCGCAGTGCACTTCCATGCCCACCCCCTTTTTGCTGCCTGGGATTCCAAACTTAGTTCAGGCTCCTGGTACTCACCTGAGCACCTCACAGCGGCATCTTCTTTGTGCCCACAGTCACTGTGCCCCCAGGCTCTGGCAGGACAATCCCACAAGGAAGATTCATTTCCTTTGCACTTCACTTCATTGAGCCATATGGGTCCGGTCCCCTGACCACATGCTGCCTCTTTTAGTGCCTCTAAAGCTGGGCCACAGCCCAGTTGTCGACACACCACCTGTGCGTCTTCAAGGTCCCAGGAGTCATCACACACTGTCCCCCAGGAACCTCCATGCCAGAGCTCCACGCGTCCAGAACAATTAGAGCTTCCTTCTTGCAGTCTTATCTTGTCTGAAAAGTCAAAGCCACCTAGATCATTTCTGAGAACATAAAAACTTTGAAGAGATCACAGAGGAAAAGAGAGCTTTGAAATTCTTCTTAAGTTTCTATTCATACTTTGCGTATTTAATGTGCATTTAAAAATGTATTTTAACAAAACCTATCCTTTTTGAAAACATGTGTCCTTTCAACAAACTGTGTGTTATTTCATGCTGGACATAAGAACACTCGTGTGACTCAGTGAATGTGAAGTGAACAAAAATTAACATTATATAATGTTAATTTCATATTTTTGAACTGTTAACTGTCATATTTTTGAATTGAATTTTGAGATGTTAATTTCAATAACAATGTGAAATGAATGTTAATTTCTCTCAAGAAGAAAAGGGTTTAGGAGAGTGCCAGGTACATAAAAAAATTCTTCCATTTAGGTAGATGGAGAATGGCAAAATACCTCAGGACTGAGCTTTTTGATAGCTTCCCTTCTTATATTAGTAGAGCAAGACAATATTTGAAAGAGTCAAATACTGAATTATATATTCTGGGCTCCTCATTCGTTCTCAGAGAAAGCAACCAAATAAACTTTCAAAAAGACCATGGGGCGCGTCACAATTTTTGGAGAAATTATCACTGATCCTGAATACCTATGGGCCAAATGAAATGAAACCCATTACACCATCCATGTAGAACTGGTACCGGAGGTTATTCATACCTACCTAATGAGATCCGAAGATGAGAGTAGGAATTACAAAATAGAGTTTTCATCAGACCAGCGGATACTCACTAGCACACGTGATCCAGGTCTCCTCTGAAGGGCTGGCTGGTCTCTGTTTCCACGGAGAAGATGGGCACTGCCATAATGTTTCGGGTCCTTTCGGACACTGGACATTGTCCACCCACATGTGCCTGGGCGACTTGTCCAAAGATGCAGGGCTGATGGTCCCTTTGTCCGCACAGCCCAGCTGCCTGCATACCACTGCCACAGTGGTTGCAGACATATTACTCTTGCCAATGCTGCCCCAAGCTCCATTGTAAAAAACTTCCAGACGCCCTGCACAGGTATCTCTGCTGGCTTCATCCATCAGTCTCAGAGACATGAACTCTGGGGTGAAATACAGAGTTAGTAGTTTCACGTTTTCTCTGAAGACTCAGAGGACTCCCTCCCTTTACTCTAAGGTGAGAACGGTTAAAAATGGGTACGAAATGTCAATTACTAGTAATTCTTTAGTAACTTTTGGATGAGTTAGTAGACTTTGGTAAAATACAGTTATTTTCTATACTAAATACAATATCCTTCTGTATATAGCTTATGGTTTTTCTAGTATGGAGTGTTGTACTTAAGGAACACTTTAGAATGCACCAATGATTCTAAACTGATTTCTAAATCTTAATCAAGGGCTCAGAGACTTTTATATCAGTTACATAGTTTGGATTCGTCTCCCTAAATGA
Organism: Cryptoprocta ferox; assembly: GCA_028646485.1. Taxonomy (NCBI): domain Eukaryota; kingdom Metazoa; phylum Chordata; class Mammalia; order Carnivora; family Eupleridae; genus Cryptoprocta; species Cryptoprocta ferox. Next base: position 92,902,222 of record CM053571.1, on the reverse strand, counting down.
TTGCAGTTTTAGCCTGAAGACCTTATTCGTTAATTTTTTTTTTTGAAGGTCTCTTGATAGTTACATTTTAGAGAGATACTCAGACACTACAGCCAGTGTTGTGTACATTACCTTAAAGTGAAATATTTCCTTTTCTGACTCTTCCCAATTGGCTGTGTATGTCCTGTCCCAGGTTATGTCATTAAACGCATATAGGATTTTTCACTTCCCTAAGTGAGGCATAGTTTTGTTTTCCTGAATATATTGCAACTGACTACATTTTCCTGTCTCACAGTTGTTTCTAAAGCTTGCCATGTGTACGCAATAAGGGCAGTGGACTCATGATACCTTTGGCTCCTATGACAAGTTAAGTTTCGTTTGTCTACGAAAAATTACTTGGGTGCTGTAATTATCTTTTGCTCTGTAGAATGTAGTGCTGGAGGTATTTCCTCCTGCCCTTTTTAATCTAATTCTTTAGACAGTGATAGGAAGGTCCACCTATATTTATAAAAGGACTTCTTGATAATAGTTTTGTGGTCATGTTCATGATGGGCACGCTTAGTTCTGTATTTTTCTCTTTCTGAGGTAATACTGCCTTGCCTTTAAACCTGCTTTTTGGGGAATTCTCTCAGATTAATATCCCTCACTACACTTTGCCTCCCTCACCCCCACCCCCCGCCTCGTCCTTTCTTATGTAATTGTGACCAGCGCTATGTGCAGAACTTACCCGAGCAGATAACTCCTGCATCTTCCTTATGCCTGCAGTTGTGCCTCCCCCAGCCGTGTGAACGGCATTGCCAAATATGAGATTCTTTTCCATTACAGTTCACCTCATCCAGCAAGATGGGCCCCGTTCCTTCCCCAAAATGGGCAGAGACAGTTGCATTAATGGCCACTCCACAGCCCAGCTGTTTGCACACCACGTGGGCATCACTGAGGTCCCAGCTGTCATCACAGATCGTGCCCCAGGAGCCCTCATGGTAGATCTCTATTCTCCCAGCACAGCGACCGCCTCCATTTACCAGGCGAAGCTGGCCACTCCCTGCAGAGAGAAAATAACATATTAATAAAACACATTCTTAAGGATTGAGATCATTTTTATAGATTGGTCACTGATTCTCACCTATGCAAGCAACAGCACTTGGTTCTGGAATGGTAGATCTTGTTGGGTCTGGAGATGATGAATTGCACGGGGATAGTGTCTGACTCTGATTTCCTGCAAACACCAAACTGCTCAGTTTATACAAGATACAAAAAGTTAGGGTGAGGAAGGGAGGGGATAGATGAGCTGCGAACAAACAGGAAGATGGTGGGTCAACCAGGGTGGGAATGCATCGGTGCATTGCTCTCTTTGCAAAAAGCCAGCACATTGTAAACACTAGGTTATTTTGAGGTCTGTGAAAATTAAGTTTACTTTCCTTCTAAAAAGACCCAGGAGAGAGGTGCCTGCGTGGCTCAGTCGGTTAAGCGCCCGACTTCAACTCAGGTCATGATCTCACTGTCCTCGAGAGATATGCCAACAGCTCAGAGCCTGGAGCCTGCTTCTGATTCTGTCTCCCTCTTTCTCTGCCCCTTCCCTGCTAGTGATCTCTCTCTTTCTCTCTCTCTCTCAAAAATGAAATAAAAAATATATTTTTAAAAGACACAGGAGATTAATATTTTGACACACTTCTCATTATCCCTTGAAATAGATCATGCCCCGTTATTTTTGTTCTTTTTCCCTACAGGTACACCTGCCTCTAAGGCACACCCCCATGGGAAAGGCTCATCATTGGCTGTCCTTCGTCCTCATACCTGAGCAGATTACAGAGGCCACTTGTCCAGCGGAACAGGGTGAAGCACCCAGAGCAGTTACAAGACAATCTCCCATGTGCTGCTCAGTCCCCGTGCAGTGAAACATGTGCCTCCAGATTTGTCCACTTCCTTTTCCAAAATGTGCTCCTCTTGGGGTAGAAAGGGCAACTCCACATTTGAGCTGCTGGCAAAAAACGTGGGCGTCTTCCATGTCCCAGTGAGAGTTGCAGAGGGATCCCCAGGTCCCAAGTATCTTGAGCTCCACTCTTCCCTCACATGGGGATTTGCCATTCACCACGCGGATCTCCGTGTATCCTGAAAGGAGATAGGGCTTTTAAAAAGATGTCTGTGATGACCTCATCCCACCCTCTTGGCAGTATGGGAACAAACTGAACACGTTCTCTGGGTCTCACTTGAACAGACGACTCCAACATCCCTGCTGTGGCCACAAGTCCCATCTGGACGGGGGGCTACTGAGCAGAGTGAAAGATGGGACTCGTGTCCCTCACAATGGAATTCTTCAGCCCAGATCTGTCCGTTGCCTTCTCCAAAGTGAGCTCCCCCTAAGATAGAGATGACTGTGCCACACTGTAATTCTCTGCACAGCACACTGGCAGCTTCTAGAGAGAAGTCAGAATCACAGACGGTGCCCCACGTGTCGCCGTGTTTCACTTCAACACGACCGGAGCAGGGAATATCCCCTCCAACCAGTCTGGGTTCCCTGTGGGCTGAAAAATAATAATATTTCAGTGAGAAATGGAATGACTCCCAGATTTTCCTTCATGATGGGGTGGAAAAGGGAGGTCAGGGTGTTTCATGATTTACCACACTTGTTCCCCTTGGCTTTTCTGCCTACAGTTGGGCATAGTGAATTCTAGATCTCCCCATTCCTCATTGGACCAATGCATCTGAGAGAGTTTTTAGAACTTTGTCTCTTGGAATCAACCATTCCCAGAAGCATGATAGCTCTTTCTTTTCATTATTTATATACATTATTCATAACACTGGAGACCACAGACAGTATCTTCTTTTTGTATTTTTTAGCCATATACTCAATTCTCTACCCACTGCAGTCTGGTGCTGGCCTGATCTTTTTGAATGGTTCTATATAAAGTGTTGCAATATACTTCCTGTTTTCAAACAGATCGTGGGATTTCTTCTTCCCTTTGCTATATGGTACACTTGACACATGAGATACTCCTTTCTCCTATTTTCTCCTCTTTCCTGTCTGGCACACTTTATCAGAACCTTTCATGCATTCCCAACTCTCTCACCTTTTCTTAACTGCAAATAAATATGTTTTCATCTATATGTTTCTCTTTAAATTTATATTCATAAATATATCTTCTTGGACATCATAACATAATGTGTTCAAAATTGAATGAATTATTGTAATGACAAGACCACAATTTTCTTTGCTCAATTAATGCTATTTAGACCAAATTAGAATCACTGAAGGGATGCCTGTGTGGCTCAGTTGGTTAAGCATCTGACTCTTCATTTCAGCTCAGGTCATGATCTCATCGTTCATGAGTTCGAGCCCAGTGTTGAGGCTGCTTGGGATTCTCTGTCTCCCTCTCTCTCTCTGCCCCTCCCCACTCACTCTCTCTCTCAAAATAAATAAATAAACTTAAAAAAAAAGAATCACCTAAAATCCAACCACTTCTTTATCTTATTTATCTCACAAATAATGGTAATAGTGATAGTACTGAACATTAAATCATTAAATGAGAGCCTATTTTATATATAGCACTTCACTAATACTGAACAAACACCACTGCATATAACCCTTAAGGATTAGTCCCTAAGATATAATTATTATTTTTTAAAAAATTTTTAGCGTTTATTCATTTTTGAGAGACAGAGCGTGAGTGGGGGAGGGGCAGAGAGAGAGGGAGACACAGAATCTGAAGCAGGCTCCAGGCTCTTAGCTGTCAGCACAGAGCCCAATGCGGGGCTCGAACTCACAAACCGCGAGATCATGACCTGAGCTGAAGACAGATGCTTAACCAACTGAGCCACCCAGGCGCCCCAGTATATAATTATTAATATCACCCCATTACAGACAACATAACCAAAACAGAGAGGTGTAGTAATTTGTGACGGTCACATAAGGAGTTAGTGAAGGGTTTAAAGGGATTTGAAGCCAGACAGTATGTTCCAGAGCCTAGAATCTGGACCCTCATCGAAGTCTGTCGGTCCTCCACATCTGTTGCTCCTGCTTTAATGTAATTTCTCATCATGTCATGTAGACCTTTGCAATGGCTTCCTAAGTCATCTCTTTGTTTTTAAGTCCTCTTTCTATTACATTTATGCCATGATCACAGATGCATTATAACATTTCAAATATTTTCACATGTTTTCTTTGTCTTCAAGACATTTCAATGTTTCTTTACTATTTATACAATAGTTTCTCTTTTCAACAAATAGTATCAAGTACCTACAATGTTTTAGGCATTTGTGTGGGCTAAAAAGTCTGTCATAGTTCAGACCATCAGTGAAAATAGATACTCCTCCTCCTCTTCCTACTACTAATCATAACCATAGCAGTTAACGTGTATCGATCACCTGCCTGATAATTCTTGTGAAGTAGGTATCATTATTACTATCACTTTTCTTTGAGGAAATTGAAGCACAGAGAGATTTGGTAGATTCTCTAATGTCACCCATCCTTTAAAATTAAAGAGAGATGATAAACGCTGATTTCTTAGCAAATGTTAAAATACTTTATGATGTCACCTTGAAGGCTTTCATATCTATTACTCTATCAATCATACCTGTTGCCAAAGCCTTAAAGAAGCCTGCTTATGCCATGCTTCTGTGCCTCTGCCGAAACTTTTCTCCCTATTTATATTTCCCAACCTGTGTACCTGGGAAAAGGTACCTACTTCTTTTCAAGGCTGCTCAGTTTCTGATGGATCGCCCTCTCTCCCAAGAACACACAGTTTAGCAGAAGATATCCATGTTCATATAATGATGAGTCCCAAACTAAAAATATACGTTAGTACAAAACAAACAAATGAAAGTGTCATCAGCTGTGTTTCGGGCTTGTAGAAAAACTATAGGGAGTGCCATAAAACAGAACTGAGTTTTGAAATAAAAAGATGTGTAATTTGCCAAGTAAACAATGTGTGAATCTGCATCTAAAGGATACAGTCATTAAATAGCATGGCACAATTGAGGAATTATGAATAATTCAGCATGAACGGGATTTAAAAACGTAGAGAAAAGATACACCAGAAATTAAGGTAAAGAAATGGAGCTCAGATTTTAAGGATACTCTTTGCCAAGTTGAGGAGTCCAATCATCAAGGTAAGTAAAAGTTTCTTTTGGCACACTCAAAGACGATTCAAAGGATTTGGAAGATACAAACTATTCCCTTTAATTTATTTTTTTAAGAAAGAAAGTGCATTTGAAATGGGACCTTCTAAAGGGCATACTTCTTTTAGAAATCCCTGCTGTCACAGATCACTAATTCTTGTGACCCCTTGACAGCACTCTCAGCATGACACAGATACCCTATGAGCACTTGCCAATTTCCTAAAATGTTTCAGATCTGACTATATTCTGTATTGTAGTAGTTTATATAAAACACCCCAGCATGTTAAAATTTCACCACTGATCCATTAAATCTGTACAAAGCAAGTTTCTATCCAAATGTGAGTGGAAGAATACATTTCTTTCTAAACACAGCTCCAAGTTTAAAGCAAATAATGCTTCTCCACCACAAATAATGAAAGACTCTTGAATTGAGTCCTTACTGTGGTCTTGTTAAATCATTATCTGAGCATGAAATTCCTCTAAGATATCATTAGCTAGTATTCATTTGACCCCATTCCACTTTTGGACAGACCTAAACCTTTAAATAAAACTAGCTTCCTAGATTGAGCCAAATTCAGCTTTCTTTTTTTTTATTTATAGTTTATTGTCAAGTTGGTTTCCATATAACACCCACTGCTCTTCCCCACTAGTGCCTTTCTCCGTGACTATCACCTCCTTTCCCCTTTCTCCTCCTTTCCCCTTTCCCCTCCCCCTTCAGCCCTCAGTTTGTTTTCAGTATTTCTTATAACCTCTTGCTCTCTCACCTGATCCATCTCGAACAAAATAAAATAACAGCCAGTGCAAAAACAAACCAAAAAATGAAACGAAACCAATCAATTTTCTCTTTCATGGTGAAAACTTGCGAAGCGCTCAAAAACAAGTCCCTTCTATAAATAGCCCCTTGTTTCCTTTTTCCTAAAATGTTGAATACTGGACAAAGGGAAATTCTTCTGTACTGAATGACTTGGAGATTCCCTTCTAGCTTTTTTTTTTTCTTCCCGTAAATCTGTTAGTAACACATTAATCTACACCTTGAGCTGGCTTCCTTATATCATTTATCTGCATAAAAAGTTAGAATATTCAAGATTTACTCCTTCAGGAGATTTCTTTCCTGCTAAACCCATGATTGCATTTTAACATAAAAGCCATTAATTGGATTTCTGTGCCTGGATTTAGCTCCTTTGATCAATAATTTAAATTTTCCCCTGGTATAAGTAACTGAATCTGTATTCAAATGAAGACACAAAGAACAAATATAAGAAAGAATTTGTTAAATACTTCCTTTTGTGTAATAATAGATAAAATACACACTATGATTTAAAGAAGCATTAATACATTTTTATCATTTATTCTTTTCCAGACTCTGAAGAAGTATAAATCACTCTAGTATCAAAACTATTTCTCAAACCTTAGTAAAATATAGCACATACACACCCGTCACAGACAAAATGTTTAGGATTCAAAGTAATTTTGTAGCAAAATTTCTTAGGCCTGTTTGTGACTCGTTTGTCTAAACTACACATCAGAGATAAACTATTGCTTTATCCTTCTAGTCTTCCCACTCTGTTGAGTTCTTTGGCCCTTTTCAGCCCTAAAGCCCTGTGCTCTACAAAACTAAGAACTCTTAAGAATTTAAACAGATAATGGAATTTGTAGTTTGAACTTGGCAGGCAGAGAAATAGTATTTCCATGATTTTCCCCCTGGAAATCTTCTGGAGTATCAAGAAATCAAGACACAAAATTACAAGTTCTATTTCTAGCAAAACAAGAAAAGAGCTAAAGACTTATGTCCCCAAGTCAGTACAAGAGCTTCCAAAAGCTACATAATTAGAACAAAAGAGTTTACAAAAGAGAGCAGAGAACACAGCTGGCACCAAGAAAAAAAAAGTTCTGTAAACAAAGAGGTCCACCTCACGCTGCAAATTTATGCTATTCAGAATTTTTATCATATGCAGTTGCATAGAATGATAACTAATTGAGAATACGTTACCATAAGTGAGGTGCTCTATTAATAAAACCTAAATTTTGGATGTGGTTGAATGGAACGGATGGACAAAATTCATAATAGTCCAGATATTATAGGCTGGAAAACTAATGTCTTGTCATCCTGGGGAAGATATTTGGACAAACGTCACCTTGAAAAGAAAACCCTGTTCTCATTGAAGCCGACAAGTCAGAGAACATAATCAGAGAACAACAACAACAACAAAAACCAAAATCAGAATGTTGGCATGACATAAAATCCTCCTTGCCACTTTCAGCGTTTACAAGAGAGAGAGAGATGAACTCAAGACTAGACGTAGCCAGACAGCAAGAAAAAAAAGAAAAGAAAAATACCAATTTTGTGAGGGAGGCATGCTCTCCCTGCAGCTACTATGCATAATTAATTGAGAGACCTATCATTTGGAACTTGCAAGATTGGAAAAGAAATATCACCCATCCTAAGTATCCTGTCCCCCAGACTGAGATGGTGATAAAACTGTAGGCTTAGCAGAAAATAGAATTGATGGGGCGCCTGGGTGGCTCATTCGGTGAAGCGTCTGCCTTTGGCTCAGGTCATGATCTCGCTATCCATGAGTTAGAGCCCCATGTTGGGCTCTGTGCTGACAACTCAGAGCCTGGAACCTGCTTCGGATTCTGTGTCTCCCTCTCTCTCTGTCCCTCCCCAGCTCACTTTCTCTCTTTCTCTTTCTCTCTCTCTCTCTCTCTCTCTCTCTCTCTCTCTCAAAAATAAATAAACATTTAAAAATTAAAAAGAAAAAGAAAATAGAATTGATACTCCACATACATAGACAATGAGCCTATCAAGCAAAGATAGGATTTAGGTCTTGCTTTTCCTCCCAGACCCCTGGTTTCAAATGACCTTAGGGCAGTGGCCAATAAATCAAGGGGATGGGACTGCTCCACAGCATAGTTCAAAGTTTGTATATATATTCCTTGACCATGGTTACTTTCATGTAGCATTAGATGAAAGAAAACAGACTACAAGCATACTAAGTTCTGGGAGAGTTGTTTCGCTGACTTTGAGGACAGCTGACCTCCCTGTGAATGATAACTCAACCCATAAAGCAAGCCAAGGGTCCCTGAGCCAGTATCAGCAAAAAGTGGATTGTGAGAGGTATGCAGCCTTCAAACCGCACTCGGCTATGACCGTGGAGAGCTCTCAGTCAGAGGACCTGCCCGGGGAAGAGCACCTGGGCCCAGGAAGAACAATAGACAGAGGACTTCTGAGAAGGCAGAACCTAGCCTATCAGATTCGCTTACCAGGGAGCTCCCTCAGTTGCAGGGCTGCTCATTATTCTTGACCAACAGGGTTTGATCATTACTGCAGCAAAACAACTCTAGCTACTTCTTGGTGACCACAGAACCACCCAAACAGCCTTAAACTGCTTACCTATTTGACTTATTTTAATTTTTTAAATGTTTATTTATTTTTGAGAAAGAGGGAGGGGAGGGGCACAGAGAGAGAGGGAGACACAGAATCTGAAGCAGGCACCAGGCACTGAGCTGTCAGCACAGAGCCCAATGCGAGGCTCGAACCCATGAGCCATGAGATCATGACTTGAGCCGAAGTTGGACGCTTAACCAACTGAGCCACCCAGGTGCCGCCTATTTGACTTATTTTAATGAGAAATAAGTAAACTTTTCTTTAGCCACTCTTATTTGGCTTTCTTTTGGATGCTGCTGAACTTAATGCTAATATAAAATACAATTAATAGGAAAATATTTAGAAGAAAATTATCAGGGGTGCTTGGGTGGCTCAGTCATTTAAGTGTCCAACCCTTGGTTTCAGCTCAGGACATAATCTCACAGTTCGTGAGGTCGAGCCCCGCATCTGGTTCTGTGCTGGGAGTGTGGAGCCTGCTTGGAATTCTCTTTCTCTCCCTCTACCCCTCCCCTGCTCGCTCTCTTTCTCTCTCTCTCTCTCAAAATAAATGAATAAACTTTAAAAAAATAAATAGAAGAGGCGCCTGGGTGGCTCAGTCACTTGAGTGTCTGACTTTGGCTCAGGTCATGATCTCCTGGTTCATGAGTTCGAGCCCCATATTGGGTTCTGTGCTGACAGCTCAGAGCCTGGATCCTGCTTCAGATTCTGTGTGTCTCTCTCTCTCTGCCCCTCACCTGCTCTCGCTCTCTCTGTCTCTCAAAAATAAATAAACATTAAAAATTTTTAAAATAATAAATAGAAGAAAATAATCAGACATACAATTATACTTACACATGCTCTAATACAGGCAAAGCCCCCCCAAAAGTTATATAGAGAAATATAGTTCATAGTTGTAGCATAATGCATGATGACAATAAATATTATGTATACATAATATGACAACATAAAAATGCATAATATAACTAACATTAAAGACAAATATATCTCTCATCCTTAAAAAGTAATCCAATCAGAGTTCTTTTGAAAATAAATCCTATCTATGATGAATACAAGTGATGCACCTGGAACAAAATGATTTATAAAGGTTGAAAATAAATAAAGCAATAGTTGTAATATTAATATCAGACAAGTTTGATTCAAGACAAAAATCATTCAACCATAGAAAAGGGGAGGGGCACCTGGGTGGCTCAGATGGTGAAGCGTCTGACTTCAGCTCAGGTCATGATCACACAGTTTGTGACTTCGAGCCCCACGTTGGGCTCTGTGCTGACAGCGCGGAGCCTGGAGCCTGCTTCAGATTCTGTGTCTCCCTCTCTCTCTGCCCCTCCCCCACTCATGTTCTGTCTCTTTCTGTGTCTCAAAAATGAATAAACATTAAAAAATTTTTTTAAAAAGAAAAGGGGGAACTTATAATACTAAAAAGAACAATTCACAATGACCACATAACACTCATAGGAAGGTCTATGTCCCAGATTCATAGAGCATCAATTCATCAATTATGTGATACAGTCACTGGTATGCTCAGTGAAAAACCTATAACCTCACATATTTATATTAATAACTAGGAAAAAATCAACATTAGTTAAGCTCTGAATTCAAGTTGTAGGAAATCAGAAATGAATTAATAGAAAGAAAAGCAAATTATAATGAATTGGAAAACAAAAATAGTATTAATCTTAAAAAAATACAAATGCTAGTTCATTAAAAATAAAAAAAGCTAAATAAACCATGCTCATTTTATCTAATAAAAGAAATTAAAAACATTAATAAAATCATACAATAATAAGTGATCAGAAGAGAAATGTCCTGGATAGAGAAGTAATTTCAGAAAGGCCTTTAAATATTGATACAAATTTATGGTCAAAATACTTTACTAAGTAAATACTAAGTTACAAAACAATTTACATAATATACCACCATTTGAACAACAAAATGGGGTGAAATTTATACATGGATCTGTTTGTATTTACATAAAATATCTCTTAAAGAATATATAAATACACCAACCACGTAAATTGTCTGTGAAGAGTAGAGTTGGGGAGGGGGAGAGCATTGAGGAAGAGCTTACACTTTAATTTTGAAGTGTAAACCATGTGAATATATATTCCAATCAAGAAATCTTAAAAAAAATTTTTTTAATGTTTGTTTATTTTTGAGAGAGAGACAGAGACAGAGCATGAACGGGGAAAGAGCAGAGAGAGGGAGACACAGAATCTGAAGCAAGCTCCAGGCTCTGAACTGTCAGCACAGAGCCTGACGCCGGGCTCGAACTTGAACTCGTGAACTGTGAGATCATGAGCTGACCTGAAGTTGTACGATTAACTGACTGAGCCACCCAGGCACCCCATAGAAATCTTTTTAAAAAATGAAAAGAAGAATGGTTGGAAGCAGATATGTATATTCAAATTTGTATCTTAAAAAATTGTCTTTTTTCAGTCAGAGGATAATTTCTACGTAACTAGAGGTAGACACTATTTGTAACATCAGGGAACACACCCAGGGGCACAACTAGGTTAGGATGTATCTGGAGTAAAGCCATTGGTTAGTGGACATAGAGCATGTATGACCTGATCTCCATGAGTTTAATGGTTTTACTCTTACACCGCTTTCTCTGAAGTCTTTCTTTCACCATATCTGCAATATGTTACTTTACAGCTGTTAAAAAGGCATCACTTTTCAACAGTGTTAGCATTTGTATAGATGTGATTAGCAAAAAATACTAGAGATTATCCATAAGACAGGCCAACTCACAGCTCACTCTGGAACTTTTTAAAAGAGGTTGTAGTGAAACACAAAAATATTCGGAAAGAAGAAAATTCTTTCATAGAAAGATAGAGCCTAAGATTCGGTCATGCCGGTTTATCCCACATATTTTTAAACTCATTCAGTGACATTCCCATGAAAGACATATTTAAGGTCTATCTTAAAAATTTTAATCTTTCTTACTCTTTCATACTTCTATGGGTTTAGAAATGACTCAATTGTTCTGTTTGTTTCTTAACAAACAAGCAAGGGGAAAAGAAGAGAGAGAGAGGGAAACCAAGAAACAGACTCTTAACTATAGAGAACAAATTGATGGTTACCAGAGGGGTGGTGGGCAGGGGGATGGGTTAAATGGGTGATGGGTAGTACGGAGGGAGGACACTTGTTGTGACGAGCACCAGGTATTGTATGTAAGCATTTTTTTTAATGTTTTTATTTATTTTTGAGAGAGAGAGAGAGAGAGAGAAACAAAGACAGAGACTGAGCACAAGTGGGGGAGGGGCAGAAAGAGAGGGAGACAAAGAATCAGAAGCAGGCTCCAGGCTCTGAGCTGTCAGCACAGAGCCCGATGCGGGGCTCGAACCTATGAGCCGTGAGATCACGACCTGAGCTGAAGTTGGGTGCTCAACCGACTGAGCCACCCAGGTGCCCCTGGAATTCAAGTTCTTAACACTGTCAATAGAAAGTCTTACCTGAGCAAGTAACTTTAGCTTCATCGTAGTGATCACAGCTAAGTCCACCCCACTGCCAATTCTTGCAGTCCCAGAGAGAAGTTTCATTTCCACCACAGCTGCCTAAAAACAGCCATGTTGTTGGTGCCTTGGTTTTGGAAAAACTCTGATAGGTTGTTTTGAGAGCAGATCCACATCCCAGTTGCCTGCACACCACCTCAGCTTCTTTCAGTCCCCAGCTTCTGTCGCACACTTTCCCTACCAGTTTCTGAATCTCCACCTCCACTGCCCCAGCACAGCGGCTGCCTCCGCCTACAAGTCTCAGCTCCAGATCTGATCCATCTGCAAAAGAAACACAAATTTAGTCCATAGAAATACGTGGAGGTTAGCTCCCAAAGGATGTATTCTTTATCTTGCTCCTCCCCAGATACTGAGATATTTGGAAATTATGGCTTATCCATCCCCTGGCTTTTTTTTTAACAGCCAGTAGAGGCCATGACTTTGGTTAAAAACAGGATTATAGGTTCAAGGTTTAAGAAAAAATGTCACTGGGGGTGCCTGGGTGGCTGGGTCGGTTGAGCGTCCGACTTTGGCTCTGGTCATGATCTCGCGGTTTGTGAGTTTGAGCCCTGCGTCCGACACTCTGATGTCAACATAGAGCCCGCTTTGGATCTTCCGTCCCCTCCTCTCTGCCCCTCCCCAGCTTCTTCTCTCTATATAAATAAATAAATAAATAAATAAACAAACAAATAAATAAATAAACTTTTAAAAAAAGGAAAACATTGTCAATGGCAGAAAAAGATGAACAAGTCAGAGATAGTTTAAAAAGACATAACATTTTGTGGGGTGCCTGGGTGGCTCAGTCGGTTAAGCATCCGACTTTGGCTCAGGTCATGATCTTGCAGTTTGTGGGTTTGATCCCTGCATCAGGCTCTGTGCTGACAGCTTGGCGCCTGGAACCTGTTTCAGATTCTGTGTCTGCCTCTCCTCTACTTACACTCTGTCTCTTTCTGTCTCACTCTCAAAAATAAATAAAGATTTAAAAAATTAAAAAAAAAAGACATAACATTTTGTGTCTCAGCTCCGGGTAGATTTAGAATCTGAAACATGGTCTCTAAGAAGAGCCTGAATAATTACTGCAGAAAATAGTCAGACAACCCTTCAAACTAGCCAAATAAAGGATATGTTTAAGATTCCTCATGACTATAAAAGAAGGAACAAGGAAATTAGTAGATATTTCCATCTCTCACATCTCACACCCAGCCCTACTCTTAGAGATCATAGGTCCTTCCTTCTCTGTTTTTCTTTTAACATACCAGAACATGTTACACCAGCATCTTCATTATGATTGCAATAATGCTTTCCCCATTCATGGTGTCTGCACTGCCAGAGCATAGACTCGTGTCCGAGGCAGGAAACACTGTCAAGCCAAATATGTCCACTTCCTTCACTGGCATTAACTCGACCAATGGCAGTTATGGTAGTTGGGCATCCCAGGTGTTTACATGCAACAGCGGCATCATTGGTATCCCAGCCGTCATCACACACTGTCCCCCATTCCCCTTGGAATCTCACTTCTAATCTCCCTGAACATTCGGTGACTCCATCCACCAGTCTCAGGCTCAGATCTGCTCCATCTGTAAGAGGGACACAAAACAAATCAGTGACTAAGAAACAAGAATACGGGGGAAATATAAATAGAGACAGAAAAGAGTGATATAATACCACTGAAAATCATTGAATGGAGAAGGACTGCCTTGGGCAAGAAGACAGGACTTTTCAGAATGGCCAGTATCAGAAAGACAAGAAGAAACAAGTGTTGGTGAGGATGTGGAGAAAAGGGAACACTTGTGCACTGTTGGTGGGAATGCAAACTGGTCCACTGTGGAAAACAGTATGGAAGTTCCTCAAAGAACAGTATGGAAGTTCCTCAAAAAACAGAAAGAACTACCCTATGATCCAGTAATTGCACTACTAGATATTAGCCCAAAAAATACAAAAACACTAATTCAGAAGGATACATGCAACCCTATGTTTATTGCAGTATTATTTATAATAGTCAAATTATGGAAGCAGCCCAAGTGTCCATTGATAGACGAATGGGTAAAAAGGTGGGGTATATATGTTGGGGCACCTGGGTGGCTCAGTCAGTTAAGTGTCCAACTTCGGCTCTGGTCATGATCTCACGGTTCATGGGTTTGAGCCCTGAATCTGGCTCTGCACTGACAGCTGAAGCCTGGAACCTGCTTGGGATTCTGTGTCTCCCTCTCTCTCTCTCTGTTCCACCCCCACATGTGTTCTCTCTCTCTCTCTCTCTCAAAAATAAATAAACATTAAAAAAAAGTGTGGTGTATATATACAATGGAATATTACTGAGCCATAAAAAAAAGAATGAGATCTTGCCATTTGTGACAGCATGGGTGGACCAGGAAGGTATTATGCTAAGTGAAATAAGTCAGACAGAGAAAGGTAAATGTCCTATGATTTCATTTATATGTGGGATCCAAAAAACAAGTGAACGAACAGAATCTTAACTATAGGGAACGAGCTGGTCGTTGCCAGAGGTGAAGTGGGTGTGGGGATAAAGGAGATTAAGAGGTACCAACTTCTAGTTATAAAATAAACAAGTCAGAGAGGTGAAAAGTACAGCACGGGCAATATAGTCAACAACACTGTAGTAACTCCGTATGATGACAGAGGGTACCTACACTTATTGTGGTGAGCAGAGCGAGTAATTTATAGACTTGCTGAACCAATCAATATAAGGTATACCTGAAACTAACATAACAATTATGTCACTGATGTTTCAATATTGATTTAAAAAAAAACAACAGAACTTTTCAGTACAGAGAGCATATACTTAAGAAAGAGTTCCTAACAGGAGGTCCAGGGGCTAAATTTTATCTAGAGATTTGTTTGTTTGACCATCACAGAGTTTTCATTGGAATTGTTTGTTAAATATATATTTGCATGTCTTTAGGTGGTACCCACCGCCCCGGGAATGCCTCAGCACTCACCCTGACTTTTGCCTCTGATTGTAGTGCCTACCTATACTATCTGGTTTGTGTCATATGTCTGGTCCTTTTGGGACCAGTTCCTTAGTCCAAAAGTGAGCAAAGAGAAAAGGGACCTCATCAGGACTACTTTTCACTTTCCTCCCAATCAATAGTCCTCCAAGAACAGAACTTGATTCTGAACAGTATCTTGCAATAAACACGTTGCCCTTTTCCTCTGGTGGTTTTAGCGTTGCTGCCACAATGCTGTTTATTGTGATTCTCAGCATTGAGAAGAAATGTGCTTGTCTGGGGCTTAGAAGGATTTTTGTGGGTAAATGGTAATGGAAGGTACCCATTGTGCTTTTTTCTCTCCCAAATCCCTTTCGCTTTCTTCAGCTAACAAAATCCATCTTCTCTGTAGGAGTCCCATTTTTTGCGATTCAAACAATAAATGGTCATGTTTTTCAACAACAAAAAAAGCCAATTTAAGAAAGAAAAAGCCATGGGAATGCAAACTGGTGCCACTCTGGAAAACAGTATGGAGGTTCCTCAAAAAATTAAAAATAGAACTACACTACAACCCAGCAGTTGCACTACTAGGTATTTAACCAAGGGATACAGGTGTGCTGTTTCAAAGGGGCACATGCACCCCAATGTTTATAGCTGCACTATCGGCGATATCCAAAGCATGGAAAGAGCCCAATGTCCATTGACAGATGAACGGATAAAGAAGATGTCGTATAATATATATATATACATATATATGTATATAAATATATATATATACATACATATATATATACACAACAGAGTATTACTCAGCAATCAAAAAGAATGAAATCTTGCCATTTGCAACTATGTGGATGGAACTAGAGGGTATTATGCTAAACGAAATTAGTCAGTCAGAGAAAGACAAATATCATATGACTTCACTCAGTTGAGGATATTGAAGGGGGGTGATGGTCATGGTGGAGGTCACTCGTGGGGAAGAGCACTGGGTGTTATATGGAAACTAACCTGACAATAAACTATAAAGTTAAAAATAAATAAATAAATAAATAAATAAATAAATAAAAATTTAAAAAAAGATACAAAACAGATGAACATAAGGGAAGGGAAGCAAAAATAATATTAAAACAGGGAGGGGGAAAAACATAAGAGACTCTTAAATATGGAGAACAAATAGAGGGTTACTGGAGGGGCTGTGGGAGGGGGGATGGGCTAAATGGGTAAGGGGCATTAAGGAATCTACTCTTGAAATCATTGCTGCACCATATGCTAACTTGGATGTGTATTAAAAAATAAATAAATTATTAATTTAAAAAATTAAATTAAATTAAAAAAAATAAGAAAGAAAAAGCAAGAACCCCCACGGCATTGGTTCAACATTTGAATCCAGCCATGGGTGAAGCCAACTATACTCTGTGGATTCCTCAGTGTCCTGAGTCATTATTCTCCTTCCTTAAAGTTAGTTTGAATTGAGTTTCCTCATTTGAAAAAAAAAAGGAGGGGGGTGGTATCTGGTGAATACAAGGATATCTTTACTCTGTTATATTTTCTAAATGTTCTCTGGGGTTCAAGACCTACTAGGTCCGCTTCCAGAGAAGAACTCAAGTGACAAAAGGAGAGTGTCATCTCTGCAGACACAAACCCACTGTCCCTGTCCCCTGAGTAAGCATGGAACATGAAAGTCTCCAGACAGACACAGAGCCAGACAGTACCACAGCACTAGCATCAAGGAGGTCTTAATGGAAAATCAAATTATTTTTTTATCATTTGATTCTGTGAATTTGAACTAGTATTTTGGGAAGGGGTGGGTTTTAATGGGGCTAAACCCTTTGCAGGTAGAGAATGATATGGGGTATGATTTGCTTTCAAAACTCATCCCCAAAGCACAATTTGCCAGTTAAGCTGTTTCTTCCTTAATTCTTTTTCTTGTTTTTTTGGTGAGGGGGGTAGGGAAGAGGTAGGCTGATTGGATTATTCTCTAAACACCTCCTTCTATTTTCATGACTTGGATCTCAGCTTCACTGTTCATCCTTCCTAACATAGGGACCCTCATTTCAGCTGTGGTAAAAACTCCACAGGTATCAGATCAGGAACCAGAAATTAGGTAATAACGTGATCAAGGAAGCTGGCTTCATTATGGTTTTAAGAGTTCAAGCTTTTGAGACTCTCACCCCCTTTCTTTTGTCCTCTCATGAAGAACAGAACAAACCCGGATCAGTCCTTACCTAAGCAAATCACTCCAACATCCTCAGCGTGATCACAGTTATGCTTTCCCCATCCTTCATGCTTGCAGTTCCAGAGAGCTGACTCATTTCCACTGCATACGAGATCATCAAACCAGATTGGTCCAGAACCTTCTCCAAAATTAGCTGAACCAGAGAAACTGACAGCACTTCCACATTCAAGTTGTTTACAAACCACAGAAGCATGATCTATGTTGAAGTTATCATCACACACTGTTCCCCACTGTCCTTGGAACTTGACCTCTATTCTTCCAGAACACTGGTTTCCTCCATTCATCAGCCTCATCTCCAAATTGGATCCATCTGGAGCAGAGAAAAGAACCAGAGTTCAGAAGTGATTTTAGGAAATGAGCTTCCTCTAGACACTTGAGATTTGATGCTGTTCTTTAAAATGGTGTCTTATTTTGGATGCTGCTCTTCTTTACATAGTGGGGAATTTTAATATTTTAAAGACCAACTAACAACTAGGATTTTCATCTATACTTACTTACCAAGGACGATGTTTTACAGATTAAAATTTGTTTTCTGTTTTGTTTTGGTTCCTTCCCTGATTAAGACAAAACAAACACTCTTTTATGTAGAAACAGATAAATTTGACTCAAAACACTGTTTAAAAAAACTAGAAAAAAATAAAATGGGTCCATACAACAAAATAGCAAAAAATGGCAAACTGGTCATTTGTTGAACATTAAAAGCTTTTATTTTAATCTTGCTTTTCACAAACAGTTTAGAGCATGAAGAATCGTCTGAAGTCAAATGTAAAATTAGAAACAGGAAAAAGCAAAAAATAAAAATGCATGAGCATGCACAACGGTTTGCAAAAGCAACCTGTGGTATACCAAATTAATAAACATTGAGAAAAAATAAATCAAAATAATTCATTTCCTACCAAGATCCTCTTTGAATCAAAGTTTTTTTTTTACCCCCTTCCCCAATTCCTCTGGTACCATTTTTAGCAAAGAATAGTTTTCTCATAAAGAAAATTTTCTCTATACACTCTTCCCTAGATTTTTCTATGAGAACAAAAATACCTGAGAAAAGGAGATTTGGGGTGAAATTTGAGGACATCCAAAAAACAAAATCTGTGCTTAAACAAAATGTTTAGAAGCACTTTTTTTTTTGAGAAAGTAACCAACCCACTTTTAAAAACTCTAAATACCAAGTAAAGACCTCTACTCAACAGGATTTTTTTTATTCTGGATAATTTATAATAAGAAAAATAATTATTCACAATTAAAATAGGCATGTGGTGTCCCAAGTGTATCACATATAGTACCTTCTTTAGGCTTCACGACATTGGCCATTATATATTATTTCCACTATCCCTACTTCAAAGATTCTCAATTTGCCTAATTGTCACAGGAAACAAAAAAAAAACCAGAAAGCAAATTTTAATCTGTAAAACATCGTCCTTGGCAAGTAGGTGTAGATGAAAATCCTAGTTGTTAGTTGGTCTTTAAAACATTAAAATTCCCCACTGTGTAAAAATTCTAATTGCCCATTATCCCTACTTCACGCATTCTCAATTTGCCTAATTGTCACAGGATCATATACCCAGAAAATAGTAGAGCCAGGATGCGAAAAGAAAAAGCAGTCTCACACCAGCATTTATTCTCTTGACTTATACTCTATTGTCCCAGTGTATGTGATAATAGCAAAATCTCCCAAGAGGTAGAGGGTCTGATGACTGAATATTAATCAGGGTAGGGAAATCTCAGAAATACAGGCTCTGAACACTCATGAAAGTAGGGAGTCGTCGAGTGGCTAGGCATGCACCAGTTGGAGCTTTAGCTGTATAAACTTCAAAAAGCAAATTTGATTAATTCTATTCTTAAGTATAAAAAACAGAAAGCAAGAGTTAAAAGTGTTGCACTGATGTCTTAGCTTAAATACTCAGCTCTGTAGACTGCAATGTAGTGAGAGCCTGGCAAGATTTATTATGATTTTTATAAATCTTCTTTGCTGTAAATGCTCAATGTAGATGTTACTATTGTTATTCCCAATCTTTCCCCTATGATGATTAATGATAAAAGACAAGAAGAAGAGGGAGGAGGAGGAGGAGGAGTAGAGGGAGGGAAGCAGGGAAGAAGGAAGGAAAGAAGGAAGGAAGGAAGGTAGGAAGGAAGGAAGGAAGGTAGGAAGCAAGGAAGGAAAAGAAAGAGAACCGAGTTGTCAAGCAATGAGAAGCTGTGAGCTATGAGGAAACTAAAGTTAATTTTTATCATTTATTACATACAACTATACCAGTAGCTCTACATGTATTAAAGCACTGAGTTTTCAGAAACTGAAGTTTAGAAAAATTTAATAAAATAACATTAATGAGTGGCTGATTTGGAATTTAGTCCCTCATTTTTTCTAGATACTAGCCTGTGTTGCTCACATTACACCACAATGTCTGTGTAGAGATGAGTCCTTTTTAAAACTAGCCCCATGGGGGAGATGGTCTCTAAGAAAGAGACTAGGAGGTGAGAGGGTTGCAAAGCCAGTGAAATGAGCAAGGAGAAATGGGAAGCCCAGGTCTCTGAACTGGGTCATAAATATGACCGTGGGATCTGTCAGCAGAAAGGTCTGCCACGTAACTTTCTGAGTTATTTTACAGTCAACTGAGATAAAATTTACAAAATGTTTTATAAATTACAAACCACCATATAAATGAAATGAACAGCACTGTACACTGAAAAAAGCGACAATACTCTACAAAACATCCTTCCTCCAATAAAGGATTAGTGCTAGGAATATTTAGTTCTTGATTCAGCAAGTCAATGAGCAGTTAATGGACAAAAAGGTCAATGCATGAAAGCAGTGTGTCACTGAGAAAGAGGACAAGGAATGAACTTAGAGATCATGGTATTTTTATGTAAGGAGTAGAAACTCATAGTAGGTTTACTGACCAAAAAATTAAAATTGGTCACTTCCTCATTGATTGCAGTGTTCAGAATCTTTTAATTGTTCTTTTAAGGGGGTTTGTCATGCATTTTCTGGTCTCTTACCAATGGATTGGGTGGTTTTATACATGGACTAGATGACTTACAGCAAACTGGCTCCTCTTCGTTTTCAACCAATCTACATATTTGTTTTTCCCACAAAGCATTTCATGTCGAGGTTTTGAGGTTTTTTAAATGCTTATTTCTTTATTTTGAGAGAGAGCGCGTGTGTGTGTGCAAGCAGAAGAGGGGCAGAGAGAGAGCGAGAGAGAGAGCAAGAGGATCCCAAGCACGTTGCCCTGTCAGCGTAGAGCCCAATACAGGGCTCGAACTTATGAATCTCGAGATCATGACCTGGGCCAAAACCTAGAGCCAGTCGCTTAACTGACTGAGCCACCCAGGCACCCGAGGCTTTGACTTTTGCAAGTCTTACCTGAGCAGGTCACGCCGGCATCCTGCTGATGAGTGCAGTTATGCTTTCCCCATCCTTCATGTTTGCAGTCCCAGAGAGCAGATTCATTCCCCCGACAAGAAACATGATCCATCCAAATGCGTCCAGAGCCTGGCCTGGCATTAGCCCATCCAGTGGCTTTGATAGCAGTGGGACAACCCAGCTGCCTACAAATCACGGAGACCTCATCCATGCCCCAGTCATTATTACACACAGTTCCCCACTCCTCCTGGACTTTCACCTCCACTCTCCCAGTGCACCTGTCTTCACCGTCCGCTAGCCTCAGCTCCTTCTCGCCGACTCCTGCAACAATGGGTAAAGGCAGCAGTTGGTCGGGGATCCAGAGAGCAAGTTGAGAATTATTGTTCTTTCGATTACTTATTTATTTTTCAAAGCCAAATTGGAGAAACATGCCTGGACTCATCCATGGTACGACAGGAGAATGCTCTTTGGGAATACCAATATCAGCATCACAGGTTTCAGATGAAGTCATGACATAAAACCAGTAACACTAAGTAACACAATTCTGATATTCTTTATAACGTCAACTTGCATGATCTCCATGGAGAGTGTACTATTTAAATAGCATACTTCAGAATTTTATAAGGATGAACCATGTAAGTTTCTCCAAATTCCTAGGATCAATAGAAAGAGGGCTCGTGGTAAAGATGAAGAGACCAGTCGTAAGGAATTTAACATCCATTGTACACATATATGTAAAACACCATGAATTTTTAAAATACTGGTTGAAATCTGCTCAAAACTTTTCTACTTAAGCGGAAACTGAGATGGAGATATTTTCCTACTATCTCTTTCCATAAAATAATCCCTTCTACCCCCCAACCCCTCCCAAACGTCTCAGCTACCTTTCTACGATTATTTTAACTAAGACAGGAATCTGTGCTCTCACGCATATGTATCTGGCCTCCCTCAATACATTTTTGGGTAAATTTTGGCATTTGAGTTTATTAAAGTGTTCCCAAAATTCCTTTTCATCCCAATAATTCTGGGTTTTTCCTCAGGAAAAAAACCCTATTCCCTATTTTCTAGGTAGGCATTATTTCAAATCTTTAAACAAAATGCACTCCCCCCTCCCTGTAACAGTTTATTTTATTCTGGGGGAAGCTGTGCTAATATTTTCTTCCTTTTTTTGGTGTCACATGGTTCGGATCTTACTTTGTACTTTTAATATCTGATCCTTTGAAATCATGAAGTGTGTTTTTAGATGCTGTTCAGCCTTCAGGAGAATTGTTTGCTTTTCAATAATTTTTGTCAGATTGGGCTAACACTGCAAGTAAACTCGACAAAGCACTCACCAAAAGAATTGGTGATCAAGCAGGAACTGAGAACTGAGACCACAGCCACAGCGGAGGGACTCAAGAGGACAAACCATCTTCTAAAGTCTGTGAAAAAAAAAAAAAAAAAAAGGACAACAGTATTGTCTTCCCAAAAAAGAGACTTTGGAGAATTTTGAGATTAATGAGGAAAGTCCAACCAAGGCAAAGAACCTTTCCTTCTAAATGGCAAGGCGGACTGGACACATTCATACCCAGGATCATATAGTCTCAATGAAATAGCTTTTGAAAATGTTCATGTGTATAGGTAACTCAGGGGTGAGGAATTAGAAGCAAGTTGGGGATGGAGGAGAATTTCAAAAGCAGACCTTAAGATCTGGAAAATCAAAAAAGCATCCATGAAATTTAGCAGGGAGCAGTTCCCTTCACA
This sequence comes from Cryptoprocta ferox, assembly GCA_028646485.1. Lineage (NCBI taxonomy): Eukaryota > Metazoa > Chordata > Mammalia > Carnivora > Eupleridae > Cryptoprocta > Cryptoprocta ferox. The sequence continues at coordinate 92,879,958 of CM053571.1, read as the reverse complement.
GGCACAGAACAATCTTTAACTACTGATGTCCCTGTCTCCAAGCCCACCTGATTCAAATGGTTAGAAGGCAAGTTCCATGAGGGAATGGATTATACCTATCAAGTTCAGCACTGTTTCACCAGTATCTGGCACACCACCTGCTTAGGGGAAGCTGAACATTGATGGAATAAAGGGACAATGTTTCTTTTCGAAAAACCAAAATATTGGATATAGCTTAAAACTCTAAAGCTTTTATTACTCTCACTTCTTATTCTTATTCTAACCCAACATTTGCATAAAAGTCCGAATGCTTTGGTAACCACACAGGAGCATCACTTTGGGAGAAGTCACTGAACTGTATGCTTATGACTGATGTTTTCTTGTGGCATGCTATCCTTCAATAAAAAAGCTCTGAAAAAAGTTAAAAATGTTAAATGAGCTTAATACATCCATATACAGCAAGAGGTAGATTTCAACACTCAGGGATGTTATTGTACAGTTCCTCTAGGTGATTAACTTTCAATCAATATTCATTCCAGCACGTTCTATCTTTTCTATTGTTTCCAGACTCAATACTGTTCAGTTCAGTTTAGTTTAGCTCCTTTCTGAATCTCACCTCCGAGGTTTGACAAAACTGATGCCAAATCGAATTAATCTTTGGCTCCCATCTTCAGTTTGGAATCCGTTGAAGGCACAAGTTATTGCCATAGAAGCTTAATGCCCATTTCCCATACCTTACTGATGCCAACCACTATTAAGTAAGATCTGTTGACTGCCAGAATAATTTTATGCTACACTAAAAGGCAAATGTGAAATAAATAAGAAATGTTTACCAGTAGATCCAGAGTTTCCATGTAGCACCATTCTGAGTTTGTCCAGTCCAAAGTATGAATGATTTCTAAATCTTCTTGTATTATTCCCTAGAAATGTTCTGTTAAAGAAGAGGACCACTAAGAATTCTGAAACATCATCTCACTTCTGCACACACACACACACACACACACACAAATCCAGAAAGGCTGCATTGTGGGAGGTGGAGTCAACCAAAAAAGGGAAGTCATTCAAAGACTGAGGTTCCCTTTCATACTCATGTTTTCTGTAGCATAGGACATGAAACAACCAAAGGAAGTTGAGAAACATTTACTACAGATTTAAAAAAAATTAAGGGGAAATATTAACTCATGTACTGTTGTTATTGAAATGAATATTTAGATTTCTGTACTTTGTTTTGGACTAATACATTAGAAACAAAAAGGACAGGGGCACCTGGGTGGCTCAGTTGGTTAAGCATCCGACTTTGGCTCAGGTCATGAACTCATGTTTATGGTTTGTGAGTTTGAGCCCCACATCGGGCTCTGTGCTGAGCGCTCAGAGCCTGGACCCTGCTTCTGATTCTGTGTCTCCCTCTCTCTGCCCCTTCCCTGCTTGTGATCCTTCTGTCTCAAAAATAAATAAACATAAAAAAAGAAATGAAAAGGGCACTCATGTAGTGAAGTTGTGCCAAAAAACTAAAGGGAAACAAACAAAGCATAATTAAATAATGTTTTATCATTAGAAGCACTTTTAATACTATTACCATAATCAAATGTGCTGAATGAATAATTTTGTGTAGATTGTCTTTAGACAACACCTGTATTTCTTTTCTAATAAAATGAAAAGCAGTAATAAAATTAGTCATGACTGTTACAGATCCTAAAAATGGTGAAATAAAAATTTACAAGACATAATTTTAGCTCTGAATAACTCAAGTTCAAGGGACAGAAACACATATGTTAACGATAATACACATATGTTCAAAGCACAGGGTAAAAACTACAGGGGAAAAAATGGTCATGTCAAGTGCGATACAGGAATAAACAGTCAGAAACTTTTCTTTGAGAAGATGCTTAAGTTGTGTCCTAAAATATGAGAAGGACTTTGCCCAAAAGAAAAAAAAGCTAAAAGGATTTAAAGTGTCAGAAACATCACATATGAAACAATACAGGCATGTGAAAACATGGAAATTTGATGGCTCATGATGCGTAAATATTCTCAGGTATTAGTGGGGTGCGGAACAGGTGAGTTAAAGAAGCATCCCCGGTCTTCCAAGGAGACACTCACTACTATCCAGTCATCAAGGGCACACTGACTTCTTTCCATATTGTGGACATACCTAACTTCTTACCCACATTGTTCCTTCTGTGTGTACACTATCTTTCACTGGGCTAACTCTTATTCATCTATCATTTATGTCTCAGTTAAACACTGCTTCACTAGGAAAAATAACTTTACTCTTGAATTCCTCCGGAAAATGTGCACTCATGGTAACCGGTACTTTGAAGATTATAACTCATACTTTTATAATTATTTATTGTCCATCTTACTAATCTTAATACATCAAGAATAGGAACTGTGTCTTCTTTTTCAACAAGACTTCCATCAGTCCTTGCCAAATGGTAGGCCCTTGATAATACCTATATTTTGTTACAGTAGTAAGTGTTGTTGATAATGTTGTTATGGTTGCAGAGGTAAACAAGGGTTATATGAGGAAGGACATCATGTGCCATGCTAAAGAATTTGAACTTTATATTATAAAGGTCTATTCCATGGCATGGAAACTCTCTCAAGGCAGTAAATTAGTGCAATCATGGGATTTACCTTGTTAGTTTCTCATTTCTTGTGGTTTACTGTCCTTTGTTGCTGATATTTAGTGTCTTGAAAATTGTTGTTTCATATATTTTGTCTGTTTTTCATTTGTTTCAGGGGGAGAATAAATGTACTTCCTTTTTCTTTATCTTTAATGGAAGCAACAGTTTTTTGCTCACTAAGATTTTTAGCTTTTTAATTATCCACCATTCATTTCATTCCTCTACTATTTTTTTTTTCAGTTAGGCCCTCCTTATACTGTTAGTAGATTTAAAAATTTGGGGTGTCCGTGTGGCTCAGTCGGTTAAGCATCTGACTCTTAATTTTGGCTCAGGTCATGATCTCATGGTTTGTGAGTTCAAGCCCCAGATCGGGCTCTGTCTGTGCTGGTAGAGCAGAGCCTGCCTGGGATTCTCTCTCTTTCTTCCTCTTTCTCTGCCCCACCCCCACTCATGCTGTCTCTGTCTCTCTGAAAATAAATAAACTTAATAAAACATTAAAAAAAATAAAAAATGACATTATACTTTCACTGCATTTACTCTTGTTTTCATTTCTATTACCATCCCTGCCTCAGTCACCCTTAATATTGCTACAAGATAAAATAACAACCAAAGCATCTTTCTGATAATCCAATTTTGAAAAACATTTACTGTCATTATTTATCTATCATATAATCTGTACTTTGAAGATTGTAACTCATACTTTTTATAATTATTTATTGCTCATCTTACTTGCTAGTCTTAATACACCAAGGAATGTGTCTTCTTTTTTAAAAAGTTGAATATATGACTCCTCTACTTGTTATTTCTTGTCACTTTCATTTTTTGCCCTTTTCTCTCGCCAGCCCTTGTCATGGCCCAGCACTCCAGTATATTTGATGCAGATCCTCAAATATGCATATGTGCAGACTTGTAAAATAAATTTTGCCTGTTTATGTTTTTAAATTACATAAATGACATGTTATAATTAAAGGTAAGAAAAGATAATAATAACAATAATAACACAAAGGGTAAATAGACAAATGGAAGAATATGATTATAAAATTTAGGTACTATATATAAAGTGGAAGAATATCTTTTGAAGGTAGACCATGATGGGATAAATTGTATACTATAACCCTAAATCAGCTACTAGAAAAACAAAACACAGTTATTGCTTATAAGCCAATAAAGTAGAAAAGTGGAATCATAAAAGATAGTTATTACAAAAGAAGTCATAAAGAGAGAAAAAGGAAAGAATAGATTGGACAAATAGAAAACAAAGAGCAAGATAATAGTTTTGGACTCAACTATATCTATAATCACATTAAATGTAAATGGTCTAAGTATACCCAATTAAAAGGCAGAAATTAGCAGCCTGGTTTAAAAAGCAAAGTTCAACTATATGATGGCTAAATCATACAAAGGAAAAAGATAGGTTAAAAGTAAAAGGATGGGAAAAGACACCATGCTAACATCAATGAAAGAGAAAGGCAGAGTGGCTATATTAAAATCAGTGAACATAGATTTCGGAGCAAAAAATATTTCTAGGGACCAAGAAAATCATTTCATAATGATAAATGGGGTCCATTTATCAAGAGTATATACCAATTCTAAAAGTTTATGAAAGCTTCAAAACCCATGAAGCAAAAACTTATAGAACTGCAAGGAAAAATAGCAAATCCATAATTATGATAGGAAATTTCAATCTCTCTCAATAATTGACAGAATAATTAGGCAGAAAATCAGTGAGAGTATAGTAGAATTAAACAAAATTATCAATCAACTTAACCTAACCAACATGTATAGAACATTCCATTCAATAATAAGAGAATATATATTCTTTTCAAGTGCATGTAAAACATTTCCAAAGATATTTCTGGACATATAAAAATTCTCAATAAATTTAGAGAAATTCAAATCATACAAAATATCTTCTCTGATCACAGTGGAATGAAATGAGAAATCAAGAACAAAAATATCTCTGGAAAACTTTAAATATCTGGAAACGAAATAGCTCACTTTTAATAACCCAATGGTCAAAGAAGAAATAAAAAAGGAATTAAAAATATTTAAGAATAAATAAAAATGAAAATAAAACACATCAAAATTTGTGGGATGTCACTAAAACAGTATGTAAGGGGAAATTCATAGCACTAAACTCCTATTTTAAACAAGAAATGAAAAATAAATGTCACCAAGTGTCACTTAAGAAAAACAAGAGGACTGGCAGATCCATCTCCAACCTGTAGCTCTGATGGGTTCTGGATCAGCTTTTAACTCTTGATCGTATATCACTGTCCTCTAAACCCCTTCTCCTTCACTGTGGCTATATGGTTCTGGCTTCTACCCAATGCAGCACACTTACCCCTAAAGTATCATACAGTTCTAATCTCTGGAGGCTGGCAGGTTGACTTGGCACTCTAGGCCCCTTAGGGTGAGCTGTTAAAACAGCACACCTACCTCTCTCACTCATCCCCATTTCCTCCATTTTGGGTTTTGGAAAGGAAGGATTCATGGGGACCACCTCCCTCCTCCATGACCCCAGCACTTCCATCCCCTCCCAACACCTCCATCTAGTTAGTTCTCAGTGGTGCTCACTTGCTTGGAGGCAGACTCCCAACAGGGAGAGGGCTACCCTCCTCTAAATGGTTTCTCTAAAAAATAAGGGTTCTGTATCAGTGAGAAAAGTCCCAGACTAATGGCAGAAATTTGCATTTTGAATTTGTATGTTTTGTGTTGTGAAAGCTGAGATCCCTTATTTAGTAATGGAAAGTCTGATTTCTTTTCTTTTCCTTCCTTCTTTCCTTCCTTTCTTTTCTTTTCTTTCTTTTCTTTTCTTTTTTCTTTTTTGTTTTCTTTTCTTTTCTTTTCCTTTCTTCTCTTGTTCTTTTTGGTCTTCATTGCCATATTTTGTGGGGCCGAAAGAGGTTAGATTATTTTAGATTATTCTGACCTGGGGTTCTTCCCATAAAAGGTACTTCTGAAGGCAAGATATAGGGTTGAAGAAGCCCAACAAACCTCTAAAATCATAGCTCTCCAGGGCCCTTTAAACAGAGGTGGTCCTCAGCACTAACAAAATCAGTAATAGTAGCCTAGTGCTTTTTCAGAAGCAGTTTTAGGGAAGGATTCTGGTTTTAAGTACTCAGTGCTCTTTGAATTTTAGAACATTGAGATTTAGGAATTTTGAGGGGATGAGGAGGATTATTTAGGGTCTGACTTACAAATTAAAAGATTTTCTCTTTTGAATTTATTTTCTTTTTTTTGCCCCCATCATTTCTTTCCACATATCTTCTTCCTATTGGCCCAACTCGGGCCCTTTGCTTGGTTTTTGGCTTCTCTTTGCTTTATCATTGGTTCATCCCAGGTCTCAATTAGTGAAGGACACTGCCGTTAGTGAAGGAATAGTCCGTAAGTCATACAGTTTTAAGACAAAGAAAATTGCTCTGTATGGTTTCTCTTTTAATCACACTTCAGGAGAGGAAAGACTTCCATAGACAAAGTTGATTATATGTATAATAATGGCTTTGGCTTTCACCTGAAATTCCAAGAATTACCACTTTCATTAAGGTACAGATTTTCTTGGTGTGGATCGCTTATTACTGTATTACTTATTACTGTGGATTGCTTATTACTTTGTAGAAGTTCCCAAGTCCCAAAAGACTAAAAACCTATTTTTTCTCATATTTATTTATTTTTTGAATTTATGTATTTATTTTGAGAGAGAGAGAACAAGCAGGGGAGGGGCAGATAAAGAGGGAGAAAGAGAATACTAAGCAGGCTCCACACTGTCAGTGCAGAGCCTGATGTGGGGTTCAAACTCATGAACTGTGAGATCACAGTTAGACCTGAACTGAAATCAAGAGTCAGATGGTCAACCAACTGAGCCACCCAGGTGCCCCTTGGCTCATTTTTAGAGAATTAGAAGGGTAGTTTCTATCCTTCTTTGTGCCTCAGAAGCTGGAGTTAAAGGCTTGTCCTATTCATTATTTGTCAGAAATGTGGGATGGCTGTTGGAAAGAATGAAGTTTTATTGATCTCAAAATAAGGAACAGCTTGTTTTTAACAAACACTAAAACTACAAATTTTCTCTTTGATTTATTTTTCCCCTAAAAGAGGGGTAATAAAAGATCATCTCTGAAAGAGGCTTACTTTACACCCACTAGTGTCAGTGGTGGGGACGACAGGGAATAGGGTGTCAGACACCTACCTACAGTGAATAGTCTTAAATGCACTATTGTTTCTTTTCAGAGTGTTACACATTTTCCATCCTGCATTGTTTGGGTGGAAAATGGAATAAAGACAGAAGAGACATAGAATATGCCTTCCTGTCCGCAGCAAGGATTTGGAATTGACTTTGGTATGTTGACTACATTAGAAAAAATAATCAGGTAGATTGATTGAGTGGGTTTACAATAAAACTGTTCCACTCCCAGTGTAAGACCATTTTGTACTGTTTCATTCCTTAGCACCTATACCCCACACTTACCTTTTGTCTTCATCACATTTATCTTCTCCTTTGTGTCTGTAAATTGTATTTGCAGTGGTTAGTCATCAGATATTTTAATCATCTACACAAAAGCAAACTGCATTAAAAAAAACTTTATGAGATAGAGAGAAAAAATGCTTTTTCCTATATCACACTCCTCCCCTCCAAAAGCAACAAGCTATTTCTAATTCGAAACTTTCTGTTCCTTCTCCCGTTTTGTCCACTGTATAAGTACCATTTGCCTACAGTTTGCTTCAGTAAATTATTATAGCAGTTTGCAATCAGTTTTAAAATATTGTCCTTGGGGTTAAGTTAAGATAGCAGAGGAGTAGGGGGACCCTAAGCTTGCCTCATCCCATGAACACAGCTAGAAAAATATCAGATAATTCTGAAAACCCAAGAAATCAATCTGAGGACTGAGAGAACAAAACTTCACATCTACAAGTAGAAAAATGAGCACCTTGTGGAAGGTAAGAGCTGCAGAAAGTTGATTTGGGGGAGAAAAGAACTGCAGGTGTTGCAGAAAGAAGGGAGCCCTGATGGTGGAGAGAGGAGTGAGAAAGAAAGAGAGAAAGAAAGAGTGAAGCAGCAGGCAGGGGAATGCACAAGAAAAACTCTTCCCCAAAACCACTGACTGGGAAAAGGAGAGGGCTAACTATTGCAAGCTATTATAACCAGTGGAGCACAAAGTCTGAAGTTTTAGAAGTTCATGCTGCCATCAGCTGGCGGATTTGGCAGTGCTCCACTGGGGAAGGAGGGCGGAGACCCAGGTGTGGGCTGCATGATCTGAGGATCCCAGAGTTGCAAGGCGAAAAACAGTTCCCCTTCCTGGAATGTATATGGGAATGGTGGCATGGCCTCTCCGGAAACAAAAGAACCAGCAGTGCCAACGTGATGTCCTGTTCCCAAGCATAGGAACACAGATGTTGGCTGAAGGCAGCAAACCTTGGTATCGGCTTTCTGCTACACTTTACCATAAGCTCTGAACTGCTCTGTGGTTGTGCAACTGCTTTTCTGGGACAAATCGGCAAATGGCAAAAGTGCGGCAAGACCCTCCCCTAGAGGATCCCCACAAATCCACACTGGGAAGTTCCCTAAAATTTGGAGTTTTGAAACTCAGCCACGTGTCTGAGATAAAACACAGGAGTACTGTATTACCTGGCAGATGGACAGCTAGGAGGCAGACAGGATGAAGGCAGGGATCTGACAGAAGCCAGGGACACAAGTGGGGTGACTGCTCTTCTTTGGGGACTTTCTGAACAGTGGTGGGGGGGAACTCCCTACTTCTGGCCAGGGAGGAGACAGCGCTCCCCAGTGGAGACTGGAGCCACATATACCAGACCCCGCCCCCTTCCTTCTACAGTTGCATCTCTACTAGGGCAAGTCTGCCAGAGAATCAGTGCAGCAGAAGACCAGCACAAACCCTTCATATGCACCAAGTCTCTTGATAAAAGAGTGCTGTAAAGCTTCAGCTCTAGGAGAAATAGAATCTAGCTGCTGCTGCTTCTTCTTCTTCTTCTTCTTCTTCTTTTTGATCTAGCTTCTTTTAACAAGCAAACCAAAACACACCTAGTTAAAACTTGCCACACATGAACAAGGTCCAAATAACCCCCACTGCAGGCAAGGAGAAACCCTGCAGAGGACTGACCTGAAGGTAAGAGTAGCCAAAAGACAACAGAAGAGTGCATATAGCACACACCCCACCTGCTGGCCCCACTCTTTTGGAGCTCTTCATATGGCCATTACTCTAAGGAGCAGGTAGATAACAGTCTTTCTTAACAATCTCTCTCTCTCTCTCTCTCTCTCTCTCTCTCTCTCTCTCACACACACACACACACACACAGTGACCTAGACAAAAAATGACAAGACAGAGGAATTTATCCTCCCAAAAAAGAACAGGAAGAAGTAACAGACAGGGATTTAATCAATAGATATAAGTAAGATGTCTGAACTAGAATGTAAAACAACAATTATACAGCTGGCCTTGAAAAAACATAGAAGACACAAGAAAATCCCTTACTGTAGAGATAAAAGAACTAAAAACTAGCCAGGCCAAAATTAAAAATGCTATAACTGAGATGCAGACCCAACTGAATGCCATGACAATGAGAATGGATGAAGTAGATGAACCAATCAGTGATATAGAAGATAAAATTATGGAAAATAATGAAGCTGAAAAGGAGAGGGAAAGAAAAGTATTGGATCATGAATGTAGATTTAGGGAACTCAGTGACTCTTTAAAGCATAATAACATTCATACCATAGGAGTCCCAGAAGATGAAGAGAGAAAAAGGGGCAAAAGGTTTAACTGAACAAATTATAAATGAAAACTTCCCTAATCTGGAGAAGGGCACAGACATCAAAATACAAGAAGCACAAAGAGCTCCCATTGAATTCATCAAAAGACAGCCAATCACTGACATATCATAGTCAAATTTACAAAATACACAGACACAAAAAAAATCCTCAGAGCAACAAGGGGAAAAAAAGTCCTTAACTACAAGGAAACACATATCAGGTCCACAGATGTGTCCATAGATGTGTCCACAGAAATTTGGCAAGCCAGAAGGGAGTGGCAGGATATATTCAATATGCTGAATGGGAAAACTATGCAGCAGGAATATTCTATCCAGCAAGCCTGTCATTCAGAGTAGGACAGAGAACAAAAACTAAAGGAGTTCATGGCAACTAAACCAGCCCTGCAAGAAATATTAAAGTGTTCACTTTGAGTGGGGAGAGGGGGAGACCAAAAGCAACAAAGATGAGAAAAAAACAGAGAACATCACCAGAAACACCAACTTAGCAGGTAACACAGTGGACTAAATTCATATCTATCAATAATCACTCTGAATGGACTAAATGCTCCAATCAAAAGACATAAGGTATCAGAATGGATTAAAAGAAAACAAGACCAATCCATATGCTGCCTACAAGAGGCTCATTTTAGACATCTGAAGAATGAAAATGAGGGGATGGAGAACCATCTATCATGCTAATGTACATCGAAAGAAAGAGAGCTGGAGTAGACACACTTATATGAGACAAACTAGATTTTAAAACAAAGATTGTAACAAGAGATGAAGAAGGGCATTATATCATACTTAAGGGATTTATCCATCAAGAAGATCTAACAATTGTAAATATTTACGTCCTCAGTGTGGAAGCACCCAAATATATAAATCAATTAATCACAAACATATAGAAACTCATTAATAATAATACAAAATAGTAGGAGACTTTAATATCCCACTTATAGCAATGGACAGATCATCTAAGCAGAAAGCCAACAAGAAACCATGGCTTTGAATGACACACTGGACCAGTTGGACTTAACAGATATATTCAGAACATTTCATCCTAAAGCATCAGAATGCACATAGTTTTGGGTGTACATGGAACATTCTCCAAAATAGATCACATATTGGGTCACAAATTAACCCTCAACAAATACAAAAAGATTGGGATCATACTCTGCATATTTTTAGGCCACAATGCTATGAAGTTTGAAGTCAACCACAGGAAAAAATTTGGAAAGACCACAAATACAAAGAGGTTAAAGAATATCTTACTAAAGAATGAAGGGTTAACCAGGAAATTAAAGAAGAAATAAAAAGTACATGGAAGCCAATGAGAATGAAAACACAATAGTCCTAAACCTTTGGGATGCAGGAAATGGGGTCATAGGAAGGAAGTATATAGCAATACAGGCCTTTATCAAGAAGCAAGAAAAGTCTCAAATAAACAACCTCTGAAAAAAGAATGGCAAATAGAGCCTAAAACGAGCAGAAAAAGGGAAGTAATAAAGATTAGAAGAGAAATAAATGATATAGAAATTTTTTTTAAAAACTAGTAGAACAGATCAACAAAACTAGGAGGTAGTTCTTTGAAAGAATTAAGAAAATTGATAAACCCCTAGCCAGACTTACCAAAATGAAAAGAGAAATGACCCAAAGAAATAAACTTACAAATGAAAGAGGAGAGATCTCAACACCACAGAAGTACAAACAATTATAAGAGAATATTATGAGCAATTAGATATAAATAAATTGGGCAATCTGGAAGAAATAGATAAATTCCTAGAAACTTATAAACTACCAAAACTGAAACAGGAAGAAATAGAAAATTTGAATAGACCCATAACCAGCAAAGAAATTGAATCCGTAATCAAAAATCTCCCAACAAACAACAGTCCAGAAATGGACCCACAACTGTATGGTCAATTAATCTTTGACAAAGCAGGAAGGAATATCCAATGGAAAAATAAAGTTGGGAAAAACTGGATGTCAACATGCAGAAGAATGAAACTGGACCACTTTCTTACACTGTACACAAAAATAAATTCAAAATGGATGAAAGACCTAAATGTGAGACAGGAAACCATCAAAATCTTAAGGGACAACACAGACAGCAACCTCCTTGATCTCAGCCATAGCAACTTCTTACTACACGTATCACCGAAGGCAAGGGAAACAAAAGGAAAAATGAACAATTTGGACTTAAAGAAGATAAAAAGCTTCTGTTAAGCAAAGCAAACAATCAACAAAACTAAAAGGAAGCCTACAGAATAGGAGAAGATATTTGCAAATGACATATCTGATAAAGAGTTAGTATCTAGGGGCGCCTGGGTGGCTCAGTCGGTTGAGCGTCCGACTTCGGCTCAGGCCACGATCTCATGGTTTGTGGGTTCGAGCCCTGCATCAGGCTCTGTGCTGACAGCTAGCTCAGAGCGTCTTCAGACAGATCTGGAGCCTGTCTTCAGATTCTGTGCCTCCCTCTCTCTCTGACCCTCCCCTGCTTGCACTGTCTCCCTCTCTCTCTCAAAAATAAATAAAACATTTTAAAAAAAGAGTTAGTATCTAAAATCTATAAAGAATTTAGCAATCTCAACACCCAAAAAACAAATAATCCAGTGAAGAAATGGGCAAAGGACATGAATAGACAGTTTTCCAAAGAAGACATTCAGATGGCTAACAAACACATGAAAAGATACTCAACATCACTCATCATCAGGGAAATACAAGTCAAAACTACAATGAGACACCACTCACACCTGTCATAATGGTTAAACTGAACAACTCAGGCAATAACAGACGTTGGCGAGGCTGCAGAGAAAGGGGAATCCTCTTATAATATTGGTGAGAATGCAAACTGGTGCAGCCATTCTGGAAAACAGTTTGGAGATTCCTCAAAAAGTTAAAAATAGAACTACTCTATGACCCAGCAATTACACTATTCGATATTTACCCAAAGGATACAAAAATGCTGATTAGAAGGAGTCTGTGTACTCCAATGTTTATAGCAGCATTATCAACCATAGCCAAACTATGGAAAGAGCCCAGATGTCCACTGACTGATGAATGGATAAAGGAGATGTAGTATATATATACAATGGAATATTATTCATCCGTCAAAAAGAGTGAAATATAGCCATTTGCAACCATGTGGATGGAGGTAGAGCGTATATATTATGTTCAAGGAAATAAGTCAGTCAGAGAAAGACAAATATGTTATTTCATTCATATGTAGAATTTAGGAAAAAAACAGGTAAAAATATGAGAAAGTGAAAAAAGAGAGAGAGGGAAGCAAATGATAAGAGACTCTTCATAATAGAGAAAAACTTGCTAGAGGGGAGGTAGGCAGGGGATGGGTTAAATGAGTGATGGATATTAAGAAAGGCCCTTATTGTGATGAGCACTGGATGTAATGTAAGTGATGAATCACTGAATTCTACTCCTGAAATCAATATTGCAGTATATGTTAACTAATTAGAATTTAAATAAAAATTTAAAAAGAGGAAAACAAAAATATATGATCAAAGAGAATCAAACAACTGATCCACCAAAAAAAAAAAAAAAGAAAAAAGAAAAAACTATGAACTGCCTCAGCATTATTCTTTCAGAATTGGGGTACTTAGGCCAATATTGAAATTAAGTAATTTTATAGTTATATAAAGTGATCACTGTACTAGAAGTATGATTTCTTTTATTTCAAGTTGTAAAAGAGTAAAGAAACAGTGAGCAGTACACCGCAGGCTGAGTGAACTGCAAATGCATTTTCTTTTGCTTTCTCCCCCAAGACAGTATTCCCTTGGAGATTAACTCACAGTGAAGAGACATAATTTAGGTTCTTATTCTCAAACTATGGGCCCCAGCTCATCATTGGGATCACCTTGTGCCTGTTGGCAATGTAGAATCTCAGGCCCCATCTCAGCCCTACTAAGTCAGAATCTGTCTCTTACTAGTGTTCCCTGGTGGTTCGTAAGTACATCAGTTTCCAAAGCCTGAACTAGGTGACCATTAAAAAACCCTAAAAGAAAAATAAATGACACATCAAAACTTGTAAAAATGAGATACAAATGCCCACTAGTTATACTTGTAAATTTTTTAAATGTCTGTTTATTTTGAGAGAGATTCAGAGCACGAGTGGGGGAGGGGCAGAGAGAGAGAGAGAGAGAGAGAGAGGGAGGTAGACAAAGAAACCGAAGCAGGCTCCAGGCTCGAGGTGCTAGCACAAGCCTGACACAGGGCTCGAACCCATGAACTGGGAGATCATGACCTGAGCGGAAGTCCGACACTGGAGCGACGGAGCCACCCAGGTGCCCCTCATTAGTCATACTTCTAAAAAAACTTAATCACACAAGTAATAAGAGTAAAATAAAATAAGAAATTTACATTGTAAGTCTGTGAAAGTATACAGTAAAGGAGGCTTAAATTTTCTGCTCAAAGAAAAAAATATTGTCCATGGACTTTATCTTTTTTTCCTTTTGAGAAAGGGATGCTAGCCCAGAAAAGAGTAGTGCAAGTAAGCGGTCTTATACGAGGCTTTCTTCCCTTTCCCTGTCTGCTTCTCAGGATGTTTACTTCAGAGTCCTTCCAAGGAGGTCTCTTAATCTTAAAATTCTGATCTCCTACTCTTAGTCAATTTGTATTACTGTTTTAATAACTCTTCCCGCTGCATATTCTCCATCTTGAATTGGCAATTATAAATTCAGAAAATGTAGTTGAGATCTAAGGATTATTTCTGGGAGATGTGCTTCTCCCTTGTTTGCAGCTGCCCTGAGTTATTCTGCATAATTGAGACATACTGTGCTTCAGAGAGTTTGTATAAACACTGGCCACGATTACTGGGAGTTAAAAAACAAAATTCAGATATAGAAAAGCAACTACATAGAGCACTTGAACCTCCTTTGTACCTGTTGGAAGAAATATAAAGTGTGTAGTAAACCCAGCTAAGGTTATTACAGTCTGTTCTTTGACATACCATTTTTCTCTCCTGTCTTTTTTCCCCTTTCCAATGTACTCAGGAAAATTGGCAAATTTTCCAATTGGATTAATTGGATTAATTTAAATTAAATTGGATTAATTTAAAATATTTTATTCCCTAAAGACTTTTTTACCTGTTATAATAGGCAGGACCCTTCTCTTTTGATGGAAGAGATAGGTAGTTACCTGAATCTATGTTGAAAAAGTTATATATAAAGAAATTATAATAAAATTCAACCCAAAGTAAGTAGAAGTTAGGAAACAGTAAAGATCAAAGCAGAAATCAGTGAAATATCTGAAACATAGAGAAAACAAGTGAAACCAAATGTGTTTTCTGAGAATACAAATAAAATGGATAAAACTAAAGCCAGAATGATCAGGAAAATAAAAACACAAATTGCCAATATTAAGACTGGGGAATCACTCTAAAGTCTACAGAATTAAAAGGATAATAGGGAAATGTAAAAACTTTTGCCAATAAATTGACAACTTATATGAAATGGACAAATTCCTTAAAAGACATAGACTATGAAAGCCCACTAAAGGAGAAATAGCCTGTTTATATATATATTACTATATATATATATATATATATAGTAAGATATATATCTTACTAAAAAATGTCTTCCCACATTGAAAATTCCAAGCCCCACTGGTTTCATTGGTAAACTCTAACAAATATTTAAGGAAAAAATAATACCAATTCTAAACAAACATTTTCAGAAAATTAAGATTAGTGACTACTGTCCAACATGCCCTTTGAGACCAGCATACCTTGATATCAAAACCAGAAAAAGACATTAAAAGGAAAGAAAATCACAAATGAATATGTTTCACAAGTATATATGCAAAAATCTAAACAAAATGTTAGCAAATGAAATCCAACAATATATAGAAAACATTCTATATCATGACCAAGCAGGGTTTATTCCAGGAATATAAGATTAACATTGAAAAGTCAATTAACATAACTCATTATAACACAGAAAAAATAATTTGTTCAGCTTGATGGATGTAAAAAGTCTTTCACAAGATGTAATATCAGTTTCCAATAAAAACTTTCAGCAAACTAGATATTTAAAGGACACCTATAAAATACCTACAGCTAAAAAGATATTTAATGTCTAAAGACTAAATGCTTTCTTTCTATATAAAGAGAAAGACAAGAAACTTTCAACATTTCTATTCAACAATGTACTGGAGATGCTATCCAGTTTAATAAGGCAAGGAAAATAAATAAAAGGCATTCATACTGAAAAGGAAGAAGTAAAATAGTCTTTTTTTCTTCTGAAGAGAATATGATTGTGTCTGTGGGGTATCTGACAGAATCTACGAAAAAGACTGATAGAACTAATAATTAAGTCAAGCAAGTTTACAGTATACAAAATCAACATACAAAATAAATCAGAAATTGAAATTGAAAAAATAAATCCCATTTGTAATAGTATCAAAGTTACACGAAAAATTTAGGGATAGATATGACAAAATGTGAAAAGCATATATACTCTAAACTACACAATATTGCTGAGAGAATTTCAGAATAACTTAAATAAGTGGAGAGGTGTATTCTTGGGTTAGAAGACCGTATTAAAATATCAATGCTCTCCCCTCCTACACTGTTGGTGGGAATGTAAACTGGTACAGCCGCTCTGGAAAACAGTGTGGAGGTTCCTCAAAAAACTATCAATAAAACTCCCGTATGACCCAGCAATAGCACTGCTGGGGATTTACCCAAGGGA
>CM053571.1:92837421-92863386 GCA_028646485.1 Cryptoprocta ferox | reverse complement strand
GATGGTCTTGGTGGAGGTCACTTGTGGGGAAGAGCACTGGGTGTTATATGGAAACCAACCTGACAATAAACTATAAAGTGTAAAAAAATTAATAAATTAATTAATTAATTAATTTAAAAAAAAAAGAAAAAAGAAAAACCAACCAAAAAATAAAAATAAAAAAAAATACAATAAAAAAAATAAAGATCAAAGAAAAATCATCTTGTGCACAAAGCAGGGGGAGGGGTAAAGTAACCATCTTGAAATATGCACAGAGCTCCCTGTTTTCCTTAACAAAGTCTGCTCTTCCAGGGAAACTATTTTACTCAAGCCTAATCTGCTAGAATTTTGTTAAAGCCTAAGTGAACTAGGGAAAGAGAAACACCCAACTCCAGCTCCTTTTCCTTTGTTGCTGAGGCAGGGAAATACCAATTCAAGTTCACTAAAAGACTAAGACCTAGTCATAGGACTATAGAATGCTTCTGCTCTCTCCACACCTCACCACCACGTCAATAGGACTCCTGTAGAATAAGTGGGGTTTGCAGCTAAAACAACTACAAGTGTCAGACCCCAGTTTAGGAGTTTTGAAGAAAACCCAAAGGCAACAAGGAAGACAATAATGATAGTAGGAAAAATCTTAACCTCCAACACCACACTACAGCAAACTGTAAACACAGTACAACTCCTGGCCAGATAAAACTTTACACCAAAGTCTCTTTTATATGATACATCATGTCATGCTTTTAACAACAACAAAAATTACAAGTCATGTTAAAAGGCAAAAAGTACAGTCTGAGAGACAAAGCAGGCAATCAAGCCAGATTCACCTATGGCAGAAATTTTATTTTTTATTTTTTTTTTAAATATTTTATTTATTTTTGAGAGAGAGAGACAGCGTGAGCAGGGGAGGGTCAGAGAGAGAGGGAGACACAGAATCTGAAGACAGGCTCCAGGCTCTGAGCTGTCAGCACAGAGCCCAGTGCGGAGCTCAACCCACTAACCACAAGATCATGACCTGAGACGAAGCTGGACGCTCAACCGACTGAGCCACCCAGGCGCCCCTAAGTCAGAAATTTTAGAATCATTACTGAGAATTGAATATAACCTGGGTGGCTCAGTTGGTTAAGCCTCTGACTTCGGCTCAGGTCATGATCTTGCGGTTCGTGGGTTCGAGCCCCGCTGTCAGACTCTGTGCTGACAGCTCAGAGCCTGGAGGCTGTTTTGGATTCTGTGTGTGTGTGTCTCTCTCTCTGCCCCTCCCCCACTTGCGCTCTGTCTCTCTCAAAAATAAAGAAACGTTAAAAAATAAATAAATATAACTAGGAAAAATATACCAGGACTATAATGAAAAAAATGGACAACATGCAAGAATAGATGTGTAATGTAAGACATGGGATGGAAATTCCAAGAAAGACTCCAAAGGAACTGTTAAAAATCAAAAACACTGTAACAGAAATGAATAATGCCTTTGATGGGTTCATTGGTGCTAGATATGGCCAAGGAAAGAATAATTGAGCTTGAAAATATGTCAATAAGAACTTCTAAAACTGAAAAAAGAAAAACATAGAACAAAAAATTTAAAATATCTAAATAAGATATGAGTTCTTAAAATTGATCTACAGATTCAATGCAATCCCAAATGCATTCCAGCAACTTACTTTGTGGTTATTGACAAACTGATTCTACAGTTTATCCGAAAGAGCAAAAGATCCAGAATGGTCAACACAATATCGAAGAACAAAGTTAGAAGTGTACAACCTAGTAAGACTGAATTAAGAAGAAATAGACAACGTGAAAGACCAATAACAAATACAAAGATTGAATCAGTAATCAAAAACCTCAGAACAAAAACAACAAAAGCCAAGGACAAAAAGCAAAAGCTTCATGGGAGAATTACCAAATATTTAATAATACAAATATGTCATAAACTATTCAAACTTCCTAACTCATTTTATTTTTTATTTTATTTTAAAAAAATTTTAATGTTGATTTTTGAGAGAGAGAGAGTGAGTGGAGGAGGGGCAGAGACAGAGAAGGAGACAGAGGATCCAGAGCCAGCTTTGTACTGACAGCAGCAAGCCCAATGTGGGGTTTGAACTCACAAACAGTGAGATCATCACCTGAGCCTAAGTCGGACACTCAACCGACTGAGCCACCCAGACACCCCACCCAACTCATTGTATAAGACCAGCATCACCCTAATACCAAAACCAGATAAAAACACTACAACAAAGGAAAACCACAGGCCAATATCCATAATGAACATATGTAAAATTCCTCCAATAAAATACTAGCAAAACAAATTCAACATTGCATTGAAAGGATCCTACACCATGACCTAGTAGAACTTATCCCTAGGATGTAAGGATGGTTCAACATTTGGAGATCAATTAATGCATTACACCACAGAAATAAGGGATAAATATCACATGATCATCTTGACAGATGCCAAGAAAGCACTTGACAAAATTTAACACTCTTTTGTGATAAAAAGTCACAACAAATAGATACAGAAATAACGTACCTAAAAATATAAAGGCCGTATATAAAAAGCCCATATTTGGCATCAGAGTCAATGATGAAAAACTAAAAACTGTTAAGATCTGGAATAAAGCAAGAATAAACATTCTCATCACTTCTTTTTTTCATTAAAACAATTTTTTTAATGTTTATTTACTTTTGAGAGAGAGAGAACACGAGCGGTGAAAGGGCAGAGAGAAAGGGAGACATGGAATCTGAAGCAGGCTCCAGGCTCTGTGATGAGCTGTCAGCACAGAGGCCAACATGGGACTTGAACTCACAAATGGTGAGATCATGACTTGAGCCAGAGTTGGACGCTTAACCAACTGAGCCACCCAGGTGCCCCTCATTTTCATCACTTCTATTCAACAAAGTACTGTAGTCCTAGTCAGAGCAATTAGGCAAAAAAAAAAAAAAAAAAAAAAAAGAGAGAGAGAGAGAGAAAGAAAGAAAGAAAAGTAAGAAAAGGGAAAAAAAGAAAGAAACCACACAGAAATCATAAAGAAAGAAGTAAAATCACCTAATTACCTATTTGCAGAAGACATGATGTTATATACAGAAAATCCTGAAGACTTCACACACACAAAAAAAAACTTGCTAGAATGACTAAACAAATTCAGGAAAGTTGCAGGGTACAAAATCAACATACAAAAATCAGTAGAATTTTTTATTCACTAACAATGAACTATGTGGAAAGAAATTTTTTAAAAAATTCTATTTCCATTAACATCAAATAGACTAAAATGCTTAGGAATAAAGTTAACAGTGGTGGTGAAAGGCATATACACCTAAAACTATAAAACTTTGATGAAAACAATTTAAGTAGTCACAAATAAATGGAAAGACATCCTGTGTTCGTGAATTGGAAGATTAGCATTGTTAAAATGTCCATAGTACCCAAAGTCATCTATAGATTCAATATAATGACTATCAAAATTCCAATGACAATTTTTACAGAAATGACAACAAAATCCTAAAATTCATTTAGAACCAAAAAGACTCCAAATAGCCAAACCAATCTTGAGAAAGAAGAACAAAGCTGAGGACATCATTCTCCCTGATTTCAAAATATGTTACAAAGCTACAGTAATCAAAAGAGTATGACACTGAAAAATAGACACACAGAGCAATAGAGCAAACTAAAGGGCACAGAAATGAATCAATACATTTGCTGTCCACTGATCTCTGACAAGGATGCCAAGAATACACATGGAAAAAGAATAGCCTCTTCAACAAATGGTGTTAGGGAAACTAGACATCCATGTGCAAAAGACTGAGATTGAACCCTATCTTATACCACTCTCAAAAATTAACTCAAAATGGATTAAAAATTTCAACATAAGACCTAAACCATAAAAACTCCTGGAAGAAAGCAGAGAAAAAAAATCTTCACTTTGGCCTTGGCAATATGACCAAAACGACAGACAACAAAATAAAAAATGGACAAGTAGGATTACATTGAACTAAAAAACCTCTGCACAAAATGAAAAGGCAACCTACAGAATGAGAGAAAATATTTACAAGGCATATATATGATAAAGAGTTATATTCAGAATATATAGAGAGCTCTTATAACTCAAGAAATTTAATATAAGCAAAGGAATTGAATAAACATTTTCAAAAAAAAACATACAAGTGGCTGAGAGGTATATGAAAAGGTTCTCAACATTACCTATCATCAGAAAAATGCAAATGAAAGCCAGAATGATCAATTCACAACTGTAGAGTGGCTATTATCAAAAAACAAAAGATAAAAAGTGTTGATATGGAGGAGAGGGGACACTTGTACATTGTTGGTGGGAATATAAATTGGTGTAGCCACTATGGACAACATTGTTAGGTTGGCTCGGCATCTGACTCTTGGTTTCAGCTCAGGTCATGATCTTATGATTCGCGAGATCAAGCCCCCCTCAGGGCAGAGCCTGCTTGGGATTCTCTCCCTCTCCTTCTCTTTGTACCTCCCCCCTCTCAAAATAAATAAAAAAGCATTTTTTTAATTAAAAATAGAATTACCATATGATCCATTAATCTCACTTCTGGAAGTATATCCAAAGGATATAAAGCAATCTAAATATCCATTGACAAATGGATGGATAAAGAAAATGTAGTATATTCATATAGTGGAATATTATTCAGCCTTAAATAAAGAAAATCCTATAGTAAATAATATTGTGTTATATACTTACAAATTTTTGGAGGCAGATGTTAAGTGTTCTTATCACAAGAAATAAAGAGGATGAAGAAAAACTTTTGGAGGGAATGGATAGATTTATAGCATGGATTGTAGTGATTTTATGGGTATATAGTGTGGTGCTTTTATGGATATAGACTTATCTCCAAATTCATTGAGTCATATATACTAAACATTTACAATTTTTTATGTCAGTTATACCTCAATAAAATGGTTTTTACAAAGAAAAATAATAGATAAAATTAATGAAACAAAAATTTGGTTCGTTGAGAATATCAACAAGATTAAATGTTTAGCTGGGCTTAAAAAGGAGAGAAGACTCAAATTATTAAAATTAGAAAGGAAAGTAGGGGCGTGCCCGGGTGGCTCAGTTGGTTAAGTGTTCTGCTCTTGATTACAGCTCAGGTCATGATCTCACAGTTCATGATCTCAAGCCCCGTGTTGGGCTCTGCACTGACAGTGTGCAACCTGCTTGGGACTCTCTCTCCCTCTCTCTCTGCCCCACCCCTGCTCTCTCCTCTCTCTCTTTCTCAAAATAAATAAATAAACATTAAAAAAAGAAATAAAAGTAGGAATATTACTAACGACCTGATAGGAATAAAAATAATTAAAATAGAGTGCCATGAACAACTGCACTGTAGCAAGTTATAAAACCTAGATGAAATAGAAAAAGTTCTAGAAACACACCAACCAAAAAAAAAGACTAAAAAACAAACAGAAAATTTGAATAGGTTTATAACAAGTAAAGAGATTTAATCAATAATCAAAACTTGTCAACATATAAAAGGCGAAGACCAGAAGCCTTCATTGGTGAATTCTACCAAACGTTTAAAGAAGAATTAATACCATCTGTAGACTAACATCTCTTATGAATATTGATGCAAAAGTCCTTTGTAAAATACTAGCAGATTGGATCTAATAGCGTATTAAATTATGACCAAGTGGTGTTTATTCTAGGAATGTAATTGTGGTTCAAAATAAGAAATGAAATCAATGTAATAGAGCACATTGTATGGGATGTATTAGATTAACATGTTATATTTATGATTATGTCAATAGGTGCAGAAAAAGAATTTGACAAAATGTGCCACCCTTCTATGATAAAAACAGTGAATCAGATATGAATAGAAGATAATATCCTCACCTGACAGAGTGTATTAATGAAAATCCCACAGCTAACATCATACCCAGTGGTGGAAGAACGAAAGATTTCCTCCTAAGATCAGAAACAAGTCGAGGATGTCTGCTCTCACCACTTCTATTTGGCATTTTACTAGAATTTTTAGCTAGAGCAATTACTCAATAAAAAAGAAATAAAGACATCTAATTCAGAAACAGGAGAGTGAAACTATCTTTATTTTCAGATAACATGATTTTATATGTAGAAAATCTTAATGAATACACCAAAATAAAACCCACCTATTTTAGCTAATAAATTTGCAATGTTGCAAATACAAAATGAGCACACAAAAAATCAGCCATACAGATGGCAAACAGACACATGAAAAGATACTTAACATCACTGATCATCAGGGAAATACAAATCAAAACTAAAATGGGATATCACCTCACACCTGTCAGAATGGCTAAAATAAAAAACACACGAAACAAGAAGTGTTGGTGAGGATGTGGAGAAAAGGGGACCTTCGTGCACTGTTGGTGATAATACAAGCTGGTGCAGCCATGATGAAAAACAGTATGGAGGTTCCTTGAAAAATTAAAAATAGAACTACCCTATGATCCAGTAATTCCACTACTGGGTCTTTACCCAAAGAATACAAAAACACTAATTTCAAAAGATATATGCACCCCTATGTTTGCTGCGGCATTATTTACAATAGGCAAATTATGGAAAAAGCCCAAATGTCCACTGAATCATTAATGGATAAAGAAGATATGGTATATACATACAATGGAATATTACTCAGCCATAAAAAAGAATGAAATCTTGCCATTTGCAACAACACGGATGAATCTAATGGGTATAATACTAAGTGAAATAAGTCAGTCAGAGAAAGACAAATACCATATGATTTTACTCACATGTGGAGTTTAAGAAACAAAACAAACAAGCAAAGGGGAAAAGAGAGAGAGAGGGAGAAAGAGAGAAGCAAATCAAGAAACAGACTCTTAACTATAAAGAACAAACTGAGGGTTGATGGAGAGAGGTGGGTGGAAGATGGGTTAGATGGGTGATGTATGTAGGTGTTGAATTACTAAATTTTACACCTGAAACTAATATTACACTGTAATATTACAGTGTATGTTAAATATTACACTGTATGTTAACTATATATATGTGTGTATATATATGTGTGTGTATCTCTCTATATATTTGTATATATATATATACGCCACATCTTTTTTTTTTAATTTTTTAATGTTTATTTATTTTGGAGAGACAGAGAGACAGGAAGGGGAAGTACAGAGAGAGAGGGAGACACAGAATCGGAAGCAGGCTCCAGGCTCTGAGCTGTCAGCACAGAGCCCAACATGGGGCTCAAACTCATGAACCATGAGATCATGACCTGAGCCGAAGCTGGCAGCTTAACCAACTGAGCTACCCAGGCACCCCACACCACGTCTTCTTTATCCATTCATCACTAACTGGAATTTAAATAAAAACTGTTTAAAAATCGGTTGAATTTCTCTATACTAATGGTGAAAAGATCCAAAAACAAAATTAAGAAACAATCCCATTTACATAGTATCTAAAGAATGATTCCTGCAGTCTACTGTAAAAGGAGGTCTATTAAGTTTATCACTTAATCCTAAATTTATAGCTTTTCTCTGTCTCTTGAGGAAGTGACAAAAGCCATAAACAGGGTTCTTGTTTCTTTTTATTTGTTTATTAAGGAACTTCACCCAACATCTATAGTTGCGACAGTCTAGGTCTTTGAAACTTAACAATTATCATAAAGAAATATACCAGAGACAACTTTATTTTTTTTTTACCAGAGACTTTATTATTTTTTTACTTTATTGTTTTTATTTTATTGATTATTACTGGTGTAGATCCCATTTCTTCATACAAAGAGGAGGCCATCACATTGGCTTTGTGAGGCCAGTTTTTTGTTTGTTTGTTTAATATAATTTATTGTCAAATTGGCTGACAGTGTGTAAAGTGTGCTCTTGGTTTTGGGGGTAGATTCCTGTAGTTCATCGCTTACACACAACACCCAGTGCTCATGTGTCCTCCTCCATGCCCATCACCCATTTTCTCCTCTCCCCCTATCAACCCTCAGTTTGTTCTCTGTATTTAAGATTCTCTTATGCTTTGCCTCCCTCCCTCTCTGTTTGTAACTATTTTTCCCCCTTCCCCAGAGACAACTTTAAAATACATGGTAGGATAAAGGGAAAAGAAAGGGTTTGAGATGAGAAGACAAAAAAACAATAGCTTCCTGTTTGTTATTGTTATTGACACAAATTCCCAGAATTAGGCAGTGATCAAAAACGGGAGAAGTAGGATATAAACCTGTCATGCCAAAAATGCAGGGATTATCTCCTCATTTTTCATTGGGAAGCTTCTGTATGATTCCAATATAGCAGAAAAATGTTGCTGACCTCCATTGAATATGGTGAACTATAGAATCTTCCCTTTTGAATCAAGACTTTCAGAATGACAAGGAAAGTATTTTCTAAAAATCTGTAACCGTGCTTAAATTCAGTAGGTGGAAACTCAATCAACCTAGTTTCGTATACAATTCTTGGAGAGAGAGAACATACAGAACGATATGAAATAAGTATGTCAACCCTCAAAATGCATATTTAATATCATACATAATACTGCTGAGACATTTGAGTGGTAGTTCCAAGAATGCTTCAAATTTAACACAGGAAGAAATCCAAGGGCAGTTGGCAGGGTAATCACACTCATGTCCTAAAGTCAGATTCACAAATAGAAATTCTAGGGAGTCCAAAAGACTTTAACATGAAAATTATTGCAGGGCCAAAAAGCACAAAATGTTTGAAGAAAATAAATATGAGAGAGAGACAATAAACCCAGCAAATGAAACATCTTATACCCAAGGAAACGTTTTTAGAGAACCTAGATGATATATAAAGTAACTAAAAGTAAGATATTCAAAGGGACATTAAAGGATATTTCATTAATTAAAAAAAAACCCATAGGGGCACCTGGGTGACTCAATGGGCATAGTGAAATAGCTCTGCCTCTTGATTTTGGGGGGTGGGTTACACAACTATATGCTTCTGAAAACACTTGCAGAAGTATAGCCTAAAAAGGGGAGACTGTTACTGTATTACACCTTAGTACAAGACATTTAAAAAAATTTTTTTAATGTTTATTTATCTTTGAGAGAGAGAGAGAGACAGAGCATGAGCTGGGGAGAGGCAGAGAGAAAGGGAAATACAGAATCCAAAGCAGGGTCTCGCTCTGAGCTGTCAGCACAGAGCCCCAAGTGGGGCTCAAACTCATGAACAGTAAGATCATGACCTGAGCCAAATTTGGACGCTTAACCGACTGAGCCACCCAGGTGCCCCCAAGATATTCTTAAAAAGGTAAAACAGTAAAGTTTTTAGTAGAAAACAGAACATTTTCATGATATTGGAGTAAGTTGTTTCTTAAATTGGACACACAGGTCACTAACTTGAAAGGAAATAAACATAGGTTTCAACAATATTAATATGAAAAACTTCTGTTAATTAAATGATGCTATTAAGAGGATGGAAAGGCATCCCTCAGAGTGAGGGAGGATACTTGCAATTCACATATCTATCAAAGACTCATATCCAGAATATAGGACTCCTACAGTTCAATAAGAAAAAGACATATAACTTATTAAAGAAAAAATGGGCAAAAGACCGGAACAAGTATTTCACAAAAGACAATATTCAAATAGCCAATGAGCATTTGAAAATTGCTCAATTTCGTTAATCATCGGGGAAATGCAAATTAAATCTATACGCAGTACAACTACGCGCCAGAATAGCTAAAATGAAAAACACCTGGGGCGCCTGGGTGGCTCACTCAGTTAAGGGTCTAACTTCAGCTGGGGTCATGATCTCATGGTTCATGAGTTTGAGCCCTGCATTGGGCTCTGCACTGACAGTGAGGAGCCTGCTTGGGATTCTTTTTCCCTCTCTCTTTCTCTCTCTCTGTCCCTCCTCTGCCGGTGCTCTCTCTCTCAAACTAAATAAAAATATTATAATAAAAAACGAAAACGAAAACGACTTGACAATGCAAAGTGTTGGTGAATATTCAGAGGAAATCTCTCATGTTGTGGAGGTGTAACTAATATATCACAATACATGTAGAAAATAGTTATAAAGGCAGCATTTGTAAAAGCCCCAACTTTAAAATCACCAGCATTAAAATGAATAAATTTTAAAAAATAAAAATAAAAAAATGAACATAAAAATAAAATGAATAAAATACGGTATATTCACACAGTGGAATACTCTATAGCAAAGAGAAGGAAAGAACCACAACTACACTCAACAATATTAGAAATGGATCTCACAAACAATATATAAAACAAACAAAAAATCCAGGCACAAAAGATTACATACTTTATGATTCATTGATGTGCATTTCCAGAGCAGACAGATTATACTGATAGATGTTCAGATATTGTTTACACAGTGGAGAATGGTAACTAAAGGAATGTACAAATGGGGCTTTGGGGATGTTGGTATGTTCTTTTCTTGCTCTAAACGACAATTGAGTGTGTCCATTCTGTGAAATTCATAGAACTGAACAATGTGACTTGCATACTTTTTTGTGTATGTTTACACTTCAAAGATTACACTTCAAAGTGTACTGAAAATCTACTCAAGAAACTACATAAATAGGGGCGCCTGGTGGCTCAGTCGATTGAGTGTCCCACTTCGGCTCAGGTCATGAGATTGCGGTTTGTGAGTTCGGGCCCGTGTCGGGCTCTGTGCTGACAGCTCAGAGCCTGGAGCCTGCTTCGGATTCTGTGTTTCCCCCCCTCTCTGCCCCTCCCCCACGTATGCTCTGTCTCTCTCACTGTCTCTCAATAATAAAAATAAACGTTAAAAATTTAAAAAAAAAGAAACTACATAAATAATTTTAGGTAACCTAAAAAGTTAGGAGGGGATGCTGGGAATATTTCAATCTGAATGTATCCCACCTCTCCTCCAATTTTATTTTCAATACGTTCCCATCTCCTAAAGTGAGCAGCAACTGGAGCCACCAATCCAGCAAGTTTGACTTCAGGCTCTGTAGGAAATCCCCGTAGAGAAAATTGAGGCAAGCCTGTCCCTTCTCTGTGTAAGAGTTTTTTCAGAGTCCCAGAGCAAGGATTAAACATGGTGTTTTCAACAGAATGCTTGACTTTCCAGTAACTGTGACCCCAGGGATGAAGAAGGAGCCCTGTTCTCTGTATGGCTTGTCTCTCAGCCTCCCCAAGATCTGAAGAAGGGAACTGCTGATTGGCTTTTCCAGAAGCAGATATTGAGACAGAGTTGAGGGTGCAAAACACTTATTAAGGATTAATGTCTCTGAAAGAAAGCAGAGGGGCAGAGGTGTGGAAAAACAAGAGGGAATAGGTGAAGAAGTTAAACTATGATGCAGGCCCCCAAAAGTCTCCGCCATCTTGGTAGGGAAACAAGTGTTGACTGTTAGACTATTGTAATAATAATTTGTTCTGAAAACCTCTTTCTAGTTCATAGGAGGGATAGTGAATTACAGAAACCGCAGAGGTCACAATCAACTTATTGGAAGAAAAGCTCTCTTCCCCATCAGATCTGTAATTCTTTTTTATTTTTATTTTGTCATTTAAGTATATGCTTACTATCACCAATCACCAAGGAAATGCAAATCGGATCAGTAGTTAAAGGCAAGAACTACCTCATTCATTTTTCTACGTCAGAATTGTGTTTGATGCTCAAAGTAGGCTCAAAGGGACGAGCCGCAGAATATAATGCAAATAAGACACTTACACTGCTCCCTCAGTGAAAAGCAATCCATGTATCTCGACTGGGTAATCAGAGCAGATTTTGAAACTGCTAATGGGAAAGTTGGCCTCAACTGACACTAGTCAGTTCAATTAATCTATCAGATAGGTACATCGCAGGGAGTATTCAGATACCCGTGGGAGTTCTATGACAGTTGGAACTGTACTGTTGATCAGAGTGGGTTGATTGACACAGGTTGGGACACAGGTTATAAAAAGAAGTAAACGACCCAGAGCTGGTGCTAAGAGCAAACAGGATAGTGGTACGGAGAATTTAATAACCTGTGGGAAGAGGTTAGGAAAGGAAATGGGGTTGGGAGGAGAGATTGGTAAGGAAAAATTAGAAGGGGTTATGAAAGAATAGGAAATATTATGAAGTGGGCATATTTATTTTGAACACTCTCCTAAACTCTTTTGAGAGTTGTTCTCTCACCTAAGATCATTGAGTTCCCTCACAGAGAGCACTTAGTAAGAGAATAGCAGAGCTGATACAAAGGGGCTAACATACAGTCATTCTTTCCCCCTTGATGCTACTTTGCTTTTGTCATCCTAGATCCCAAGATGGCTCAGAATACTAAATTGGGGGATACAGCACCTGTCATACTGAAGATGAGTAAAGACCCAACAAAGTTCTACATAGGGTGAGCACTGTGGTTCAGCATTACTTTTCTTTATATTTCAGTCGTGTATGTAGTGCAAATCACCTGACTTTGTCTGGTCCAAGACTTCCAGTGCCATGGGAACATCTCCAAAGTCTGTCTAGCAGAATGCTACGAGAATCACTTCACTAGGCCTATGCTAGGAGTTTGGTACATGGTTGGCTTTGTCTTTTCCTTCATCTTTTTTGTGATGGAGTTTTTTTGTCTCTCAGAGTGTGCATAAACTGACCAAGATATTTAAGAAGAACTCTTTAGAAAAGAAGCTCGGTGACACTGACAGCAAGACAGAGCACGTAAAGGTAAATGAAGAGGAAATTTTTGACTTATCCTGGGAAAAGCCCCTGTTGGCAATGTATCTCGTCTACTTTCTCATACAGTTGTTTGTACAGGTGATCTTCTTGGCCATTCTTATTCACTATCACCTACCACTGATTAAAAAATCCATTCGGTGCAGTACTCCCATGTGTCATGGACCCTATGAATGTGTGCTATTGGGGACACAGGAAAAGATGATGTCCATCATAATTCTGGCTACATTCTCAGTGGCTATCATGATGCTTTGTATTATGTTCTTCCTGTATACCGTTAACACATACCTAGCCATGGGACACAAATCTCTCTGAGAAATAGAGGCTCTAGAACGTCCTGACAGTAGCCCTGATGATCATCCCTGATTACAAAACTGTTTGCAAAGGAGGGCTGTAGCAGTCTTATAACAGAAGAATACATACTTTATCCTTATGTCACATTCCCAAGAACCTTCTTGTCTTAGACAAAACTTGGATATGACAAGCCTGCTTTCTTCTCTTTGGGGTAATCGATTTTTCCTAAAGAAAAAATTAGAATCATTTTCAGAATATTTCAAAGGAAGGAATTAGAAGGCATTTCACACTACCAGTTTCGATATCCCATCACAATGAAATTTTAAGGACTATTCTTTTCCATTTTGTTGATTAGTAATTTAAGATTAAGATTAAGGGAATTTGCATAAGGAGAATTTTAGAGGGAGGAGCACAGTGGAAAACTACAGATAAGCAAACATCATAAATTCTTTAGTGTATTACAATAGCAGCTATTATGTACAGTGCTCTTAAATCAATATCTTCCAGGATTTCCTACTTGAGTAAAACTTCAATGCAGATGTATCAAGGAAGGTTAACACCAAATATTTTTCAAAAATAGAAAATATAAATGAATAAGAAAAAAAGGAAATAGTATGTCCTCAGAGCTCCAAAGTAGATGATTTAGTTTCAGATATGTATTCAGGAAAGGGGACAAAGAAAACAGAAACAGCAAATATATTTCTGTACTTAAACTCATCTATTCCCCTTTTGGCACTTTATTTCATCATTTCCAATGACTAGCATAGTTTCAGCAAGCTGAACAAATTTATGTAGAAGTGATTAAATTTGAGGAGCAAATTCTTCATGGAACAATCGAAGATTCTCCATTGGTAGATTTAAGTTATAAATGCAATCACGGCTGCTGTTAGGGGGGTATGGATACATTTGGGGGCTGGGAAATATCCTGTGGATCTGCAGTGAGCAAGAAAAGTTGTTCCTTATAAACCCAGGTGCTCACCACAAAATAAACGGTAACTTAGAAGATGAGATTAGATGCTGTCGGGTGGATATATGTATTTATAGAGTCAGGCATGGACATGCAGTACTAGAATGGCAGCCTGAGAATCTCTTTAAACAGATCTCATTTTGAACTACATTCAGAGACAAGTGAATTGGCAGGATGAATGTCTGGTGATTGGTGGGTCCCTCCCCTCAAGTTCCTCCTGTTATGCCACCTGTAGATTATGCTTTAGATGATCCCAAATGTCTGTAATTTCTGAAGGCACAAGCCAAATGATCTCCATGGCCCATTTCAGATTTACCTACATCACATATTCCCAATAGAAATTAAATACCTATCATGCTATTAATTTGCCATGTGTAGGCAAGTTCTCCTCGGGTCTAGTATCTGTCCAATTTTCTCCATCATCACTCTCATGCTTTACTATTACATGATTATATCCCACATGGATCTCAATAATAGCTGTCTTATGTTGACCACCTCCCAACGCTGTTACCACTTCCATGCTTTGGCTCCTCATTGTCCTAAGAAAAAGTTTAAACTCTTTTTTTAATGTTTGTTTATTTTTTGAGAGAGAAGGAGGGAGCATGGGTGGGGGAAGGGCAGAGAGAGGGGAGGACAGAGAATCCGAAGCAGGCTCTGTGCTGACAGCAGAGAGCCAAATGTGGGACTTGAACTCAAGAAGCTGGGATCGTGACCTGAGCCGACACCAAGAGTCAGACACTAAACTGGCTGGGCCACCCAGGCGCCCCAAAAGTTTAAACTCTTAGAAATGTTTTTCCTTTGCGAAACTCTACTTTGTTAGCTTCCTATTTAGCAATCCAGTCTCATTTTTGACGATGACCTCCCAACACATGCGCACTTCATGCTCCACCGAAGTGTTAGATGCCTTATAATGCAATGCTCTTTTTGATCTCTGAGACTTCTTCCAGGCTCTGCTTTCCAACTGTGACCCTTGTCACAACAGCCCTGATTCCCATTCTCTGAGTCTACCTAACTTCTGCTGGTTCAGATTAGATGTCACCCCCTGCAGGAGGACTTCCTCGCTTTTCCAAGTCTGAATGAAGAGAACTCATTCTGTGATTCTGGGTTCTTACCTAATCATGGCACCGGTAGCAATGAGTGGCTTTTTGCCTTTATTACCAAGATACGATCTTTTCACTAGAGACAATATGTCTGATTTGCTTCCTAACTTACACATAAGGCTAAAATACATTGTGTACATTGAATAACTATTTGCAGATAAAATTCTTAAATGAAATAGGGGTGCCTGGGGGGCTCAGTCGGTTAAGCGTCAGACTCTTGATTTCGGCTCAGGTCACGATCTCACAGCTCATGAGTTCGAGCCACGTGGCAGGCCCTGTGCTGACAGTGTGGAGTTTGTTTGGGATTCACTCTCTCCCTCTCTCCCTCTGCCCCTCCCCTGCTCACTTGCTTTGTCTCTCTCTCCCCCTCTCTCAAAATAAATAAAACAAACATTAAAAAATTCTTAAATGAAACACAACTGTTGCCCATATGATTAAAGTAGTGTTAGAAACATCAGGATATTATATAAAGAAGTATTAGAAGGGCTTCTGTATCCAACTGTTCAAATCTTTTGCCCATTTTTATTGGAATGATTGTGTGATTATTACTGAGCTTGGAGAAGTTTTTATATATTCTGGATACAAGTTCTTTGTCAAATATGTAATTTGCAAATATTTTCTCCCAATCTGTGGTTTGTCCTTGCATTCTTTCAATGGTGTGTTTCATAGAGCAAAAACTTTCAGTTTTGATAAAGTGAAGTTCATGAGATTTTATTTTAGGATTTGTTGTATATAAGAATCCTTTGCCTAACACAAAGTCACCACGATTTCTGTAATTTTCTTCCCAAAAGTTTTGTAGTTTCAGAATTTATAGCTAGATCAATAATTGGATTTGAGTTACTTTTTACAGAAGGAAGAGCCTCGTTTTTAAATATAGATTCCATTTTTTACACTATTTGTTGAAGAGGATATCTTTTCTTTATTGAATGGTTATTGTGTCTTTGTGAAGAATAACTGACCATATTTGTGAGGCATATTTCTGCACCCTCTGTTCCATAATCTATATATTGGGCTTTTCATCATTCCCATACATTCTTCATTACTGTGGACTTAAAATTAGCCTTAAAATCAGGTTCTGTGAGTCATCCAAATTTGCCTTATTTTTCAAAAAAGTTTTGCTAGTCTAATTACTTTCCCTTTCCATGTGAATTTTAGAATGCACTTGCTGCTGACTCTAAGATTTTGAGCCTATTTCGAATATATTGAATAATTTGTGCAGAATTAACATCTTAGCAATATCTATTCTTCCAATTCACGAACACAATTTATCTCTCCATTTATTTAGGTCTTCTTTTTTTTTTAATCTCTTTTTGGTTAATGTTTTGTAGTTTTTAACATGAAGCTTTTGAACATATTTTGTTATATTTTTACCTAAATACTTTATTTTTCCTGGTGCTGTTATAAATGATACTTCGAAATTTTCTTATTTACAACTGTTCATTGCATATATATATACATATATATATATATATACATATATATATATATATATATATGCAGGATTTTGTATGCTGACATTATATTCTGTGACTTTGCTAAATGCAAAAGATCTGAGTGTCTGTTCTTGTGCCAGTACCATACTGTCTTGATGATTAAAGCTTTGTAATACAGCTTACAGTCTGGAATTGTGATGCCCCCACCTTTGCTTTTCTTTTTCAACATTACTTTGGCTATTCATGGTCTTTTCTGGTCCCATACAAATGTTAGAATTATTTGTTCTAACTCTGTGAAGAATGCTGGTGATATTTTGATAGGGATTGCATTAAATGTGTAGTTTGCTATGGGTAGTATCGACATTTTAACAATATTTGTTTTTCTAATCCATGAGCATGGAATGTTTTTCCATTTATTTGTGTCTTCTTCAATTTCTTTCATAAGAATTCTATAGTTTCCAGTGTACAGATATTTTACCTCTTTGATTAGGTTTATTCCTAGGCATCTTATGGTTTTTGGTGCAATTGTAAATGGGATTGATTCCTTGATTTCTCTTTCTGCTGCTTCATTATTGGTGTATAGAAATGCAACCAATTTATGTACATTCATTTTATATCCTGCAACTTTGTTGAATTCATGTATCAGTTCTAGCAGTTTTTTGGTGGAGTCTTTTGGGTTTTCCATGTAGAGTGTCATGTTGTCTGTGAAGAGTGAAAGTTTGACTTCTTCGTTGTTGATTTGGATGCCTTTTATTTCTTTTTGTTGTCTGATTGCTGAGGCTAGGACTTCCAGTACTATGTTGAAAAACAGTGGTGAGAGTAGACATCCTTGTCGTGTTTCTTACCTTAGGGAGAAAGCTCTCAACTTTCTCCCAGTGAGAATGATAATAGCTGTGGGTTTTTCATATATGGCCTTTATGATGTTGAGCTATGTTTATTCTACCTATTGTCTTGAGGGGTTTTATCAAGAAAGGACGCTGTATTTTGTCAAATGCTTTTTCTGCATCTATTGAGAGGATCATGTGGTACTTATCCTTTCTTTTATTAATGTAGTGCATCACGTTGATTGATTCGCCAATATTGAACCATTCCTGCAGCGCAGGAATAAATCCCACCTGATCATAGTTAATAATTCTTGTTGGATTTGATTTGCTAGCATCTTGTTGAGAATTTCCGCATCCATGTTCAACAGGGAAATTGGTCTGTGACTTCCCTTTTTAGTGAGGTCTTTGTCTGGTTTTGGAATCAAGGTAATGCTGGCCTCATAGAATGAGTTTGGAAGTTTTCTTTCCATTTTTATTTTTATTTTTTTGAAAATAAAACAAGAGAAAAACAGAGAAGGAGGCATCCATAAGAGACTCTTAAATACAGAGAACAAACTGAGGGTTGCTGGATGGGAGGTGGGTGGGGAGATGGGCTAAATGTGTGATGGGCATTAAGGAGGGCAGTTGTTGGGATGAGCATTGGGTATTATATATAAGTGATGAATCACTAAATACTACTCCTGAAACAAAGCCAAACCAAACCAAAACAAAACAAACCTTTTTGGATAAAGGCAGTATGCCTAAACACATAGCAAGAAGATACTTAATATTTTTATGAAATTGTGATCGATTTTACCATTGCGTTTACACGTAAAAGATCTTTATATCCATTCTCCAAGTTTCTAAACCAAGGGTGCTAACTTGACAATTAAGTTTGGTTAGTCTAAATTGTCAACTAAAACTCTAGGATGTGTTTGGTAGAAAATGGTGGTTTAAAGTGGTAAGATAATTAATGAAATTCTATAACTTTCTAAATCTGCAGTTCATGCTATACAATAGAGGAACAGCCTTAGTGATATTGATATATATACATATGTATTTATGTATCTATGTATCTATATATAATGTATACTCTTACAAAATGTCAAATGGAAGGAATGTGCAAAGTTCTCTTCTTATTGCACTAAACTTTAATATAATTTTATATCTTAATATGGTCAGTTTAAATACAGTTATTACAAAATTTTTTTAAAAAGTTAATCCTGCCATTTGTGACCACATTGATGAGCCTAGAAGACATTATACTATGTGACTTACACCAATAGCCAAAGGATAAATACTGCATGATTTGACTTATCTGAAGTATCTAAAAGAGTCAAACTCATAGAAGCAAAGAATACAATAGTGGTTTCCAGGGACAACAGAGTGAAAGAAATGGGGACTTGTTGTTCAATGGGTATAAAGTTTTAGTTATACTATATAAATAAATTTTGGAGATCTGTTGTACAACAAATACAGTATAGCTAACTTTACAGTAACTGTACACTTCAAAATTTGTTAAGAGGGTCGATCTATGTTAAATGTGCTTGCCACACACATACACACACACACACACACACACACACACACAGGAACTTGGGAGGTGTGGGGTACGTCTATTGATTGTGGTAATGGCATCATGTGTGTTTGCATATGCCCAAACTCAACAAACTGTACACATTAAACAAGTGCAGTTCTTTTTATATCAGTTATACCTCAGTAAAGATATTAAAACTTTTTAAATAAAAATTAGAAATAATAACCTATGGTGGAAAGAACATCTGGCCACCTATTTAGTCTAGATTCCAGTTCTATCTAAAACACAAATGAATTATGTTTTTAGGTAAATTACTTATTCTTTCTGTTTCTTTATTTGTAAAATGATGGGATTGGAGAGGATTAGCAAAAAATATGTATTATTTATCTAAAATTTTAATTTTTGAGTAGTTTGCATTCAGATTTGTAAGAGTTGGAAAAGGCAAGAAACTCTCAGCAAAACTGTATGCATCCTGATTACTTACCAGATAATTTATTTTAAAGTATCTGGACCTGCATTATTTAAGTAGTAAAAATATATATACATTAGAACTTTCTGGGCTGGCTTAACACTTAAAATCAAATCCTTGGATCTTGTGTCATTATAAATTATATAAGATCAGAATCTAAGCTCACATTCATTGGACAAAACATTTGGAAGGGTGCAGTGTCCTCT
This sequence comes from Cryptoprocta ferox, assembly GCA_028646485.1. Classification (NCBI taxonomy): domain Eukaryota; kingdom Metazoa; phylum Chordata; class Mammalia; order Carnivora; family Eupleridae; genus Cryptoprocta; species Cryptoprocta ferox. Next base: position 92,843,979 of record CM053571.1, on the reverse strand, counting down.
CAACAGGTGGAAAATTGGGCTAATCGTCAAGTGATCAATGACATAGACAAGGATTATAAATCTATGACATCCCAGCTCTTACATTCCTGGTAAAAATCGCCTTTAGATACCCACAGGATCAAAACTTTCTGCCTCAATCAACATGTCACAGGGAATTACATCCAATCATTTATCATTTCTTTGGGTCGTAAAGACCTCTCTAAAGCACAATGGCAGAAAATACAAAAGGAAGTCCTTGTTAATTTCTAACAAAGCCACATGAAGTTATGGAGGCAGAGTTAGGCAGGGAGGACAGATCTGATACAGCTACAACAGATATATCTTAACTGCAGTGATCAATCAGAGGCACTAGGGGGTGTCTAGCAAAGAATGGGCATGATACGGTTTAGGGTATGGAGCAAAGCATCAGGTAAGAACCAGAAGAAAAGTGACAGGAGGTAGGCGTTGCTGTAACAAACTTTAGCAACTTTGTAATTGTGCTGAGCACATCTCCTGTTGCCATGTTGAGACCTCATGCCAAAGATAGCATCTTCTAAAGGGTTCTTGTTTTATTGTTCTGATGAGAAGCTGGAGTCCATTCATTAGCACTGCTCACTCTTCTCTTTCACTCTCTACCAGAAATTACGGTCCTTGGGAAAGTAATGGCCTCTGGTTCCACACCTGCCTCCAATTAGTACCAAGGCAATAGGTGAAAAATACGTTTGGAATTGTGCAAACCTCCAGGGGCAGGTTAATGTCCTCATTAAACCTGAGACTTCAGAAGAGTTCTGAGCTGTGAAACTGTACCCTCTGTGGAATTATCAACAAAACCAAGGCCCCTGGCCATTCGGGTTATTGCCTGGCCCAAGAGGCTGAATAAATTAGGAAAGTTAAAAAGAAGAAAAAGTAACTCTGACAAGTTACCGTAAATAAGGAAGCTTTGCAGGCTCAGTAGTGTAACAAACTGAGCTCAATTAAGAGCAGTTACAAAAAAAAAAAAAAAATCTGGGCACCTGGGTGACTCAGTCGGTTAAGTGTCCGACTTAGGCTCAGGTCATGATCTCACGGTACGTGGGTTCAAGCCCTGCGTCAGGCTCTGTGCTGACAGCTCAGAGCCTGGAGCCTGCTTCAGATTCTGTGTCTCCCTCTCTTTCTCTGCTCCTCCCCGACTCGTGCTCTTTCTCTCAAAAAATAAACGTTAAAAAATTTTTAAAAACTCAAACTATAGATTTCCCAGAACATTTTATTCTAAAAGTCTTCAAGATAAGATTTTTAAAAAGATACCTTTAGACTTTTTTTTTTAATTGTGAAAACAGAATTCCCATATACCCTTTATCCAACTTCTGCTCTTGTTAATCTTACAGAACCATCAGACATTTATCAAAAGAAATGATGGGACATGCTAATATTGGTCTAATACTATTAACTAGATTCAAAGCTTATTCAAATTTCACCAGTTTTTCCACTGTTTCTCTGCCTAAGGACACAACCCAGGATTGGGCATTGGATTTAGTTTTGTCCTCCCTCCTTAGATTCTTCCAACGTGTAACAATTCCTCTTCTTCCTTGGCTTTATGACTGACACTTTTGAAGGGTGCCCATCAGTTATTTTGTACAATGTGCCTCAAGGGTGCGCTACTCTCGTGATTTCTCACTGTGGGATTGAGGCTATGCACGGTTAGGAGGGATGCCGCAGAGGTAATGTGCTTCTCAGTGCATCATATTAAGGGGCATTTGATGCTGACGTGTATTACTGGTGATATTAATGTTCATCCCTCAGCTAAAGTCATAGCAGGCTTTTTATCATCATTTTTATAGGTGAAGAAAGAGAGCTTTAATGAGAAAACCAGGTTAGATTGCACAACCTAAATACAGTTCCAAATTCCAAAGTTCATGGACTTTCCAAAATTCACCATGTTGTTCCTCTTTAGTGGGAACTATATTGAAAATTCCGTTTTTTAAAAAAAACTTTTCCTCTAAGATCCCTAGATGAGTAAAACTGACCAAAACTGTTGCCCACTATGTGTTACTACGTGCTTTCAGATCTCTAGAAAAAGTGAAAATATGATTCAAATAAAAATGTTTAGAAATTAAAATTTGTGGTCTCTCAGTGAAAGGGGGTATTAAACATTAGCATTTTGTTCTTTCTTCTGAGCCAGATTTATGTTTTCTGATAATCCAAGACCAACATAATTTTGTATGTTGGGCAACAAAAACAAACAAACAAAAACGATTCTGTGAATGTGTATTATTTCATCATAGAGATTTGGACATAGGCTAAGAAACAAAGTTAAAGTTTTGAAGGAAATTTTCTTCAGGAAATCAGTAATAATAATTTTATAACCATGATTATGTGTAGCCCCCAAACTGGAAAAACAAGAATAGATTTTCCTTACTTTACCTCACTCCCATGTCTTCCCACATCAATTATTTACCTGAAATAATCATTGTACCTACTCTTAGAAATGTATCACAGTTGGTTAAGCGTCCTGCTTCAGCTCAGGTGATGATCTCACAGTTCGTGAGTTCGAGCCCCGCATGGGGATTTGCGCTGACAGCTCGGAGGCTGGAGGCTGCTTCAGATTCTGTTTCTCCCTCTCTCTGTCCCTCCCCGACTTGCACTCCATCTCTCGCTCTCTCAAAAATAAACAAACATTAAAAAATTTTAAAAAAAGGAAATGTATCACATAGAATTGGGGCGCCTGGGTGGCTCAGTCAGTTAAGCATCTGACTCTTGGAGTCACTATGGCAGCAGTATAGAGGTTCTTTAAAAAATTAAAAATAAAACAACCCTGTGATACAGCAATCCCACACCTGGGCATTTATCTGAAGGAAATGAAAACATTAATTTGAAAAGATATCTGCACCGCTGTGTTTAGTACAGTATGATTTACAATGGCCACGACATGGAAACAACCTAAGCATCCATCGAGGGATAAATGAATAAATAAAAAATGTATATATACACATATATATAGATACACATACACGATAGAATACTCTTCAGCTCTGAAACAGAAGGAATTCATTTTTGCCTAGTGAAATACGTCAGACAGAGAAAGACAGATATTGTATGATCTCACTTATATGTAGAATCTGAAAGAGAGAGAGAGAGAGAGAGAGAGAGATCAGATATAGAAAAGATCTAGAAATATATAGAAAAAGATATGAGATTTGTGCTTGCCAGAGGTTAGTGGTGCGGGCAGAGGGGATCGGATGAAGGTGGTCGAAAGATACTTCCAGTTATAAGATAAAAAGTATTAGGGATATAATGTACATCATGATGACTATAGTTAATACTGCTGTATGGTATATGTGAAAGTTGTTAAAAGAGTAAATTCTAAGAGTTCCCCAAAGGAAAAAAAACATTAAAAATTTTTTTAATTTAAAATTAATTTTCTTGTTCTTTTTCTTTGTATCTATAGGAGTTACTGGATGTTAGTTGAACTTTTTGTGGTAATCATTTCACAATATATGTAAGTCAAATCATTATACTGTACTCCTTAAATTTATAAAGTCAATTATATCTCAATAAAACTAGAAAGAAAGAGATACAATCAGGTTTGTAATAAGGCAAAAATGTTATTCTAGGACATGACTACTGGGCTGAGTTAAAAGGTTAAGATCAAAGAAAATGCCAAGAAAGTTGTGAGTAGAGTCCATTTGAGATCATCACGAGTAAAGATTCCTTCCCAATGGGAGACTTCCTCCAGGGTATAATCCAACCACCTCACCCCAATCCTCCTGTGGTAGACTGCTGTAGCTCAAAATCCATTCTTCCTTTCTTCCTACACTTGGCCACTTTGGTTTCTGTTTTTCTTAATCCTTAAGTGTGGCCATATGATTGAGCTCTGGACCATACCTGACTGGAAGAACGAATACAAATTTGACCTTGTCTTCCTGAAAGGAAATTACCTGTCCTATACTTCCTTATTTCCCTTTCCTCCGGGCTGGACCGCGAACGTGGCAATGACCCAGCTTTGACCATGCAGACAAGAACAATGCACTAGGGCAGGATTTCTCATCATGGATCCCAGAGAATTCACTAAAAAAAAGTATTTGAAGGATGATCTTCTCAATTCTCTCAAGCATGACTACTTTATGTGCATAGGAAGTAAATTCATTAATCACACAAGATGAAGATATTGGGCATTTATTCTCTCCCCCAGAACAGGTGGAGAGGAGATGGTGCGGTTTGAGGTGAAGGGAACCTTACTCTTCGAATTACCTCATGAAGCAGGGCTACCTAGCCAATTCAGACCTGTCAGACTGGTACTCTTAAAGAGAAATAAAACTCCTATCTTAGTCCCTGTATTTATGTGCATCTTTGTTTTTTCCGTGTAGAATTTATTCTCACTACTAGACATCCCTTCCTATTTTTTTTTTTAAAGAAGAATACATCTCACTACATTGTAGTATATTGGGCTGGGATAGACTGATTCAACATTAGCTCATAAGTGGTTTAAGTACTTAGGTATTTTTACCCTTAATCAATAACCGATGGGGTTTTCAAATTTTTTTAAGTTTATTTATTTATTTATTTTGAGAGAGAGAGAGAAAGAGAGCACAAGTCGGGAGGGGCCGAGGAATCCCAAGCAGGCTCCATGCCATCAGCACTGAGACTGATGGGGAGCTTGAACCCACGAACTCTGAGATCATGACCTGAGCCAAGATCAGTCGCTTAACTGACTGCACCACCCAGGCGCCCTGTGATGGGTTTTGAGTGATGGCTGGGTATGGGTTCTGAATCTAACCTGTCCTCTGGTAAATTACAGAAAGATAGAATGAGTAAATTATTTATTTCTCTTACCCAACTTCTTCTTTGCCATCACTTCCATATTTGCTTCTAGCGATAGACCATGATGACATAATTAGTTAAGACATCACAGGAACTGACTACATTCATACAGAAGAATGAGAAGGATAGAGAGAAGCCACATAAAACATAAGAGGATAAGATGGAAGGTAGGAAGAAGGAGCGATTATGAGAACAGAGAGAAGAGAGAAAGAGTAAAAAGAAAAAAACAGAGAGGCAAAGCAGAATAAGTCTCAGGAAACAAGGCAAAAAGATGTGAGAAGCTAGAAAAACTTCCAGCTTTATAGCCGTATCCAACAGGTGGATCTATGCTGTAGCAACGAAGAACCTCAAAGTCTCAGTGGCTTATAAGCATTCAAAAAATGCATTTCTTGGGGGCACTTGGGTGGCTCAGTTGGTTAAGCATTGGCTCCTGCTTTCAGCTTAGGTCATGATCTCCCAGTTTGTGGGTTCAAGCTCTGCGTCAGGCTCTGTGCTGACAGCCTGCTTGGGATTCTCTCTCTTCCCCTCTCTCTACTCCTCTTCTGCTCATTCACTCTCTCTCTCTTTCAAAAATAAATTTAGAGGTTGGCGGGCAAGATGGCGGAGAAGCAGGGAGCTCTGTAATCCGCGCCTGCCCATATGGATTGAACTGAGAAGGACTGAAGGGATAAAACTCGGATTCGCAAGTAGGGGAAAGAAGAAACAGATGCCAGAAAGAAGACAACCTCAAAGATGCCTGAGTGAGTGACTGTGATCTGGGAAATTAGGGGACGGGCGGGTCCCGGTGGCGCAGGGGTAAGGAGCCCCCGAGCCCAACACAGGGAGAGCGCGCTGTGCCCCGGAGAGACCAGGGGAAGAGAAAGAGAGACGGAAAATGCACCTAGAAACATCTCTAAGGGAGGAAAAACTCCCCCGTCTCCCCATATATAACTGCCGAGCGCCGGGAGAGAAATCCGTCCCATCTGGTTGGCGAATTCTTCCTTGGGCGCAGCGGCAGCGGCATCCACTCCAAGCCGCACCAGGAGCAGCGGCGGTGCGAAAAGCGGCGGCAGCTCCGCGAAAAGGGCAGCGCAAGCCGGCCGGGAGGCCAGCCGCCAGCGGGAACGCATCTCATCCCCAGTGACGGTGTTGAACTGCACAGACTGGGATTTTGAAGTGAGGTGGAGCTTGGAGAATACAGTTTGGCTCGCCGACGGCACAGGGAGATCGGACTCAGAAGGGCGGTTGCAACGCTTGGTTCCGGCAAAACTTTGAGGCGGCGCCATACTTCTCCCTGCAACCACCAAGGTGGGGCCTCGGAGAGAGCAGCCCCGGAGACCTGACCTGACGCCAGACCACGGCCATCCGCACAGGGGAGTTGTCTTTTTTTTTTCTCTCTCTTTCCTGTTTTCTTTGCTTCTCCTTCTTTTCTGCTGCCATCAAGACATATATCCTGTAGCATATTCTTATCTCTCCTCTTGGCTGGTTATATGCTTTTGGACTGCCCACAGACTTTCGCTGTCTCTGTCCCCACCGTGTTGTTGTTTTTTCTTCTTTTTGTTTTTGTTTCTTTTTCTTCTCTCTTTTCATCTCTTCTTACTTTTCTTTCCTTTCCTTTCCTTTTCTTTACTTCTTTCCCCTTTTGGCTTGCTTGTTTGTTTGATTTGTCTGTGCATTTGCGTGCTTTTGTTCCCTGTATGCTAGTCTGTTTCCTTTTCAGGGATACCTCAAAAAACAAGCCAAAGTATACATGGTGGAGAGTCCCATATAACTGACCAGGGAAATAAAATAATCAGAGGCACA
>CM053571.1:92752124-92836921 GCA_028646485.1 Cryptoprocta ferox | reverse complement strand
GCTGATGCTAGGATTTCCAGCACTACGTTAAACAACAGTGGTGAGAGTGGACATCCCTGTCGTGTTCCTGATCTCAGGGGGAAAGCTCTCAGTTTTTCCCCATTGAGGATGATATTAGCTGTGGGCTTTTCATAAATGGCTTTTATGATGTTTAGGTAAGTTCCTTCTATCCCGACTTTCTCAAGGATTTTTATTAAGAAAGGATGCTGTATTTTGTCAAATGCTTTTTCTGCATCTGTCAACAGGATCATATGGTTTTTATCTTTTCTTTTGTTAACATGATGTATCACATTGATGGATTTGCGAATATTGAACCAGCCATGCATCCCAGGAATGAATTCCACTTGATCATGGTGGATAATTCTGTTTATATGCTGTTGAATTCTATTTGCTAGTATCTTGTTGAGGATTTTTGCATTTGTATTCATCAAGGATATTGGCCTGTAGTTCTCTTCTTTTGCTGGGTCTCTGTCTGGTTTGGGAATCAAAGTGATGCTGGCTTCATAGAATAAGTCCAGAAGTTTTCCTTCCATTTCTATTTTTTGGAATAGCTTGAGAAGAATGGGTATTAACTCTGCTTTAAATGTCTGGTAGAACTCCCCAGGGAAGCCATCTGGCCCAGGGCTCTTATTCATTGGGAGATTTTTGATAACTGATTCAATTTCTTCATGAGTTATGGGTCTGTTCAGATTTTCTATCTCTTCCTGTTTGAGTTTTGGTAGTGTGTGTGTGTCTAGGAATTTGTCCATTTCTTCTAGGTTGTCCAGTTTGTTGGCATATAATTTTTCATAGTATTCTTTGATAATTGCTTGTATCTCTGAGGGATTGGTTGTAATAAATCCATTTTCATTCAGGATTTTGTCTGTTTGGGTGTTCTCTCTTTTCTTTCTGAAGAGCCTGGCTAGAGGTTTATCAATTTTGTTTATTTTTTCAAAAAACCAACTCTTGGTTTCATTGATCTGTTCAACTGTTTTTTTGGATTCTATATTGTTTATTTCTGCACTGATCTTTATTATTTTCTTCTTCTTCTGGGTTTGGGATGCTCTTGCTCTTCCCCTTCTAGTTCCTTTAGGCGCTTTGTTAGCTTTTGCATTTGTGCTTTTTCTAGTTTCTTGAGATAAGCCTGGATTGCAATGTATTTTCCTCTTAGGACTGTCTTTGCTGCGTCCCAAAAAGTTTGGACTGCTGCATTTTCATTTTCATTTGTTTCCATATGTTTTTTAATTTCTTCTCTAATTGCCTGATTGGCCCATTCGTTCTTTAGTAGGGTGTTCTTTAACCTCCGTATTTTTGGAGGTGTTCCAGACTTTTTCCTGTGATTGATTTCAAGTTTCATAGCATTGTGATCTGAAAGTGTGCATGGTATGATCTCAGTTCTTTTATATTTATTGAGGGCTGCCTTATGACCCAGTATGTGATCTATCTTGGATAATGTACCATGTGCACTCGAGAAGAAAGTGAATTCCATAACCTCAAGATGTAGAGTTAAATATATCTGTCAAATCCATCTGGTCCAATGTGTCATTCAGGTCCATTGTTTCTTCAGTGGTTTTCTGTCTAGTTGATCTATCCATTGCTATAAGTGGAGTATTAAAATCCCCTGCAATTAGCACATTTTTATCAATAAGATTGTTTCTGTTTGTGATTAATTTTTTTATGTATTTGGTTGCTCCCTAATTCGGTGCATAGACATTTATAATTGTTAGCTCTTCCTGATGATAGACCCTGTAATTATTATATAATTCCCTTCTTCATCTCTTGTTACTGTCTTAACTTTAAAGTCCAGTTTGTCCGATTAAAAGTATGGCTACTCCAGCTTTCTTTTGACTTCCAGTAGCATGATAGATATTTCTCCAGCCCCTCTCTTTCAATCTGAAGGTGTCCTCAGGTCTAAAATGAGTCTCTTGTAGACAGCAAATAGAACTTTTGATTAACAGAAGTTTAAAATTTTAATATAGTCCAATTACTTCATATTGTTTTTTATGGTAAGTGATTTTTGTGTCCTTTAAAAACAACTTTCTGTATGTCAAGTTTATGAAGTTACCATCTAATCTTTTGTCTAAAATCATCGGTCGTATACTTTTACATTAAGGTCTATCATATATCAGAATTTAGGCATAAGGATTCTTTTTAACATAATATGCATTTTATTTTTTAATGTAGATAAAATGGACATATAACATCATTTTAGTTTCATGTGTGAAGCATAGTGATTTAATATTTGTACAAATTGCTAACAGATCACCACAATAAGTCTCCTTAACATTCACCATTACACAGTTACAAACGGTGTTTGCTTATGATGAAAATTTTTAAGGTCTACTCTCTTGGCAGCTTTCAAATTTAAAATGCAGTGTTATTAACTATAGTCACCATGCTGTACATTACATTCCCAAGGCTTATTTATTTATAGCTGGAAATTTGTACTTTTTAACTCCCTTCACCCATTTCACCCACACACACATGCCAACTCCCCTCTCCCAAACAACCACCAATCTGTTCTCTGTTTTCATGATCTTAGGTTTGTTTTTGTTTTTGTAATTTTGACTTTTTTAAAATTTTATTTATTTTGTTTTAATTTAAAAAATTTGTTAATGGTTATTTATTTTTGAGAGAGAGAGGAAAAGCGAGAGCAAGCGGGGAGGGTCAGAGAGAGGGAGACACAGAATCCAAAGCAGGCTCCAGGCTCTGGGCTGTCAGTATAGAGCCAAAACGGGGCTCAAACTCAGGGACCACGAGGTCATGACCTGAGCCACAGTTGGATCCCTAACAGACTGAGCCACCGAGGCGCCCCCCACCCCACACCTTTTTAAAATTTTAGATTCTACACATAAGTAAGATCGTTCGGTGTTTATCTTTCTCCATCTGACTTATGCCACTTAGTGTCATGCCCTCAAGGTCCATCCATGTTGTCACAAATGGCAGGATTTCCTTCCTTTTATAGCTGAATGATATTCCATTGTATATATGCCTACCACGTTTTCTTCATTCATTCAGCAATGGACAGATCCTTTTTTCCCATAGGGATAACCAAAAGACCATATAACGAAAAGTTCACCCTTACTGCATGGCAGTGACACTTTTCTCATAAATCAGATAAGTGTGTGAGTCTTTTTCTGGATTGTATAATCTATCTATTGGTTTCATGATCTGTACGGAGGTGAATATTATACTGGCTAGATATAAATACTGTGATTTATAATAGGTCTGATATCTAACAGTTTAAGTGCCCCCATACGTCCTTATGCCCTGAGATCACCTTGTCTGTTTTTCACCATTTACATTTACGTACGTGTTTTGGAGTAACTTTGTCAACTACACACACACACACACACACACACACACATACAACTTTGCTGGAATTCTCCCTGAGAATATTTTGAATACATAAATGAATTTGTGTGAGTGAAATCGATGTTTTTAATATATTTTGAGTATTGATTTTTAATATATCAAGTAATCCATAAACATGTATATCCTTCTATTTCTAGTGCCTATTTGTCTTCTGTTAAGAAATCAGTTTCAGTCTTAGTTTTGCTCCATTAAGAAAATATGTATTATTGGGGCGCCTGGGTGGCTCAGTCAGTTAAGTGGCCGACTTTGGCTCAGGTCATGATCTCACAGTTCGTGGGTTCAAGCCCTGCATCAGGCTCTGTGCTGACAGCTAGCTCAGGGCCTGGAGCCTGCTTCGGATTCTGTGTCTCCCTCTCTCTCTGACCTTCCCCCGCTCATGCTGTGTCTCTCTCTCTCAAAAATAAATAAACGTTTAAAAAAATTTAAAAAAAGAAAGAAAATATGTATTATTTTCTTTTAGATGTTTTAAATATTTTTTTGCTTCAATTTTCTTTGTTTTCATTTTTATTTCTTTTAGGGAAAGAGTGTGTGGTGAGTGGGGGAAAGGGCAGAAAGAGAGAGAGAGAGAGAGAGAGAGAGAGAGAAGGGAGGAGAAAATCCTAAACAGGCTCACATTCAATGCCAAGCCTGATGTGGATCTCAATCTCACAACCCTGGGATCATGACCTGAGCCAAAATCAAGAATGAGATGCTTGAGGTGCCTGGGTGGCTCAGTTGGTTGAGTGGCCTACTTTGGCTCAGGTCATGATCTCACAGTTTACTAGTTCAAGCCCTGCGCTGGGCTCTGTGCTGACAGCTCAGAACCTGCAGCCTGCTTTGGATTCTGTATCTCCCTCTTTCTCTGTTCCTCCCCTGCTCACTCTCTCTCTCCTCTCTCTCACTCTCAAAAATAAATAAACATGAAAAACTATATTTGGCAAATTCTGAACCTTGCCAGGACAAGATACTATAAGCCAAAGATTTCCAAAAAGTAGAACAGACTTTTTGTACCCTAGTGATGTTAAAGAGACAGAGATTTTATTTTAGAGTTCACCAAAGAGGTCTCTAGAGAACATACCAAGCTTTCAGTTGGAAGCCCTGGAAGACTATCTCAGGAATGGGGTGAGTAGAGGTAGGCTGTTCCTTAGCAAAAATAAAGCCTACACTCAACTCAGTTCAGCATCTTGTTAGGATTGAAGTGATCTAACTAACTCTATCTTTTTTAAGTTTTTATTTATTTTGAGAGAGAGAGAGAGAGAGAGAGAGCAAGGGAGGGGCAGAGAGAGAGAGAATACCAAGCAGGGTCCAGGTTCTGAGCTGTCAGTGCAGAGTTCTATGTGGGGCTTGAACTCAAGAACTGCAAGATCAAGACCTGAGCCGAAATCAAGAGTTACTCTTAACCAACTAAGCCACCCAGGTGCCCTGTCTAACCCCACTCTATTTTGCCTACCAGAGGAAGAAATATCATACGGAACCTCTCTAGTTTTGATATGACTGAAATGACTAAAAACCAAAATAATAAGTTCAATAAATGCAGGTGATCAGAATATTGAAGTTAACAGATAAAGACCTAAAATAAACATGATTTTAGTTAAGTTAGTTAAGTTGTTAAGTTAGTTAAGTGAATCAAAGAAAAGAAGGGAAAATAGAAAACATTTCCCTGGAGAGACAGAAATTCTAGTACTAGAACAACACAGTACCTCGAATGAGGAACTGAAGGGTTGGTTTTAGGAAGAAATTAGACGCAGTAAAAGACAGGACAGTCAACTAGAAACCATGCCAATACAACATATCCGAAATTAAGGACAGAGAGAGGAAAAAAAGAAGCAAATGTAGAAAGCAGTTTGAGAGTCACTAGGCATAGTGAAAAGGTCTAAGCTACATTACTTTGGAGTTCCAGAGGCAAAAAGAGAGAAAGTCAGGGAAAAGCAATTTCTGTAAAAAAAAATGGCGAAGAATTTCTCCAAATTGTTAAGTAAACTACCTTATGGATAAATTCAAGAAGTTTTAAAATTCCCAAACAGGATAAACAAAAATGAAACCTCCCTTAGCTATACCTTAATTGAGGAAAATTGAAGCAAAAAGGGGGTGCCTGGCTGCAGTAGAGTATGAGACTCTTGATCTCAGCATTGTGAATTTGAGCCCCACCTTGGGTGTAAAGATTACTTAAAAATAAAATGTTTTTAGAAAAAGGTGCCTGGGTGGCTGAGTCGGTTGAGCATCTTACTCTTTTTTCTTTAATTTTTTAAATGTCTTTTTTTTATTATTATTTTGGAGAGAGAGAGACAGAGCGTGAGCAGGGGAGGGGCAGAGAGAGAGGGAGACATAGAATCCGAAGCAGGCTCCAGGTTCTGAGCTGTCAGCAGCCCAACGTGGGGCTCGAACTCTCCAACCGTGAGATCATGACAGCTGAAGTCAGAGGCTTAATCCACTGAGCCACCCAGTGGATTTTGCCAAAATTTGCCGAATATTTTAAGGAAGAAACTGGCTATGGAGACAGCCATTATATGGAGATAGCCATTATACTCACTTTATAGATGGAGATATTAAGACACAGAGAGGTTAGGTTATTGGAACAGTCACACGTGTTACTTAATGGCTGAACTGGGATTCCAATTTAGAGAGTTTGGCTCCAGATATTATTATCCTCTTCTGCATCTTAACCCATTTAAAATAACAAATATTAATATATTGTTATGAGTGATTTTTTCAATGTGTTAACACCAACATACTTTTTTTCCTCAAATTTATTACAGTTGGATTATCTTTACCTTCAACTTGCATTTTTTTAATTAACAATATAATAGGGACATCCATCCTGGCCAATATTCTTCTGAAAGTGTACAGAGATGAGTCAGATACAATACTCAAGGTATGCTCTTTCCTTCAAAGTAGAAATGGAAGCAATTATCACTTTAGTTGGCCCTTTGTCTCTTTATTTTTAAGAATGAGATTGTATCTTGTTTTGTTTTGTTTTGTTTTGTTTTGTTTTATATTGGTTTGTTTGGTAAGGGGGATAAAAAAAAAACCCTAATTATCCTTGAGCTTTTTCCTAACCTCACACCCCTAAATCCCTCAGAAAATATCACGTATACAACTGATCTTCATTGTTCATGAATTCTGTATTTCCAAATTCACTTAATTGCTAAAACGTACTTTTACTTAAAATCAATACTCATGACACTTTCGTGGTCATTTGCAGACACACACACAGTGACAAAAACTAGAGTCACTTGAGGCACATGTTCCCAACTGAGGGCAAGCAAGCCGATGCTCTCCCATCTTGATTCCACTCCCTTAAAACTAAACAAATGTGCTTTTTGTAGTTTATTTAGTACAAGGGGTATTTTGTGTGCATTTTTGTGCTTTTTTGCTGTTGAGGTCACTGTCTAAAACAATCCTCAAGTACAGTGTTAAGGTGCTGTCTAGTGGTGCCTAGTGGTGCAAGAAGGCTGTGATGTGCCTACTGGAGAAAATACAAAGTTTGATAAACTTTCTTCAGGCATGACCTGTAGTGCTGTTGGCTGTTAATGAATCTTATAATGTTAATGAGCCAACTCTAGATACTTCATTCAGTGTCTTTAAACAGAAAATACATAAAACAGATATCCTGATCAGTTGGCCAAAAAATGTGACCAGAGGTTCACAGACACCTAACTCCATATTGTCTCTAAAATCAACAGATCAGTGTTCACTAATCCGTGTTTTTAGTGACTTTACACAATATAAGTACCACAAATAAACTACACACACACACAGAGATGTTCTGTTACCGAAGTAATGATGTTACTTTCCCAATAGACAAGAAAAAAAATTGGATTCAAGGGAAATTTTTTTTCTTGGAAATCTATGTCCTAGGATATAGAGTGAGTTGAAAGTTGACTTAATGTGAGTTTCTCTGTTATAATTTAATATTAAAACATCGCTTCTCAGCCTTTTGGCTAAGATAAAGTGTATAATTTAATATTAACATACAAATACGTCATGGCATTTCCTAATAAGCACCCTGAATTTCAGAAGAAATGGAGAAGAAATGATTTGGCAGCGATCTAGAGCCACAAGAGGGCATCATTACTCCAGGAATGAGACTTGATCCACCAAATAATTTATAAGAAAATATTTTACCTGCGTCGATTACTTTATCTTGTTGTATCACATAGCGTTCGCAATTTTTAAAACGTTAGTTGGCACATGGTAGCCACCCAATAAATATTTATTGACTCAGTGAATAATTCATGGGTTCAAAATTGTGTGGAGTTTAAAATATTGAACAAAGAATTAACCTTGGTCTGTCAAATTTAGATTTCCTATTTCCTGTCTCCTTAAGCGGTTAGGAAATATAGCTCAACAATTGACAACTACGAAAGGGAAATGGTGCTAATTCATGACAAACTGGGGTCTTAGTGACCTTGTAAGAAAAGAGATCTCCACTAGAGGACACCACGAACCCGGAATACTAGATTTCCTTGATCCTGGCAGACAGGACTCTGTCCGAAAAATCATAGCAAAATTTACTCTGACAGGAAAGCTCATGTAACCAAGAAAGTCTAGAACATGGAGATGGTACCCTCCTGCATTCATGAGTCAAATTCAATTTTTCATGTCCATTTAACAAGAGTGAGTGGAGGCGCATTTTATAGCTGGGGAGGTTGATCCTTCTAAATTGTAACCATGCCACGGTCTGTAGGGGCTCACAAGAGAGAAGCTGTCAGGAAGCTATTTGTTTTTCTGTGAACTCTTAGAGTGACACTAAAAAGCCATCATGAAGAGAAGCATAGGCATTACCATCACAGACAGCTGCCAGATTTAACAATTACAAATATGTGACACCCATTGTTTAACTGAAATTCCAATGCAACTGTGTATCCTGCATTCTGTCAGCCAACACTACTGTCACAACAACCTTTAAGGTGCTGCCTTAATGAGGGTAAGAACTAAGAAAAGAAGAAAGTGAAGCCGCTTCATGCTACATATTAGTTAACAACTTGGGGGTAGGAAAGCAGATCACCAAAACAATCAGAATCTCAAACTGAAATGAACAACTAGTACCCATTAATAATGAGCACCAGGGGTGCATGGGTGGCATCTGACTTCCACTCAGGTCACGATCTTGCGGTTTGTGAGTTCGAGCCCTGCATCAGGCTCTGTGCTGACAGCTCAGAGCTTGGAGCCTGCTTCGGATTCTGTGTCTCCCTCTCTCTCTGCCCCTCCCCTGCTCACACTCTTTCTCTCTCCCTTTCTCAAAAATAAATAAACATTTAAAAATATTTTTTAAAATAATGAGCACCAAAGTGAAGTTATGTTCTTAGAGAATAAATGAGGTAAATTTGATTGAAATGAAAATTTCCCTGCCTATTTTCCCCAAGCATTGCACAACACTGGCTCACTGAAATACCTATATAATTTATGCATGCATTTGGAATTTCAACATTTATTAAGAAACAATTATAAATCAGCCAGTATGATAAATGTGGGCATACAGCAATGAACAAATAGACATTGCCATGTACTTGCAAATTACATATTCTAGCAAGGGAAATAAGCAATACTTATGCAATTAAATATTTAATTTCAACTGAGAAAATTACCCATCCCACACCCAATACACAAAGGTATAGAGACAAAAGAGTATGTCCTGAGAACACACTGATCTGTTTGAAAACTATTATAGATGAGATGGAAATACATAGGTAAATAGGAAACTAAAACAATAATAATTATAAATAAAATCCAACCATGATACAGGAGCCCAAAAATTAAGATCAACGAAATGGACTGTGAGAATCAGGGAAAAATCTTTAAGTTGAGAAATACAGCTTTTAGCTAAT
Organism: Cryptoprocta ferox; assembly: GCA_028646485.1. Lineage (NCBI taxonomy): Eukaryota > Metazoa > Chordata > Mammalia > Carnivora > Eupleridae > Cryptoprocta > Cryptoprocta ferox. The sequence goes on along the minus strand of CM053571.1, from coordinate 92,827,760 downwards.
TGCATATATATAGCTATCTCCTAAAACATCAAGTCACTTTTGAAAAGGTGGACAACATAGTTCCATATCCCCATTCCTATATATGAGGGATGGGTACCAAATAGCCAACTGGACTGCTCTATCCTTATAAATGCTCAGGTCAGAAATCTCGAGTGCTGGAGTTGCCCTCAACTCCTCCTTTCCCTGATCATTCATACCACTCCATCCACACTCCTACTGGTTTATCCTTCAAAATGTATCTGGAATTTTGAGACTTCTTGTCGTCTCTACCACCTTGGCCTAAGATAGCGCCATCTCTCATAGGGATTATAATTCTTATCATAAGTATAAAAGATTTCCCTGATTCGCCTTTCTCCCTCAACGCTGTAGCTGGAATGGTCTTGTGAAAATTTAACTCACATTATAACACTGCTCTTTGCAGACTCTTCGATGACTTCTCACCTAAGTCATACTTGAAACGGGGGACAAGGCTCTCAGAGATCTGCCCTCCATGAGCTCTTTGAGCTCATTTGCTACTGCGCAGCCCCTCACCCACTCGCGCAGCCCCTCACCCACTCACTTCCTGCCTCTTAATCTTGCTGCTGCTCTTACCTGCTGGATTTGCTCCTGATTTGAGGCTTTTGTTATTCCTTCTGCCTCTTCCCCAGATACCTTCATGATTAGCTTCCCCACTTCTTTCAAGTCCTGTTTGATTATCTCCTTCTCAGTGAGGTTTTCCTTGACCATCCTATTTAAGATCTCAAATCTCTTCCGGGAAGAAGTTCCGGTCTCCTTTCCTGCTTTATTTTTTCGCCATGTTACTTATCATCCTCTAATATACTACATATTTTACTTAAAATTTTCATGATGCTGTTCATTGTTTCTCCACTCACTAGAAAATATCTACCACTAAGGCAAGAACTTTTATGTGCTTTGTCACTTCAGTATTCCTAGAGCCTAGAAGAACATCTATATCAATAAAGGCTTGTTGAAAGACCAAATAACTCTCAGCTCTGTGTGTGTGTGTGTGTGTGTGTGTGTGTCTGTGTGTGTACTGACGTGGGTAGGAACCCATTCTGCAATACCATTGCACGTCCCCAATGGACTCATGAGTGGTCTGCTATCTCTTCTTCTCTGTAAAATATGGAGATAATTGCTATCTTCCATTCTAATTAAAAAATCCCTTTCTACATTCTTTCCTCCCCCTCCTCCCCCCACCCCCCCTTCTACATTCTAAAGTACACCATTACCCCTCTGAATGTGGTTTTGGATTGTTTGTAACGAGAACTTGTCACTCTGTCTTAGGAAAAGTGTTAGCATTTTCCTTCAAACCTTCCAGAAGAAATTCAGTCACAATAGGAATGTGGCAAGAGGGATGTGAAGTCTTGATCACTTCAGTTACAACTGGAGGGCATAGTTTGCAGAGAAAACAGGAAAGTACTGTAAAAATTAAAGAAACAAAATTATTTCTTTTTTGAAATAAAGATAATATGTAAATAATAAAAGCTATTGTATGATAAGTTCTTAGAATTAATAAAATAAATCTTTCAATAGAACAATAAAAATACAGGGGCAACTGGCTGGATCAGTTGGTACAGTGTGTGACTCTGGATCTCAGGGTCATGAGTTCAAGCCCCACACGGAGCATGGGGCCTACATAAATAAATAAATAAATAAATAAATTTATTTTTTAAAAAGAAGTTCAAATGTTTAATATATACATAAACATATACTCTTCACCAGTAAAGAAGAAAATGTAAATTAAGATAGCAATAAAGTAACACTTTTTCTATCAGATTTAAAATATTTATTTAACTTTTAAAAGTGTTTATTTATTTTTGAGAGTGAGAGAGAGAGACAGAGTGTGAGTGGGGGAAGGGCAGAGAGAGAGAGAGAGGGAGACACAGAACGTGAAGCAGGCTCCAGGCTCTGAACTGTCAGCACAGAGTCCGACACGGGACTCAAACTCACAGACCGTGAGATTATGACCTGAGCCAAAGTCGGGTGCTTAACCAACTGAGCCACCCAGGCACCCCATATTTGAAATATTTAAAATAAACAGTAACTTCCAGAGCTAGTGAAGTTAATAGAGATTGGGCAAATTTATATGGTGTTGGTAGGAACAAAAATTGATGCCTTCTGTTTGAAAACTAAATATGGCACATCCATCATTTTAACTAATTTATATTTTGAAAGTTTATCCTCCCAAAATAAAATACCAATAAATAATGAAATCTTTATAAGAATTCTTATTGTAGAATTGTGTCAAAGAATAATCTCAACATTACTCCATTTTTGTTATTATCAATAGCCTTATGTTCAAACAGACCTGGTACCTGCCCACAAAACAAATAATTAAAAAAATATATAATCATTTTACAGTATTATACATATATTAAATCACCATGTTGTACACCTTACAAAAGATCACATGGGCAAACTAAATATAAGTGACTTTTTATGTTTATTTATATTTATTTTATCTTTGAGAGACTGAGAGTAAGTGTGTGCATGAGCCTGGGAGGGACAGAGAAAGAGGGAGAGAGAGAGTCCCTAGCAGGCTCCATGCTGTCAGCGCAGAGCCCGAAGTGGAGGCTCGAACCCATGAACTCTGAGATCATGACCTGAGCCAAAACCAAGAGTCAGACACTCAACTGACTGAGCCTCCCAGGCTTCCACATAAGTGAGTTTTATTTGTCAATCATACCTCAGTAAAGTTGGGAGAAAATGTTATGTTTCTAGGGAAAAACAAAACAAAACAAAACAAAACAAAACAAACCTAATACCCTGGGTGGAAACCAAAGGTAATAGCTCAAAGGGTAACAAACATAATTATATTATCTGCCCATTCCTTCTAAATATTTATTTAGTGATTATATACAAATATAAATGCATAATTGTATCAAAATTCAACATAACCCATCAGTCTGAAAAATAACACAAACTCCTCTCTCTCCTTGGATCATATCAACTTAACTTTTTATTAGTTAGTCTTCTCATCTAGAATGTGAATGACATAAGTACTTTATTTATTTTGTTTTATTCACCCTTAAACTTTCTTATTTTCAAGCAGAATGACACAACTAAAAAACTCCAAAATGTGTTTGGTTGTTAGTCTGGCAGCTAAGCCAGAGCAGACTAATGTTGAGTGTACATTCAGAAAAACACCAAGACTTAGGCACCCATGCATTTTCAGTGAATAGATAAAAGCTGATATTTAGCTGAAATAATGCAGAGGAAACCCATACTGTGAAAAGCTAGCTGAAGATAACTGACAGCAGACGTCTCAATTTCCTCATTGTATGAATATGGGAAAGAGAAGAAGAATTAGATCATTCCTTCCTAATTAGATTGAATGATTTGGGTTTCAGGTCAGAATCCTGTAGCCCCCCACCACCACCATGACGTGCCTCAAGTTCTTTTCCATTTATGAACCCTCTCACAAAACAAAATAAAAAACTGTGCTTTTTTATTTTTACCCTAAAGAGTTTGTTTGTTTGTTATTCTTGAACATTAATATAGAACATGACGCCATTCTCTAGTGTTAGCGCCAGGTAAAGATGATTTCAAAACTCCTAAGGAGGACATTGTAAGATATTTATATCACTAGGCTGCCAAAGAAATGAGACCGGAAGAAACTTCTTAAAAATTTAGTGGTAAGAACTATTGGACGGGGGAGGCGCCTGGGTGATTCAGTCAGTGAGTGACCACCTCCTCATTTCCGTTCAGGTTATGATAATGGGGTTGTGAGATAGAGCCCTGAGTTGGACTCTGCACTGAGCATACACCCTCCCTAAGATTCTCTCTCTCTCTCCCTCTGCCCTTCTCCCCTGCTCTCTCCCCCCTCTCTAAAAAAAGGAGAAAAGGAAAGGAAAGGAGAGGAGAGGGGAGGGGAGAGGAGGGAAGGAGAGGAGAGGAGAGGAGAGGAGAAGAGAGGAGAGGAGAGGAGAGGAGAGGAGAGGAGAGGAAAAAAGAACGGGGGCGCCAGGGTGGCTCAGTTAAGCGCCCAACTTCAGTTCAGGCCACGATCTCTCAGTCCACGAGTTCAAGACCTGCACAAGCTCTGTGCTGACAGTTCAGGGCCTGGAGCCTGCTTCTGATTCTGTGTGTGTGTCTCTCTCTCTGCCTCTCCCCTGCTCACACACTGTCTCTTTCTCTCTCTCAAAAATAAATAAACATTAAAAAAAAAAAAACTGGAAGAATTACAAGATGAAAAAAAGCTCAATGTTGCCCCCCCCAGGTAGATATGAAATAAGATCAATTTTCTAGATTATCAGAGGAAAAAAGATTTTAACAGAACCAATATGGAATTATTTATCTATATTATTATATCCCATTATAGAAGGAGATGGAAAGCATAGATATTTATGGTAATAATGTTGTTTCAGAAATATTTAAGGAAAAAAAGTTCCCATCATAAAGCTTTGTCAAGTGAAAAGAAAGTATGAAGTCTAGGTCATGTTTCCGATGGTTATCTCAGCCATGATCTGGGTCCAGATGTTTTATTTCCTATGATGGCCCTATTTAATTATTGGCAGATTCAGTATTGTCACAGATGTGAGCTCCTGAAATGATGATAATGAAACCATTACATTATAGAATTGTTCTAGCTGTTCCAGTGATTTCTTCTTCTTCTCTAATGGCCTATCATGTGCTCTCCTCACAAATAAAATGTGTGCATCTGGGAGAAACTGCAGCATTTTGTGTTTGGTAATGTTTACCTTTGAGATTATTTTTATTAACTGATGGTGAATTTTCTAGAGGTTTTATGTAAATTTAAAATTGGGTAATAAAATGGTAAAACAAACCAACACATACACACACACACACACACACACACACACCACACACACACACACAAATCACAACACAGTGGATTGGAAAATTGTTTCACATACTACATCGAATTGTTGGGTGGAAGTTTGTTGAAACAAGATTGAAGGATTCAGGTCTTAGCGTTAAAGGAAAAAAACAGACATGTTTGGTTTTGGAATAGAATTCTTTTTTTTTTTAATTTTTTAAAATGTTTATTTATTTTTGAAAGAGAGAGAGAGACAGAGCACAAGCGGGGGAAGGGCAGAAAGAGAGAGAGAGAGAGGGAGAGAGGGAGAGGGAGGTAGACACAGAATCTGAAGCAGGCTCCAGGTTCTGAGCCATCAGCACAGAGCCTGATGCAGGGCTCAAACTCACGAGCCGTGAGATCATGACCTGAGCCAAAGTTGGAGGCTTAACCAACTGAGCCCCCCAGGCGCCCCTGGAATAGAATTCTAAATAAGGGCTCTAGCTACCAAGATAATTATTCCTAACTATTTCTCAACAATTTACCTTACTGTGCCAAAACATGCTTTTATTTCTCCCTGCCCTCTGTGCATCCTTTTCTTTTACAATCTGTACCCATCAAGTCTTCAAAGCCCATTTCAGCTGTTTCCAAGAGAGCTAGTCGATGTGCCGGAAATATAAATTTATTACTAAGGTTGTCATTTTATTCTCCTATTAATGAAATGCAAAAACTAAAAATAAATAAAGTGTATTCTCACTGTCCAAAAAAAGAAAAAGAAAACATTTTTTTAAATGTTAATAAAATCATTGGCAGTAATGTCAGTGGCCTCCCACTAAAATTTCACTTTGTGCCTCCTGATTACTTGGGACATCTTGGGAAAGTGCTATATTACATTGATTTTTTTTCTCATGGTAGTCCTTTATGAAATGTCATTTTATATGTCTATCTTAATTCCTAGAAAACTTCATTCTCAGGGCACCTGGGTGGCTCAGTCAGTTAAGCATCCAACTCTCGACATCAGCTCAAGTCATGACCTCATGGTTCTGAGTTCAAGCCTTGCGTCGAGCTCTGTTAATAGCATGAGATTATTGGGATTCTCTTTCTCCCTCTCTCTCTGCCCCTCACCCACTCATGCTCTCTCTCTGTCTCTCTCAAAAATGAATTTTAAAAAACTTCATTCTCTCCTGAGATAAATGTAGTGATATATTTGAAATACAATGAATATTATTAAGATTGCCATTGGTATAAGGCAAGTTCATTTATTTTTTAAAATCTATTCACACCTGAAGATCTAATGTCTGCTCATTCTTGAAATGGTTAAAAGATTGTACAATTTTCCAAAATTCATACTTTGCTTTTTATTCTCGATGTGTGCACTCTTCACAAATTGTATAAAGAAAATGTGTTCTTTGCCATTCATTGTCTCTTTGTGTATTAGACAGGGCCCTCCAGGGAACACTGAGGTTTATTAAAAGGAATTGGTTCATGCAGTTAGGGAGGCTGAGGAGTTTCACCATCCTCTATCTATAAGCTGGACACCCAGGAAAGCTGGTGGTGTCCAAGTCCAAAGGTCTGAGAGAGTCGGGGGCTGATGGTGTACTTCTCAGGTAAGGACAAGAGAAGAACAATGTCTCAGCTCAATCAATCAGGCTGAAAAGGGTCACGTTCTCTCTTCCTCTACCTTTTGTTCTATCCACTTCCTCAACAGATTGGATAATGTCCACCCACATTGGAGAAGGCAATCTGCTTTGCTGAGACCACGGATTCAACTTCTAAGGTCACAGGCAGAAACTCTCACAGACACACCCAGAAGTCACGTTGAGCTAAATATCTGGATACCCCATGATGCAGTCAAGTTGACACATACAATTAGCATTCACACTGTGTTTATACTCACATTTACACACCACTACTGTTGAGATTCCCCCTGCTTGTGATAGCGATACCATCTTCTTTTCTCCTTGTGTCTCTTCTTTTCTCCTTGTCCCCTCCAGACTATTCGGAGAGTGACTTTATTTTTTGAAATTTAAGTTGGATTACACCACTCTTTTGCTCAAAACCCTGTAATTGTTCCCCATTTCATTGTGACAAAAACCAGTCCTTACAATTGCCTTCAAGTCTCCGGATGATGTAGCCAGCTAATTTCCTCCTCTCCTCCTCCCTCTTTCCCTCTCTCTACTCCTCTTCTATGGCCTCTTTGGTATATTCGTATCCTACTTACTCCTGCTTAATGTAACCCTTGTTAGTCCTTCTGCCTATATTGCTGTTCCCAATATATTCGCTAGGCTAATTCCACAACAACGTTCTACCACGGATTTCAAAATCCATTGATGATTCTGGACGGAAACAGTTGTTAAAAGTAGAAATTGATGCAAAGCCATGATTTTATAATTCTGTCATTTCTTGCATATTTATCAGTTGGCGTCTTCCATAAAGAAGAGCCCCCCTTGGCCTCCCCCTACTCATATTTTGAGTAACATTATGGACACTAGATTCTGTTTTTAATGTAATGTTTTATCATTCATTTTTGGCTTTTTTGTCCTTGCATTTCCCTCAATTTGGCGAGCACGACCCTCTTTGACTTGATTCTTGTCCTTTTGTTAATTCTTCATCCGTTTCTGAACACTGCTTTGCTTTCAGCCCAAAAAAAAAAAAAAAGGTGGACTAGGCTTGCCGTGTGCATTCTCTGTGTCAGACCTACAATCAGCCGTTTCTCCAAGAATCTCTAGTTCACTTTAGCGAGAAATGGAGCCTCAGAGCCACTGTCTAAGGAGTAAGTGTTCTAGCCAACAGGGTGTCACTGGGTCACTGTTGTTTTTTCTTTATTCTTAAAAGCTCTTTATATTTCTTCTTTATCCATTGTATATTTTGCAAATATTTCTCTTATTTCCTCATTTGTCTTTTGTCACTGCATATAGTGTTTTAATGCAGTTATCTGGATTCTGACTTGTCATTAGTCATAGTTAAGCTCTCAGACTTGGGTTACATAAAACTCCATCTGCACGGAGCTTGAACCCGTGAACTGTGAGATCATGACCTGAGCAGAAGTCAGATGCTTAACCAACTAAGCCACCTAGGTGCCCCGCCACTTTTATATTTTTAAGGAGTTGTGCTATTTCTGAATTTTTGTTTATTCCATTTTTGTGTCTATTTTGTGCCCAAACTGCAGTATTTTAAATAGAGAGGCTTTTATGGGGCACCTGGGTGGTTCAGTTGGTTGAGCAATAGACTCCTGAATTCAGCTCAGGTCATGATCTCATGCTTTGTGAGATTCAGCCCCAAGTGGGGCTCAGTGCTGACAGCTGGGAGCCTGCTTGGAATTCCCCCCGCCTCTCATTCTCTGACCCTCCCCACCACATGTATGCTCTCTCTCTCTCAAAATAAATAAGTTTTTAAAAATACATATATACATACATACATAGGCTTCATACTTTGCTTTAATATCTGAAAGGACTATTTCCCATTCATGTTTTTTCCCCTTCTACCCAGTATTCTGTATGTTTCTTGAATACCATGTGTGTTCTAATATGTTTTTTGCAATATGAATTTCAGATGGGGTTTTTTGGCTTAAAGAAAAAATTTTGCTATTTGTATTGGGATTGTGCTAAATTTCTATGTTAACTTAAGAAAGATTGACATCCACAGACAAGGGATAGCTTTACATTTGTTCACATCCACTTTCAGAAGTGTGCTAAAGTCTTTTTCACATTGTTTTTTTTTTTTTTTTGTATACCTTGTTATGTTTATTCCCAGGACCTGTATATTATCTGTTGCTGTCATAAATGTGGTTTTCTCCTCCAACTGGCTATGTTTGTATCCACATTGATTTTATACTCATTTTCTATTCTACTGTCTCACTAAACTTGCTTTATTGTTTGCATCCTTGATTCTCTTAGATCTTTCAGATATATTACCATGTTATCTGCTAGTAGAGATAGTTTTGTGTCTTCTTTTCCAGTTGCTATGTTTCTAGTTATTTTCCTTTAAAAAAAAATTGCATTGGGCCATACTTCCAGCACAATACTGAATGGTAATGGAAATAAGTGAGACTTCTCGCCTTGTTCTTGACCTTAGTGAGAACTTCATAATGTTTCCCCACTAAGTTAGAAGCTTACTTAAGGGATAATCAGTTTATACTTTTCCAAGTGTTTTTGTTAGGAATGGATATTAAATTTTGTCAAGATCCTTGAATGCTGAAGGCATTCAGCATTATAGAGATAAATATTTTTTCTCTTTTTGATGAAAAATATAAAATAAAGTTTAAGGGACATTTAAAAATATAATGTGGAGTTTAAGAGCCATAATAAGACTACAATATATCCCTAAGGAGAGGAGATAGAAACTAGGGGACACAAAATACTTTTATAAATGTCTGAGAATTTTCCTAAAATAGTAAAAGTTACTTTACATATTTAGAAAGACCAGAATATCCTAGACATGGTTAAAAAAAGAAATCCAACACTCAGTCATGACATTGTGACATTGTTGAATTCCAAATCAAAAAGGAAGTAAAATGACAATTTCATTATGAATAAGATAAAACAAAATGAAATACCATTTCACAATCTCAAAGTGACAAAATTTAAAACGTGACAAAGACCGAGTATTGGTAAAGATGTGGAGCAATGGGAACTTATATAAACAGCTGTTGAAAGTTCAAATTTAGAATTTAGAAATAGAATTTAAAAGTGATACTTTCCAGCAAGGAAATACCCTATGACACAGAAATTCCACTTCCAGAGAAATAGTACACATATGAACAGATTTATACAAGAATAGAAAACAACATCACTTGCAATAGGGAAAAAAAGGAAATGGTTCAAGCATCTGTTTTGAAGAGAATTTCCAGTTTATATTATATTCTTAAATAACTAGATATAATATGCAGCCATGACAAAGAATGAAATAGGACTGTATTACATACAACTACGCGTATAAATACTGAAAACAGGCTTTTAAAATGTAGCAAATCACAGAATAATATATACAATATAATACATTTATATAAAGTTGAAAAACTTCCAAAATCCAACAGTATCTTATTTGGGGATGGAAAGCTATTTTAAAACAAAGCAAGGAAATGATGAACCCTAAGTTAGAGTAGAGCCTCCCTCTAGAGAGAACTTCAGGGGCAGAACGTGCTCAGGAAAGGACATCCAGGGAACTTCATAGGTATGGATACTTCTTAAGCAGGGTGGTCATGAAAAGGGGTTTATATAATAAAAATTCTTCAATGAGTACATGGACATTACCTATACTTGTAGGTGTACTATATTATAAAATAATAAATTTAGATACTTTGTAAAGGATTGTTGGATGGCAAGGTTCTTACAGTCCATTGCAACTTGTGAACATTTGGTTTGAAATACATATTTGAGCACCAAAAACCATAATACCTAGGAATAAACCCAACCAAAGAAGTGAAAAATCTATACACAGAAAACCTTAGAAAACTTATGAAAGAAATTGAAGAAGACCCCCCAAAAAAGGAAAAACACTCCATGCTCATGGATTGGAAGAACAAATATTGTTAAGATGTTGATACTACGCAAAGCAATCTACATAGTCAATGCAATTCCTATCAAAATAACACCAGCATTCTTCACAGAGCTAGAACAAGCAATCCTAAATTTGTATGGAACTACAAAAGACCCTGAATAGCCAAAGCAATCCTGAAAAAGAAAACCAAAGCCAGAGGCATCACAATTCCGGACTTCAAGCTATATTACAAAGCTGTAATCATCAAGACAGTATGGTACTGGCACAAAAACAGACAGATAGATTAATGGAACAGAATAGAGAACCCAGATATGGTCCCACAAACATATGGCCAACTAATCTTTGATAAAACAGGAAAGAATATCCAATGGAAAAAAGTCAGTCTTTTCAGTAAATGGTGCTGGAAAAACTGGACAGCAACATGCAGAAAAATGAACCTGGACCACTTACACCATACACAAAAATAAACTCAAAAGGAATGAAAGACCTAAATGTAAGACAGGAAGCCATCAAAATCTTAGAGGAGAAAACAGGCAACATCCTCTTTGACCTCGGCTGCAGCAACTTCTTACTTAACACATTTCCAGAGGCAAGGGAAACAAAAGGAAACATGAACTATTGGGACCTCATCAAGATAAAAAGCTTCTGCACAGTGAAGAAGGAAACAATCAGCAAAACTAAAAGGCAACCAATGGAATGGAAGATACTTTGCAAATGACATATCAGGTAAAGGATTAGTAGCCAAAATCTATAAAGAACTTATCAAACTCAACACTCAAAAAACAAATACTCCAGTGAATAAATGGGCAGAAGACATGAATAGACACGTCTGCAAAGAAGACATCCAGATGGCTAACAGACACATGAAAATATGTTAAACATCACTCATCATCAGGGAAATACAAATCAAAATCATAGTGAGATACTACCTCCCACCTGTCAGAATGGCTGTAATTAACAACTCTGGCAACAACAGATGTTGATGAGGATTCAAAGAAAGAAGAATTCTTTTGCACTGCTGGTGGTAATGCACTGGTGCAGCCACTCTGGAAAACAGTATGGAGGTTCCTCAAAAAATTAAAAATAGAACTACCTTATGACCCAGCAATTGCAATACTAGGTATTTATCCAATGGATACAAGAGTACTGTTTCCAAGGGGTACACGTAACCCCAATGTTTATAGCAGCACTATCAACAATAGCCAAAGTGTGGAAAAAATGTTCATCAGTTGATGAATGGAAAAATAAGATGAGGTATATATATACTAATATTCCATTCCATATATATATATATATGGAATGGAATATCACTCAGTGATCAAAAATAATGAAATGTTGCCATTTGCAACAACATGGATGGAACTAGAGGGTATTATGCTAAGTGAAATAAGTCAGTCAGAGAAAGACAAATATCATTTGACTTCACTCATATGTGGAATTTAAGATACAAAACAGATGAACATAAGGGATGGGAAGCAAAAATAATATAAAAACAGAGAGGGAGACAAACCATAAGAAACTTAAATATAGAGAACAAACTGAGGGTTGTTGGAGAGGTGTTGGGTGGGGGGATGGGCTAAACGGGCAAGGCGCATTAAGGAGGACACTTGTTGAGATGAGCACTGGTGTTATACGGAAGTGATGAATCACTAAATTCTATTTCTGAAATCATTATTACACTATATGTTAACTAATTTGGATGTAAATTAAAAATATATAAATAATAATAACATTTAAAAGATGAAATATGTATTTGGCTAATGTTCACTCAAACAGTTAGGCTCCTGCAAGAAGGTCAAATTTCTACCATGTATATGTAAATGTTTCTGAAGACAGTTATTCCCTCTATCAATTCCTTGCATTTCAGTGCTTGAGACACAACCTCAACACAGAAAGATTTACTCTAGAAAATGTGGCCTTACATTGTCATAATGGTGCTTATCTTTATTCCAGTTTTTAAAATTAAATGTATCCCTTTTTCAGTGGTAAGTTCCAGTGAATGAATGCATAATATAGCTGTAGAAACTTTCCAACACAATTTCTACAACACAATCTTTTCCATTGTCATCAGGTAATAAACCATGAGTATAATTTGGCCTCTTCACATGAAAGCAGATTCCAATGGAATATTCATTCCCTTTTCTACAAATTTTATGGCCAAATAAAAAGTTCCATATAACCAAAGTGGTAAACTATATCTTAATTTTACTTAGAAATCTATTGTGTTACAGAAAGAAGAAAGATAGGTGATAATCGAGAATGGAGTTAGGCTAACAATATCTTTAATTCAATGTTCCTTAGTCTGACAGTTGTACTGTGTTCAATATTATGTACAAACACAATTCCTCTCAAGCTCCAGAACTTTGAGTAACATAACTCCTGCTCTTAAAAAACCAAACAAACAAACAAAAAACAAAAAACAAAAAAACAAAACCCAACATTTACTTGATGTGACAATTTCTGAGCATCAGTTATTGTCAATGCTCTTATTATTTGGGGCATGGCTGCCATGCTTCAGCAGGGATGGTTACCACCATAGCAAACTCCAGCTTAAGCTCCAGAAATCAGGTATGTGGCACTTATCATGTGTACACACAAATGATGACCTGGCAATTGAGGAGGGCTACCAGAGGAGGAAGACCAGTACTCTCCCTTCCCGGTCCACTTGGCTTTTGCCTTTCAAGACTAATACGAAGGACTGATCTATTTTGGATAATAAGCAATGGTCTCTGCAAAAGAATTCCTTCGCTAGAAAACAATTAACTGAAAAACTGCATCTCCCAGAGAGAATCATTCTATAGTTCGTCCAGGTGCTTTTAATTACAGTTGTTATGTATCTCACATTTTTGGGCTTAAACCTCATTTATTGGGGGACCTGTGTGGCTGGGTCTGTTGAGTGTCCAATTCTGGATTTCGGCGTGGGTCATGATCTCACAGTTTGGGATTTTGAGCCCCACATGGGGCTCCATGCTGACAGTGCAGAGTCTGCTTGGGATTCTCTCTCTCTCTCTCTCCTTCTCTCTCTGCCCCTCTCTTGCTTGTGCTCTCTCTAAAAATAAATAAATAAAAACTTAAAAATAAATAAATAAACCTCATTTCTTTTTTAAAAAAATATTTATTTTGAGAGAGAGAGAGAGAGAGAGCACATCACATGGGCAAGGGAAGGACAAAGAGAAGAGAGAGAATCGCAAGCAAGCTCTGCACCTTTAGCGCAGAGCCCAATGTGGAGCTCAAACCTCACAAACCTTGAGATCATGACCTGAACCAAAATCAAGAGTCAGATGCTTAACTGAATGAGCTACCCACCTGCCCCCAAACCTCATTTCTTGATTCACATCTAACCCCTTAACATCTTGCTACTGGAAATATAGCTTAAGAAATTGTAAATGATATTGAATATCAGTGGGGAAGAGAGGAAAAAGAAAATGTTTGAAAGTTCTGAGAGTATTCAAAAACAACCCTCTCCCTTAGAGGATATTCTTCTCTCTCTCTCTCAGTAGTTCATGTTTCTCCACTTACATGTTAGAGGGATCAGCAATATAGCACTGTCTTTTTCCCTCAGTGGCTTCTTCTGGTTCTGTCAGTGGTTTTTTTTTTAATGTTTATTATTTATTTTTGAGAGAGAGAGAGAAACAGACAGAGCATGAGCAGGGGAGGGGCAGAGAGTGAGGAAGACATAGAATCCAAAGCAGGCCCAGGATCTGAACAGTCAGCACAGAGCCCAATGTGGGACTCGAACCCACAAATCATGAGATCATGACCTGAGCTAAAGTTGGACGCTTAACCAACTGAGCCAGCCAGGCACCCCAGTTCCTTTTTTGTTTTTTAATTTTTATTTTTTAGAGAGAGGGCATGCAAGTGGGGGAGAAGGGCAGAAGGAGAGAGAGAGAATCTTAAGCAGGCTGTACACTCAGCAGGGAGCCCAACTCAGGGCTCGATCTCACGACCCTGTTATCATGATCTGAGCCAAAATCAGGAGGTGGTCACTCAACTGACTGAGTCACCCAGGCCCCCCTGGTTCCCTCAGTGTTTTACATAAGCTTTGATCCATATTTCAGCCAGGCATATCGAAGCACACGGAACACTGTTTAGACTGTCTAAAGTTCAAATTCCATATTGTCTTATGTTTATGAATAGTTCGATGAGGGACAACTAGATATCACTGGCTTTCTATCACCAGAACTTAAAATGCCTTAAAATGTAATTTTTATTGAAAGAGGAGGAACAAGATCTCTAACAGAAAGGAAGCATATTTTTGAACACCCATTACAATGAGAGAGCAAGATTTTAGAAAGTAAAGTGATACTGAGGGGGAAAGACTGCATAAAAAATGTATTTGGTAAAGTTTGAAAGGAAGAGGGAACACATTCTGACAATTCTGGGCTTTAATCATGGAGAACCCAGGAAATATGTAGTCCTGATATTTATTGAGTATCTTTAAGGTAAGTGCTTTCTTTAAAGTTATAATTTGTTTGTGAGAGCAGTTTTCAGGGTGCCTTTTTATCATTAGTGCTTACGGTAAAAAAAAAACAAGGAAAGGAAAAACCTTTAGAGGTAAATGTTTTGAAGAAACTTGAAAACAAGTGCAATGAAGTGTGAAGTTTCATCCATTAAGGTGTGACCTCATTCACTCAGAACAATTATATATGGCACAATTTATATTAGAAAAACAATTACAGGGGCTCCTGGGTGGCTCAGTCAGTTGAGCGTCTGACTTTGGCTCAGGTCATGATCTCACAGTTAGTGAGTTCAAGCCCCACTTCAGGCTCTGTGCTGACAGCTCAGCGCCTGGAGCCTGCTTCAGATTCTATGTCTCCTCTCTCTGCCCTTCCCCTGCTCATGCTCTGTCTCTCTGTCTCTCAAAAATAAAAACATTTTAAAAAATTAGAAAAACAATTACTAATTCAAATGTGGGTTTGCACTGCACAAAAATTCTACCAAAAATGTTGAAAAAATATTCATCATTTTTATTCTGTTAATCTCTCTTCCGAAAGAGAGCTGTTTTTAGGAACAATGACTTCTTTATGATCATTATATTATAGGGACTTACTGAGTTTGGCATCACTTCCACTCATTTTCCCTGTTGTTTTTTACGTATTTTTAAAACATGAATATCTAAGCACTGGGGATTCCAAGAGAAAGAACACAGGAAATCTAACTTCTAGTTGGGGAAAGGAGAAGTGGGATCATTGAACAGACTATTACAATGGTATGTAGAAATGTTTGAATAAGCATACTGAAATGATACGCTGCTAAAGAAAAACCTAGGTCCCATAATAACAAGTCTGAACTTTATTTTAAAAGATGTGTGGAGGGGCACCTGGGTGGCTCAGTCGGTTAAGCGTCTGACTTCGGCTCAGGTCATGATCTCACAGTTCGTGAGTTCGAGCCCCACATCAGGCTCCGTGCTGACAGCTCTGAGCCTGGAGCCTGCTCCAGATTCTGTGTCTCCCTCTCTCTCTGCCCCTCGTCCATTCATGCAGTCTCTCAATCTCTCTCTCTCAAATATAAATAAACATTAAACAATTTTAAAAAAAGATGTGTGGAAAGCTCTTGTTGGATTTAAATTATAGAAATATCAGATTTCCATTTTTGTAAGATCTTCCTATCAATCCTGCTGCTCATGGGTTATAAAGCGGTTGGAAGAACCATTCGTTGTCATTCTTTTGCCCAGTCTTGCCTATCATGACCTTTGAAAGGTGACCCCCAATCATTATTCGATGAGGGTATGGTGCTCAGTTTCTTCAGTCCCCTGATGGTGACCATCTGGTTGGCATGGTGGCAGGGCAAGGCATGGATTAGGCCAGATACAGTGTCCACACAATTTAGGGCATACTTAGAATGCTCGTTCAGGAGGAGGGGACCAATATAATCAATTTGCAGTCCCTCACCAGCTGGGAATTCTGGTGAATGGCCCCAGAATCTTCTGGCAGTTGCCTTGGGCATTGTCTAGAATACACAGCACATGCTGTTGCTGCATTAACCAAGTCACCGTACTTCAAGGGCAATCTAGCACTCCTGGCCACACGCCAGCCTGGGGATGGCACTGCGATGGCCACTCTTTCTGTGCACCCGACCTACTGTATCTACAGCTTCACTCCCGAGCTAAGGTATCAGCGTCTTGCTTGCCAGGGGGTGTCGGTGCCTTCTGAGCTGGGACATGAAAAACAGTGAGGGCCACTTAGCCTTTTGCAGATGGACCCAAATGCCTTTCCACATCTCCTGACCCCCTGAAGGTTTCTTCATAATCATCCACCCCTTGGCTCCCCATTATCCAAACCCATAGGGCTCATCCTTTTAGAGCAGCACAACTATGAATGCAAAGGGTTAACAGCCGGGGCACAGGGTGATCACCAATCAGACTGCTCTGAGCTCAGCCCACCGGCTGCTATGGTTTGTTCCTGTTTCCATCCAGATGGGGTCTGTCATGGGGTGGAAGAGCGGCAGCCGTCCACGTGGACGGGTCTCCCTGACTAGACCTGTCTATATACCAGACATCAGTGAGACTTTCCTGTGCCCCCTCTTTGCAGGCTGCGGGGGTTGCCATAGAAATAGGGGCGGGGCATCTGGAGGATCCACATATCCCACAAGGCTTAGTCGTGCCCACCTTGCTAGAGACAGTGGGCTGGTGAACAGGGTGCCCCTCTGCTGCAAAGGGACATGTCACTTATTCAAAGCAGGGCTTTGAGCCACTGCAGAAGTGGGTCGATGGAACATGTTTGCAATCTACCCCTTCACAGGCAGAGACGTTCTCACCACAACACGCTGTGCCTTCGTGAGAGAGTCTTCCTGGAGGAAGACTGTGTACCCCGCTAGGAGCTGCTGCTCTATAGAAATACCCTGGGCTTCTGCCCCTTCCAGAGCTGGAACCAAAACCCTAGGGGCCCTCTCCCCTTCTGTTGTCTCTGCCCCATCCCTTCCAGACTCACAAACACATCTAACTCAAACATTGCCCTCCTTGGGAGATGCCCAGAGCTTTCGTCTGCTTCACTGGGACTTCTGTCTTCTCAAAGGTGACTTGCTGCTCTGATTCCCAGTCCCACACGTGCCCTTTCTTTACCAGGCAGTATTAGGGATGAGGGCACTGTGCAAGGTGGGGAATAAAAAGTCCTCCCAAACCTCCAAATCCCTACAAAGGCTTACACCTCTTTCACATTCTTAGGGGTTCGATAGGCTTGTGTCTTATTGATCACAGCTTCTGGGAAAACGTGGTGTCACCAGCTGGACCCCAAAACCTGACCTTTACTGCCCACCTGTTTGTACCCATCGACCTTCATCCCACAGTCTTCTTTAAGCTCTTCCTTCCACTTCATCTCTTAACTCAGGCAAATGGAAACCAAAACCACCCTTCGAGCAATGGTAACTGCCCTGACAAGACCTCTAGCCAGCCCAGGCCACCCAGCCCAGTTTGAGCAACCCCCCCAACACACGCCTCGCAGATGGACCACAGAGTTACCTCTAGAATGACCAACAATTACCTTTACCTCATTATAATACTAAAATCTCCACCCCCGGAGGAGCACAAGCCTCGTCTACATAACATACAATGTGTGTCTAAGCATGTGTCCTTAAAGGGCATGCACAGCCTTACCTCTGCCTCTCTGTATGGTGACAAGGCTTCCCTATCTAAATATTCATCCTGGGGGCACCTGGGTGGCTCAGTCCGTTAAGCATCCGACTTCGGCTCAGTTTATGATCTCACGGTACATGAGTTAGAGCCTTACATTGGGCTCTGCGTTGACACCACAGAGCCTGCTTGGGATTCTCTCTCTCCCTCTCTCCCTCTCTGTGTCCCTCCTGTGCTTGCTTCTCTCTCTCTCTCTCTCTCTCAAAATAAATAAAGATTAAATAAATAAATAAATAAATAAATAAATATTCATCCTTACCCTAAATAAAAGGAACCCATTCACCCTTGCTTTGGGAGTCACAGCTTTGAAAGTTTTTCCCTGTAATCTCATTTGCTGCAAATAAAGTTTACTTTGTGTGACACCCCCACCTCCTAGATCTGTGACTCACCGAGGAGCAAATTCAAATTGGTTCAGTTACCAACACACTTGCTGGGCCTTACCCAACAAGGCACCTTCCAAAAGCTTTACAGCGGTGCCCGAGCCTTGAATTCTCTGTGGGTCCCCCACCCATGCTCTCCCTGCAGACTCTCCAGCAAAGCCTGCAGAGCGTCCTGCGACAGAGACAGGTCTTCCCATGTTAACACTGTATCATCGATGTAACAGGCCCATTGTACTGATGTGGGGAAGGAGAACAGGGACAGGTCCCAGCTACCTTCCCAAGACATACTATCAGGCTATGCAGGCAGCCCTGGGGGAGCACTTGAGAGGTCTGTCATTGTCCCTCCCACATGAAGGCAAATCGATTTTGTTAACAGACACCTGTACTTGTCAAAGTCCTTTCCGTGAATCTCCCTGAAGGTGAAGCTCTTATGCAGGAACACTTTTTTGCCAAAGCATCAGAGAAAAACAATAACTGCAAGTGACAAGACTTAAAATTAACAAGGGAGGGGCGCCTGGGTGGCTCGTTGGTTGAGCATCCCACCTTGGCTCAGGTCATGATCTCACAGTTTGTGGGTTCGAGCCCTGTGTCGGGCTCTGTGCTGACAGCTCAGAGCCTGGAGCCTGTCTTCGGATTCTGTGTCTCCCTCTCTCTCTGACCCTCCCCTGCTCGCGCTGTCTCTCTCTGTCTCTCAAAAATAAATAAAAAACATAAAAAAAAATTAAAAAAAAAAAAGACACACCAAGGACAGATGGAAGGTCTTTTACTTGCCATATTCTTCTCATACTGTTAACCCTAAAAATACTACTTTTATAATTTGGAAAAAGTAATAAAACAAAGGATAAAAACATACATATTTTGGCTGGTAAGATGCTAATCATTAACTCTTAATATTCACAAATTGTGTATTCATAAAATTATAAACATAATTGTTTTTTGATATTAGTTATTGCTGATTGATCATAATTAATAAATAACTGACTATAGTCATTATGATTCATCATTTAATAATTCACTTAACTCATCCATTATATAATTTCTTTTTATAGGTCAAAAGCCATTGCTGATAAGACACATGCTAAATATGTATATATTTTATAATATATACATTTTTAATTTTTAAACATTCTTCAATAAATCTATATAACTGTAAAATAGAAGGTGCAGAGGAAGTTGAGCAATACACTGAAACAACAAAAAGTCCCTTTGAGAACAAAGATATTTTCTAACATGTGAAAAGTCTGTGAGTCATTGGTGTGGGGATTACCAAGTCTCTTATATATATATATATATATATAACTAATGCCTCCTGACACCTGTGACTTTTAATCAGTAGAGGCCAGCTGGATCTTGTTCTTCGGTATTTTTTTAAGGAATAGAGTGGAACATTATTATAGGTAACTAACCTTCCAGAGAACTCTGCGTTTTTATTTTAACGTCTAATTGAAATTGCTTCTTCTGACGTTCAAATTCATTTCTCCTTTTATAGGTCACATTATAAAAGAAAAATTCCCGAATAACTGTGAAAGAATAGAATGAAATTACCTACTGAGTTTCGAAGGTTCCAGAAGCTGTATTGTAACAGAAGGAACGGAGCTGAATTGCAAAGTAGTCCTACCATGTAAGGTGTAAGGGGGCTCAACAGGAGCAGAAGTATGAGATCACTTGGACAGAAGGGATATAAACCCACAATACAATGTACTCAGCACAACATAAATCCAGAATGTTCAAGAGATGCAAGCAAAGAAGGAAGAAACAAACATGAGCTATGAAAAGAAACTCACATGGCTAAGTTATAAATGCATACACTAAGTGCCCAGCTTTGTGCCGAGTGTGAAGATTTGGGTTGTCCTCCTTCCCACCGACAAATGTGTGACAGTAAGGCTCAGAAGTGAAATTGGGAGTGCAGAGGTGGGCCCCACAAATATCAGAGACAAACTGAGGGATGAGTGAGGCCTGGAAGAAAGTAGAGAATTTTTTTAAGTAGGCTTCACATTCAGCAGGGAGCCCAATGCGGGGCTTGAACTTCCCCTACCGACCGTGAGATCAAGCCCTGAGCTGAGATCAAGAGTCGGACGCTTAACTGACTGAGCCACCTCTGTGCCCCAAATAGAGAAATTTTATCCACCAAAAGAAAACAATATTTTTAAGCCCCTGATATTTCCCCACAGTCAGCCCATTTCTGTTGATACTTACCAATTCATCATTTCCCCATTTTGTTGTTTCCTAAAGTGAGGAGACTTGTTGCCCGGTAAACTCCCTCATCCTCCTTATGCAAGAAAGGAAACCCTGACTGAAACACAAAGCCACAGAACAAATTAATATTATTATGTCTTAGGGCTGAACTTCCTAAAAAAAAACAGAAAAGGATTCATTTTCCTTGGATCTTGGTGACAAAGTACTCCTGGACTCAGAAACTGACGAGAGAAGGAGAGAGAGAGAATGAATTCATCCCAACCATCTACATCACAAGGCACAGGTAAAATTTGCAACTCTCCCTTTCTTTCATAGATCTTTTGGGGGGGGGGAAGCGGTGATAAACATGTTGAGGGGTAGGACAATAGAAAAGTGTCCACTAAAGTAAAAGAAGGGAGACAGTGACAGAATGCAAGGGAAAGAACAGACAGTGGTCAGGAGACACTACGTTGGCCTGAGGATTGCTGGGCTGGATTATAGAGAGAACGGAATCAGACTGCTGTTCCCACCCTTTCCCCATGTTGCGTTGGGCAAGTCACCTCAGTTCTCTGGAACTCAATTTCCCTGTCTGTAAAATGTTTATGGGGTGGGAGGGAGAGAGGAACTACAAGATGATTGCTCACATTTTATATGAATGAGTTTACAAAGGGCTTGCAAGGGAAATGAGACCAGAAAGAAGAGGGCAGGAGACAAGAAAAACAGAGAGGGTGAGAGGGAAAAAGGGAAAGACAAAGATAAAATGCATGAGAAGGGGGCAAGCCTGGGAGACTTAAGAAGGAAAAATAGCACATCTGTCTCAGTTCACGAGTCTTAGGATCAGCAATGGCTTCTTCTAGGGCTTCTAAAAGCTGGTTCCCAGACCAGGAACTTACTGACCCCATAACAGCTCTAAGGAACTGTTAACTCTAGAGGTGAGGTCTCATCATTGGTGTTGAAACAAACTCTCCAAATGCTTTTGATGCATGTTGAAGTCTGAGAATTACTCCATAGAGACAGCCCAAGTGGAAGGAAATAAGTAAAGTCGAATAAGAATCTCTTTCGTAGCTTGCTTAGGGAAGATTGGCCATGTTTGCGTATTTCTTTCTACAGAGAAAGGACGCTTCTCTTCCCAAAGGCTCTTATGGACAGTTGCTGGGGTCTCCATTCTACTGCTCAGTGTCTGTTTTATCACCAGATGTGTTGGTGAGTTCTAAAGGTCAAGTTTAATCTCCCTGGTGAATATATTAAGAGTAAAATCTTTCTTGTTGCCTGTGGGTTCTGTTCTCCCCCAAAGGGTATTCCTGTTCCACTTTCTTCCTTATTGACCTCCAAGTTATTAGAACCCCAACTAGTACAGAACAGTTACCAAATTTCAGGGACCTCTGACATGTTTTTCATGATAGACATTTTTCATCTCCTTGGTGGCCTTGAGTCCTCACCTTTGTACTTCTATCATTAGTGGAAACTTCTCCATGCGAACCTAGCCAGAGACGTGACAAATTGCTTTTTGGAACAAGGGTAGGGAGGGCTGGCATAAGAGAAAGTGAAAGCATATTTGTTTTCCCTGGGTCTTTGGACCTGAAATAAAGTATATGTATCTTCATAAATCATGAAAACCGTGGAATGTGAATTTCCTCTCTTTCTTTGAGTAAGTAAATCTCAGTGCCTCTCCATGTAGAAGGACAAATAGTAAAAAAAGATATCATGATGATTTTTGGTACTTTTGTTACAATTACAAAAATGATAAGCTTAATTTTTTTTATCAAGGATAATGAACATAAACTCTTCCCCTTTCCTTATAGTGACATATCATAGCTTTCAACTCTGTGATGAGAAAAAGTTCCAGCCATACGAGGATTTCATGGACTTCTTCTGCTACAGAGATGGATCGGGTATAATAGTCCTCAAATTTGAACATCAAAATTTACATATCAACACTTTGTGGCTTCTAGCTTGATTTGGAGACAAGTAAAGTAGTCAGATGATGTAGTTTCTCAAAAACAAAATGTAAAATCTTGCCTGTACTATCAAAGACTGATGAGGAATTAGTAAGAAGACAGGTCTACAACTTTGAAAATGCGATATCGCATTGGGCAGGAAATCCTGGGGATGTTATAAGAAACTTTCAGAAGAAATTTGAGGTATGTCTGAACAGAAAATCTAGAAGTGGAAGGTATTATCTCCAGGAGTGCACTTTCTTTTCATTTCTCACTTGCTTCCCAATGAGGTGAAGGAGAAAAATATATAGAATATAAGTCTTTGAAGTTTATTAAAAAGAAATAGTCCAGTGTTTCTCAATTTAATGGTGAGGAAATTATGGTCCAGAGGAGTGTCTTGTAGCATTTTGCTAAGACTTGGAACAAAACTATACATATAAGAACATAGGGAGTATATTTCTGAGATATCTCCAAATTTCCTATTCTGTATAAGTCTAAAAAGTTTAGCCCATCTCTACAACCAGTTTGGAGATTTTGTTGAGGGCATATTGCTTAGGCAACATGAGAAATGGTTGCTTAGAGGTCACTCAGATAAAATGCAGAACTTTCTCTGACCTTGGCCTTCTAAGAATAGTTAATGGGACTCCATATTAATAGCATAACTGAGATAGATTGTATGTATGACTGCATTTATTTACACATTTAGAAAATAAGGATTATGTCTCAGGGCGCCTGGGTGGCTCAGTCAATTAAACCTCTGACTTCGGCCGAGGTTATGATCTCATAGTTCATGGGTTTGAGTCCTACATCGGCTCTGTGCTGACAGCTTAGAGCCTGGAGCCTGCTTCAGATTCTGTGTCTCCCTCCCTTTCTGTCCCTTCCCCACTCGTGCTCTGTCTCTCAAAAATAAATAAACATTAAAAAATTTTTTAATTTAGAAAATAAGGATTATATCTCAAAAAAACAAGAGAATTGCTATTTGTGTTTATTGACATAGGATTTCTCTAATGTCTTAGCTAGTAAGATAGGGAGTGAGCAAGAACAAGGGGTTCCAAGGTACCAGTCAGAAGACTGGTAATGATGAACTTCATGAGGCCAGATGAAGCTTTCTGTTTCCTTACTTAGTTGATACATGACACTCATGGAAACTTCTGTCCTCCTAGGTTCAGTCAAGAATTGCTGTCCATCGAACTGGGTCCATTTTCAATCTAGCTGCTATTTATTTTCTACTAACACCATGTCCTGGGCATCAAGTGTAAAAAACTGCTCAAACTTGGGAGCGCATCTGGTTGTTATCAACACACAAGAGGAGCAGGTAGTTGGAGCACAGCCACCTCTAGTGTCGATGTAACATTCTTCGCAGGATCTATCCCTCTTCCCATACATGTATACGCTGTTTGGTCCACAATGACTATTGTTAAATGAATGTTTTAAAATGCATGCTGTTCCTACTATGTCTAGAAGTTGATGCCTACCCTATTTTACTGTCATCACTAGAAGAACCTAAGGGGGAAAGAAGAGGAATTTCCATGTTCAATTCCTTTATTACCAAGACAGGAAAAAGGGGGTAGGGGCGCTGAGAGTTCATTGTAGAATGACTATTGTGTTGATGAACACATCATACGATTATGTCTGTTATCTTTAAGCTGTGATTAATAATCTTTCATGCAGGATATATACAGTAGCTTTTGCTACAAATAACAGTAGGTCAACTTTGATGAGTTATTGAGAAACTCTTTCTCTGTTAAAGATTCTTTTTTGTTGGTTTAGTTCTATGTTCTGTATATTTTTACCACAATAAAAACAATCAGGAGATGCTCCTCCATGATCTTACAATTTCAGAGCCACTTCTTTGTCACCTATAATCTATATCCTACTTTATCTCTTTTAATAACAATTACCTTCAACGTTTGTTCAAAATTGAAATGATTGATCTACCTTTTTTTTTCCATTGTGTTGCTCCTCTAGGAATTTCTTTTCTACTCGAAACCTAAAAGGAGAGAGTTTTATATTGGACTGACAGACCAGGTGACCGAGGGTCGGTGGCAATGGGTAGATGGCACACCTTTCACAGAATCTCTGAGGTAATTTCCTTCTTGCAGGACAATTTTAACACTATCTCAAGTCCCAAAGTTAGACCATTGTTGAGGGGAGTTCTCAGAACCTCCTTCTGTCCCATGAGCTATTTTCAGGTCAATCCTTGGTGATTTTACATGCAAGAAGATAGTCGAAGGAAGTATGAGGACCCATCCCGCTTCCTGAGACCATCTGAAGAATAAAGGGGAAATAACAGACGAAAATGAAGAGGGAATTAGAACCGAAGACTAATTCATTGGAAATGCAGCAGAGGCAAGGAGTGAAATTCAGTCTTGTGCCCTAAACTAGTAAATGTGACAAGAAACAGTGATTTGAAAAAGCCAGTTTATGGAGTGAAAGCGGGGACTCACTCCCTTGATAATGTCTCTTTTCTCTTTGATAGTGACCTTACATCACTAGAGCACAGCCCTTTGGAGTTTTCATAGTTTTGATCTCATTAATTATTTCATTTTACCTAAATTACACCTTTCTGAGACACACCAATATTATTAATCTTCATTTAGCATTTGAGGAAACCAAAGGTCAGGAAGATTAAGTCAGTTCTAAGAGCACAGCCACCATGCACTGAGATTTTAGAAAGTTGCTTCACTATAGCACTGTAACACCACAAAAGAGGCACCTACGTTAATACAAACTCAGTGCAGAATAAAGGGACCCAAACGTAAGATGAGACACAAGCGTGAAGGAAACAAATTCATGAGTATCAGTGCTTCCCATAACTTCTCATTGTAGGTTTACTGCCATGAGAAAGCACGACAGACTAGAAAGAAAGTCAGGAATATCCAGTTGGGCTTCACCACCCATAAACTCTAAGATGTAGACAAATGGTTTGGCTTTCCTCGGATTCCTTTTGTTCATCGATAAAATGGAAGCTATAATGCCTGACTAACAAAATGGTTGCGAAGTCACACAACACAAATGTAATTGGCCTAGCATCTTAGGTCACTTGGCTTCCTGTCGCTGGGATTTTAAGTCCCCCGCGTTTGCTCTCTTTCAGCTTCTGGGACGAAGGGGAGCCCAATAATATAGTAACAGTGGAGGACTGTGCCACTATACGAGATTCTTCAAACCCGAGGAAAAATTGGAATGATGTGCCCTGTTTCTTCAATATGTTTCGGATTTGTGAAATGCCTGAAATAAGGGCTTTGAATAACCAAAAAATCCTTTAGGAACAGAAGGCACAACTGAAATGCATAAATACAGAGGAACAAGAGCGTGAACATGACACCAACATGAGAAAAGTGTGCACAGCACTTTATAAAAACTACATAGGGACTTCATCAGGACTTTGTTGCTCTTGATATAAATAAAATAAGTTTTGGGGCCTATGGGTGGCTCAGTTGGTTAAGCGTTAGACTTCGACTCAGGTCAAGATCTCACAGTTCTTGAGTTTGAGCCCCGCGTCAGGTTCTGTGCTAACAGCTCAGAGCCTGGAGCCTGCTTGGGATTCTGTGTCTCCCTCTCTCTCTGCCACTCCCCTGCTCACATTCTCTCTCCAACTCTATCAAAAATAAATAAACATTAAAGAAAATTTTAAAAAAAGATTTTAAATAAAATAAGTAGCTTGAATTTTATAATTTGTGATCCTGATTGACATGTATTTTTCTCTATTTTAGTCTCAGGACTTTCTCTAAATTTACCAACCAATTCTCTAACAAATGCTGGGAAAAATAAAGAATACTCCTTTTGGTACATTTGCTTTGTTTGTGAATATTTATATGAAAATATAGAGACACACAGCAAGTACAGAGCCCAACAAAGAAGAGGATTTTTTTTTCTTTGCATTTTATTGTGTTTATTTTGTATGTCAAAGATTAATTATAACAGAGGCTTAACTGTAATTCCAAATAACAAAGCCATATCCATAAGTCAGGTAAGGGTGACTCAGAATCCCATCAACTAATCACATTAGCTAGTTATCATTAACCCCATAGCTGGCATAATGCTGACAAAGCTTGTAGTTGTCACAGAGATCAACTCAATGAACCAATTTATTTTTAAGATATAGACAAACCATTGATTTTAAAACCTACCTCATTGGACTCACCTCTATGAAAGCTATCCAGTGTTATATTATTAAATGGATATATGTGAAATCTCCAAGAAAAAATATTAATAACTTTTATAAAATAGATCATAAACTTGCAATGAAGCAGAAACACCTTTATATTTTCCTATCGGATATCAAAATATTTCCAAATACCAAAGGGTTTATAATTTCATTAGCATCCTGAGAAAAATAGCCCTACTAGGAATAAAACTCAAAATATCTATATAGAAGATTTCTTTTAAAAAAAATTAAATTCAAGTTAGTTACCATATAGGGTAATAATGATTTCAAGAATAGAATTTAATGATTCATCTCTTACATATAATACCCAGCGCTCATCCCAACAAGTGTCCTCCTTAATGCCCATCATTCACTTAGCTCATCCCCCCCTCCAATATCCCACCAGCAACCTTCAGTTTGTTCTGTGTTTAAGAGTCTCTTACAGGGGCGCCTGGGTGGCTCAGTTGGATAAGCGTCTGACTTCGGCTCAGATCATGATCTCACGGTTCGTGGGTTTGAGCCCCGCATCAGGCTCTGTGCTGACAGCTAGGAGCGTGGAACCTGCTTCAGATTCTGTGTCTCCCTCTCTCTCTGCCCCTCCCCCACTCATGCTCTGTTTCTCTCTGTCTCAATAATAAATAAAAACATAAAAAATTTTTTTTAAAAGTCTCTTATGGTTTGACTCCCTCTCTGTTTTTATATTATTTTTGCTTTTCCCTTCCCCTACATTCATCTGTTTTGTATCTTTAATGCCACACATGAGTGAAATCATATATTTGTCTTTGACTTATTTTGCTTAGCATAATACACTCTATCCCATCCTTGTTTTTGCAAATGGCAAGATTTCATTCTTTTTGATCACTGAGTAATATTCCATTGTATAGATATACCACCTAAAGAAGAGGATTTTCAAAGCACTTTTGAACAATCCCCTGAATTCAGGCTCTGTGTCAATTCTCCTTTCTGGCTCCTGGAAAGTCTGCCTTCTCTTCTTGATTTCATACTGTTTTCACCCCTGCCAGAGCATGTATCCTCACCGTGCTTTCCCATACAACCAATAAGAAACTTCTTCAAGTCATGAAACTTATTCTTACTCCAAACGTGGGCTTTCTGGCTAAAGACTTTTATTGCACCTCATTAGGGAAACACTAGGCTAACCTTCAGCTCTAAACAGACTGTTATTTCGTCTGTTCGTCTCAAGGGCTCCCTTTGCTCTTTATTCTCTTCCACTGAATAACTGAACCTCACTTGGATTTGTGGCTATCACTCAGCTAGGGCCAGGGTCCAACAGCTAAATTGTTCTAAGAGAACATTCAACTTGACAATTTCCTATCTCAAGCCTATCCACAAATTGCACAATATTTTAATCAATGCTGATAAGGTGATTCAAGAATATTTAAATAACGTGGCACCTTGAATAACCACGCTTCTTGCACACAGCACCATAGAGAGACCCTCAAAATTCATACACTGAAATTAATGTGTAATCATTAGATGGGAAAATTCAACTGGATAAGTGACGATAATATATAGTAAAATCTTGGATTGAGAGTAACTTGTTCTGTGAGTGTTCCACAAGATGAGCGAGTATTTCTAATAAATTTTAACTTGATAAAAGAGCAATGTCTTGCAATACGAGTAGTGTGTGACACCGAATGTCATAGGATCACAACTGAGCCAATGGTTCTTCTCTCTCTCTCTCTCTCTCTCTCTCTCGCTGCAGGATTATGGGTGGTCATCTCCCATGTTCAGATGTTCAGTCTCAGACTGTGGTGTCTGGCAGAAATCAGTGATTTTTCAGAATGTTGGAAGGTGCCCACAACAGGCACTAGTGTATTTTTTGTCACTGCAAAGCATGTATGGACAGTCCTTTGCTTTTCTATACAAGAGTAAGTTTAGGAATGTTTTGCTTCATTCTAGGTCAGGCTGCCTGCAGATATAGACCCTTTCCTCTGCTGCCTTACTGCCAGTTACATTAAGTACAGTATATGGCAAGAGTTTATCAATACTGTACTGAAGTCAACATCCGTGCGAGTGTATACAATGGCCCCCACACAGAAAAAGATTTCATTAAGCCAATAAAAGGCAGCAATTCCATTAGTGATAGTGAAAGTTGCCCTATAGAATAACCCTCCTGTCTCTTGTCTCCCTCACACCAGCCATGAAGGTTTTCAAAGGTAAGAGCAGGTTAATTTGTTTATTTTTCTTTATACTTTATATTTTCTTTGTTATTTTGTATTATATTACAGTATTGGAATCATTTTTATATGAATATTTTGGGGGTGTGGAATGAATCATCTGAGTTTCCGTTATTTTTTATGGGGAAATTCACTTTGATATACAAATGCTTTGGGTTACAAGCATGTTTCTGGAATGAATTATGTTTGCAACCCAAGGTTTAGCTATATTAGTTTAGCTATATTAGTTTTCCTTAAAATGTTTATTCCTCTTAGATATATGTGACAATATGTAGTTTTGTTGATTTTTATTATATAAAGAAAATATTTTGTCACTTAAAATTTATTTCAGATTATGATAAACCAATATAATGAAACACGATTTACTTATATGGAACAAGGTATAAAACATTTTACAAACTATATTTTTAAGTAAAAAATGTAAGATGTTTTCCCCAAAAAACAAATAATCCAATTTAAAAGTGGGCAGAAGACATGAACAGACATTTCTCCAAAGGCATCCAGATGGCTAACAGACACATGAAAAGATGCTCAACATCACTGATCATCACAGAAGTGCAAATCAAAACCACAATGAGATAGCACCTCATACCTGTCAGAATGGCTAAAATAAAAAACACAAGAAACAAGTGTTGGGGAGGATGTGGAGAAAAAGGAACCCTCCTGCATTCATTGGTGGGGATGAAAACTGGTGCAGCCATTGTGGAAGACAATATGGAGGTTCCTCAAAAAGTTAAAAATAGAACTATCTTCTGATCCAGTAACTGCACTACGAGATATTTACTCCAAGGGTACAAAAATACTAATTCAGAGGAATACATGCACCCCAATGTGTATAGGAGCATTATCTACAATAGCCAAATGATGGAAGCTTAAAGAAGATGTGGTGTACATACAACGGAATATTATTCAATCATAAAAAAGACTGAAATCTTGCCATTTGCAACAACATGGATGGAGCTAGACAGTATAATGCTAAGTGAAATAAGTCAATCAGAGAAAGACAAATACCACATGATCCCACTCATAGATGGAATTTATGAAACAAAACAAAGGAGCAAAGGAAAAAAAGAGAGAGACAAAGCAAGAAACAGACTCTTAACTATAGAGAACAAACTGATGGTTACCAGAGGGGTGGTGGGTGAGGAAAAGGAGGAAATAGGTGATGGGGATCAAAGAGTTCACCTATCATGATGAAAACAAGCAAAACAAACAAACAAACAAACAAACAAAAGAAACCCTTAGATTAGTGGGGAAAAAATTGCAAGATGTTTAAGACAATGTAGATAATGTTGCTATTGGTATAAAAACAGTAGGTTGTATATGTATATACATTGATATAACACATAAAACACACAGAAATACATATAAGAAACTGATAATCATATTATAATCATAATTACTCTGAAGAGGCATTTAAGGGACTGGATTCAGGGTGGAATATGTAACTGATACTTTTATTTACATTTTTACTGTTTGCTATATATATATATATATACACATATATCAAAGACAAAAGCAGTATTTAATGTTTTAAGCGTTTCAAATTTCTAGGACTATCACAATGCCTTAAAAAATTTTGCACTATATTTTATGAAATTACTATCTATCGAGTGTCTTAAAGAAATTATGAGGAAGAGAAGTGACATGAGAGTTGGGAATAGATTGAAAGGGCCCGAGGCTGGAAACAGGGAGAAGGCCATTGCAATAATCCAGGTAAGAAAGATGATCTGTGCTGGTCACCATGTGGAGGTAATGAAAAATAATCAGACTGTGAGAAAATAGATTAAGGATATAGATGCTGCTTTCTGCCTGTGGACGCCGCCAAGTAAGCCTCGTTAAAGTCTCCCCTCCCACCGCCGTCATGTCTAAGTCAGAGTCTCCCAAAGAGCCTGAACAGCTGCGGAAGCTTTTCATCTGAGGTTTGAGTTTTGAAACAACCGTTGAGAGTCTGAGGAGCCATTTTGAGCAATGAGGAATGCTTACAGAGTGTGTGGTAATGAGAGATCCAAACATCAAGTGCTCCAGAGGCTTTGGGTTTGTCACCTATGCCACTGTGGATGAGGTGGATGCAGCCATGAATGCAAGGCCACACAAGGTGGATGGAAGAGTTGTAGAACCAAAGAGGTCTCCAGAGAAAATTCTCAAAGACCCCGTGCCCACTTAACTGTGAAAAAGATTTTTGTCGGTGGCATTAAAGAAGACACTGAAGAACACCATCTAAGAGATTATTTTGAACAGTATGGGAAAATTGAAGTGATTGAAATCATGACTGACCGAGGAAATGGCAAAAAGAGAGGCTTTGCTTTTGTAACATTTGATGACCATGACTCTGTAGACAAGATTGTCATTCAAAAATACCATACGGCGAATGGCCACAACTGTGAAGTAAGGAAGGCTCTATCTAAACAAGAGATGGCTAGTGCTTCCTCCAGCCAAAGAGGTCGAAGTTGTTCTGGAAACTTCGGTGGTGGTCGTGGAGGTGGTTTTGGTGGGAATGACAACTTTAGTCATGGAGGAAACTTCAGTGGGTCTGGTGGCTTTGGTGGCAGTCGAGGTGGTGGTGGATATGGTGGCAGTAGGGATGGCTATAATGGATTTGGTAATGATGGAAGCAACTTTGGAGGCGGTGGAAGCTATAATGATTTTGGCAATTACAACAATCTTCAAATTTTGGACCCATGAAAGGAGGAAATTTTGGAGGCAGAAGCTCTGGCCCCTATGGTAGTGGAGGCCAATACTTTGCCAAACCATGAAACCAAGGTGGCTATGGCAGTTCCAGCAGCAGCAGTAGCTATGGCAGTGGCAGGTTTTAATTACTGCCAGAAAACAAAGCTTAGCAGGAGAGGAGAGCCAGAGAAGTGACAGGGAAGCTACAGGTTACAACAGATTTGTGAACTCATCCAAGCCACAGTGGTGGCAGGGACTAGCTGCAACAAAGAAGACATGTTTTAGATAATACTCATGTGTATGGGCAAAAAACTCGAGGACTATATTTGTGACTAATTGTATAACAGGTTATTTTAGTTTCTGTTCTGTGGAAAGTGGAAAGCATTCCAACAAAGGGTTTTAATGTAGATTTTTTTTTTGCACCCATGCTGTTGATTGCTAAATGTAATAGTCTGATCATGATGCTGAATAAATGTGTCTTTTTAAAAAAAAAAAAAGGATATAGATGCTGACACAGATATATAAAATCACATGGAGAGCACATTTTATTGACAACTGAATCTCTTCCTATATAAGATATAGAAAATGGATAATATTAATTATACAAAGCCTTTTAGTATTTACATAAAATTATTTCAACAAGGTCTGTAGATTTTGTACTATGTAATTAGTGACTATGGCAAACAATTAAAATCACTTAGCACTACTTCAGTTAAAAGTATCAGCTTTGAATGCAGACACACACACACACACACACACACACACACACAATTAATCAAACACTAATCTTCCAAATGCAGAAAATCACTAAGTAATTTACAAAACAAATACTGCTTTTAAAAATAGCGTTAAGGCAGTTAGGTTAAAAAGCTATTGCGTGGCGCTCCTGGATGGCTCAGTCAGTTGAGTGGTTGAGCATGTGACTCTTGATTTTGGCTCAGGTCATGATCTCATGTTTGTGAGATGGAGCCCCATATGGGGCTCTGCACTGGCAGAATGGACCCTACTTGGGATTCTCTCTCTCCCTCTCTCTTTGCTCCTCCCCTGCTCATGCTCACTCTCTCTCTCTCTCTCTCTCCCCTCTCTCAAAATAAAATAAACTTAAAAAAAGCCATCGCTTGAAATTGTTTAGCTTAGATTCAGGAAACACTGGCAAACTGAGAATTTTAAGAAAGACCACCATATTTTGGATAGGACTACTTCACAGTTAACACTAGTGACATCATAAAAGTGTCATTTCATGTTGTTAAGACAATGACTTCCTTGCTAGTTTGGACTCTGGCTTTATAGCTCTAAAAAGACATGCCAACATAAATGGGCTGAAAATATGGTTTTTTTTCTGATTCAAATTAAAAAATGTAGAAACACTAATACGATGTTAGAACTTTCATCGATTAGTCAAGAGGCCAAATCACCCCAGTAACTTTCCTGAAATACCAAAGGTAATACAGTTTGCCTCTCATGCAAGGTAGTTCTGGGCCCCAGTCCTGTTTCTCTCATGACCTAGCAGTGTTTAAGTTGAGCTCTCTGGCTTCCCACAGGTTCTGTTTCTTCAGCTACAGAGTTGAAGGAGTTTGGCTATGGTGGCCTATGAGGGACTTATCCACTTGAAAAGAAATTAAGTCAGCTTGGGACTCCCTGCTTTGGGAAGCCATGTAAGGTAGAGTAAGAAGTAAATTTTTTTTAAGGTAGATAGACTTTCTTTTTTTCTATCTTGGCAATACTACCATTCAGAACATCTACACTACCGTTCAGAAAATATTTTGCTCATGGAATGTCAATCTAATGACTGATACTCTTAAAAAGTCTGGGTATGAGGCACTGAACAACAAAAATGTTGTTTAAAAACTTGAAAGGTTTGTCATATTTGGGGTAAAAAAAAAAAATGGCACGCCTCTACCAGTTAGAATGCCCTGCCTTTGAATTTTTAGAGCTAAGAATCTGAGTAGAGGAGAACAATGACTAAGATATCACATCATTTGAGCCATTCTGTTTGATATATAATCGATGCTCACCAATTGAAAAGGAAATGCTTTGATACACTATCAAGAAAGCAAAGTTAATAAAAATGGATTCTCACAGAAAAGGTGATTCCTGCCCCCAAACCACACCAAAACACATTGTCTCGAATGAATAGAACAAAAATAAGTAAGGCCCTCATAACTGAAAACGGTTCTATTTCCTCAGCATGTTGTCACTCCTCCCATGGTGCAGGTACATGTTGCCCTAGTCTAATTGGTTCTTCTTTTCTGTCGCCATCACCAGGACTCCTCTGGAAGTTTCTAGCTGAATGCTATTCCAGGTAACTTACAAATCCTTCTTGTCTCCAAGTTACAAGGAAAGTCATTCCAGGCCCATTTGTCTTGGACATTAACAAGGACAACACAGTTTTCTACTTGATAGTTGTTGGGTTCACCTTCATGCCAGAATCTAAAATGAAAAAAATATATATATATATACGTATATATTTATATGCATATTTGTGCGTGTATGCGCGTGTATAGATCAGGAGGCATGCAGAGAAAATGCCTCTGGTGAAAAATTTAGAGCTGCCCTCTCTCTAATAGAAATATTGTAGCTTATTCGGGAGGAGGTTCCTCATACATCATGCTCTACTCTGAGGGAGCATGTCGATATCGGTCTGCTTCGGCCCAAATGAATTCTCCTTGCTATCTTCTCATCTTTGGCTAGAAAGTTTTCACCCCCAGTCAATATACTCACGAAATTTTTGGGTCAAACGGTGTCTCGTCCACCCAGGACCACTGGCCTTCGTGGTTCTCATCTGTAAGTCCCAGGAAATATGAAAAGCGTCTATCCAACAACTGAACAATAAAGTTCTGCATAAAAATGTAAACTTTTGTAAGTATATTTGCATTTGTCATTTCCTCACTGTTACGGCAGGAAAAGTGGGGCAAGGTCAGGTGGATTACTCGCTAAGCACAGAAGCTGTTGTCAGACAGGTCTGCTTTCAATCCTGCCTCTGCCCATATATTGTGCCATGTTTGCAAGTGCTTTACCCTCACCAAACTCAAGATTTCTCGTCTCCAAAATGGACGACTCTAGCACTGCACAGAGTTACTGTGAAGATTGAGATCATCCTTGCAAATCACTTAGCACAATGCTTAACGGGATCGGATTTTTTTTAACCTTTTGTTTTTAAAAGGGCCTCTTTCATTGCTTGTCTATTAAATTAAGTTCCATTTTATTCAAAGGGTGAGTGAACCTGTAGATTGCAAAGCCACGGGAACAGAATTCTCCAGGAAACCCCCCTCCCAAAGAAAAGAGTCAAATAGGAGTTATGGTACATCAATGGAAGTATATTACATGAGGAAATAAATTTGTTTTTAAAAAACTGAATTAAACCTAAGAATTGTTTTTTATTTAGAATTACAACCATACAGCTGAATTATTTTTCCTAGGCTTCATCCTGAGCAGCTATTTCAGTCTTGATTAACCATTCATTTATTCACTTACTCGCCAAACGTGTATCGGGTCCTACCCAGTGTGCCTAGCGCTGTGCAAGACTTTGGAGATGCAGAGATGAGGAAAGTATGGCCCCAGCCCTCTACAAAGCAGAGTCATTGGAAGAGACGGGGCAGTGAACGGATAACCTCCCGGTTAACACTAGGGAAGCAAGAGCCATGATCACACAATACACAAAGTACCACGGAAGTATCTCCACACTAGAACGGGGAGGAAGGAGTAGGGAAGGTGGTCAGGGTTGCTTTCTGGAGGAAATAATACATGAATCAAATATAGAAAGCACAGAAGCTGGCCAGATGAAGAAAAATGAGGAAGGAAGAGGAAACCAATGAAGCAAAGGCATGGAGACAGAGCAGAGAAATTCCTCTTTCTCTGCAAAGAGATTCAAACCAGCAGAGAGACTGACGTGAGCCCCCCAGCATACCTGCTCAGCCTCTGTGCTGATGGTGGCCAGATGAGCCCCCATGCCCGTGCAGTTCATCTCGCTCTCAGCCCATGTGTTGTTGTCATTAAGAGGTAAATAGCAGCTGGACTGGAAGGATCTCCAGCCAGTAGGACAGCAATTCCAGGTGCTTCCTCATGAGGAGATTGACATGAAAATTACTTACAAGGAGCATTTCATCTGTAACAGATTGCATAACTTTTCTGCCAACTATCCAGTTAACATTTTGGGAAATAAGACCGTGATTACCAACATCATTTTATTCCCCCTTTTTTAAAAAAATCCCGAAAATCACATTCTAAATATTCTCTAAACAAAAGTATCTGAATCACATAATGACTATGAGAAAATTACGAGATATTCCCTTAAAGACATCATCACTTTTCCATGTAGCTTCTAGAACAAAGTCTTTTGCAGAATATTTTATCTAAAGGGGGCAAAGAACCTACTAGAACTTTCTAGCATTTCCCCATTTTCCCAAATGAGATTTTACAAATTCCAGAATAATAAAAGCGATAAAGTCCCTTCAGCAAATCTGTATATTCTAGGAGGAAACAGTCCTTAAGATATGTCTGAATCAAAATAAAATGGAATTAAATTAATGTTATGTTTTGGATGCCAAAAATGGACCCTAAGTGTATTGTTCTATTCTCCAGTTATTCAACTGATTACAGTCATACGAAATCTGTTTCTATTTATTGATGTTTGTTCATTCTTGCACCAGATACTCATGGTTTTTAATCTCTCCTGGTTTACTATTGATTCCTTTAAATCAGAGTATGGAGGCGCCTGGGTGGCTCAGTCGGTTGAGCATCCAACTTCAGCTCAGGTCATGACCTCACAGCTTGTGAGTTCGAGCTCTGCATCAGGCTCTGTGCTGACAACTCCGAGCCTGGAGCCTGCTTCAGACTCTGTGTCTCCATCGTCTGTCTCTGCTCCTCCCCCACTCGCACTTGAGCGCTCTCTCTCACTCTCTCTCTCTCTCTCTCTCTCAAAAATAAATAAACATTAAAAAAATTTTTAAATCAGATTATGAACCTGAATGGAAATGGAAGTAAGAAAGAAATTCTCCTATGCCCTTTGCTATCTGTACCTTTCTGTTTTGATTCCTCTTTGGTGCATGTTATCTTCGTGTGGTACTCTGGTAAGTTGAACATTCCCATGCCTCTCCTGCAGCGTAGAAAGTTGTGATGAGTCACTGTCAAGGAGGAAAACAAGTTAGTTTTCTTTTCCTGTATAACCACTAAATTAGGGAAATGGGGATGGGTCACTCTGACCTTTCTCTTCCCCTACAAGTTAAGGTAACTACTCCCTTTTCGTACTACAGAGCTCCTTTGTTCCAGCTCTGGGTGAACTGGCTGAAAGGAGTTGCCAAAAATTAATTTTTTTATGATCATATTATCCATTTTGTGCTTTATGGGAGGAGTCCTGCAAGCCTTTTTTTTTTTTCTCAGAATCTGTGTTAGGATGGAGATTTTTAGTAAACCCAGGGATCATTCTGCCAAGTTTTATGAGCCTTATACATTTATTTACCTTTTAAATATTTTTACTTTGAAACATAACCAAGTGCAAAGAAGTGAAAAACACAAACGTAGGCTTTATCACATTATGTAAAAGTGCACACTCCAGGTAACAACAGCCCGGCTTAAGAAACACAACATTGCCAACACCCCACATGGCCTTCACATCCCAGATACAACCCACTTTCGGTCTCTAAAAGCTAACTACGTCATGGCTTTTAAAGTAATCATTTTGTGTGTTGCCTCACAATTGTACCACTTCGTAACATATCCCTAAACCATACAGATCAGATTTGCCTGCTTTTTGAGCTTTATATAAAGAAACTCCTAAAACATGTGCTCTTTTCATTCTGTTGTTTACTCAGCGTTATTTCTGAAATTTGTCTATATTGTCACATGCAACTATAATCGATTAATTTTTACTGCTATAAAGTGTCTTAATGCACTAAAATGTATTTATATATTCTTCTTCTGGTAAATATTTGCACTGCTTCTCGTGTTTGACTCCTGTGAACTATACCACTTGGAGTATTTTTGATCATGCATCCTAGAGCACGTAAGCATGCATTTCTGTAGGATGATATATGCCTAGGAGTGGAATTGCTGGTAATAAGGTATGCATACTGCCAACTAGGACAGTGGCAAACTTTTCCTAAGTGGTTGTACTGCTTTATGCTCCCGCTAACAGTAATTCATTGGAGGTCGTCGCTCCACACCATCAAAAGCCAATAACCCCAGACTTTTAAATTGTTGCCACCCTGGTATGTTTGCAAAGGCATCGCATTGTGAGTTGAATTTGCATTTCCCTGAAAACCAATGAGCTTGACCTTTTTTATGTGTTCATTAGACATTTCAGGGTTTCTTTTCTATCACATCTATTCAAAATTTTGCCTATTTTTCTGCTGCATTGTCAGTATTTTTTCCTATTGATTTGAAAGAATTGTTTATATACACTGTACATTAAATTTTTTATCAAATTTTTTATTCATTAAAAACACCTTCTCCAATGGCTGTTTTCTTTCTTGGTATTTTTGTTGTAGGGTCATTTTTACTTCAATATAATATAACTGGTCAATATTTTCTTCATTGGCTAGCACACTTTGTGACTTGTTTAAGAAATCATTCTTGGGGTGCCTGGGTGGCTCAGTCAGTTAAGTGTCTGACTTCGGCTCAGGTCATTTTCTCACAGTTCGTGGGTTTGAGCCCCGTGTTGGGCTCTGTGTTGACAGCGTGGAGCCTGGAGCCTGCTTCGGATTCTGTGTCTCCCTCTCTCTCTATGCCTTGCCTGCTCACACTCTGTCTCTCTCTCTCTCTCTCTCTCTCTCTCTCAAAAATAAACATTAAAAAATTTTAAAAATAAAAAAAAGAAATTAATCCCTGCCTTGAGATATGAACATATTCTCCATTTATCTTCTAAAAAGCATTATTGATTTACCTTTCACATTTTGGCCAATAATCCCCCTTGGGTTGGCTTTGTACATTATATAAGACAGGAGACTGACTTCATTTTTTTAATAAGGCTGATCAATGGTCCTCTAGCACATTAACTGACCAGATCTGTCCTTTCCCTATTACTGCAATATCCCCTTCTGTTTTATACAGAGTTCATACAGGCAGGACCTGTAACTAAGCTCTCTTTACCTTTCCTCTGCTCTATTCATCCATACTCGCACCTATGCCATATTACTGTAATTATAAGAACTTTATACAAGGTCTCACTATTAGAAAGAACAAATCTTTCAACTGCTCTTCTTTTCAAAGCCAGACCAGTTGGGTCTTTGCTGGTTACTCTTTACTGATAACATGCAGCCCTTTGCAATCTCAGTAAAAAATGGGGTATGATTTACTATAGTCACCACCCTTCATATGTATAGAAAGAGTCTAACTTCCATTTTTCATTCCCTTACACAGGACAGCACCATCAAAGAATAGAAGGTTAAATACAAGACGGAGCTCTGGATTTTAAATTCAAGACCCTGAAAAGCATTATGAATTGAAATGCTGGAGGAAAACAACCTAACCAAAAGGCTTAGAGTAACTTTATGAAAGTTGTTTGGGAGGGGCACCTGGGTGGCTCAGTCGGTTGAGCGTCCAACTCGGCTCAGGTCATGATCTCGTGATTCATAGGTTTGAGCTATTGAGACCTCAGGCTCTGGGCTGACAGCTCAGAGCCTGCAGCCTGCTTCGGTTTCTGTGCCTCCCTCTCTCTCTGCCCCTCCCCCCCCCAAAAATAAATAACCATTAAACATTTTTTTAAGTTGTTTGGGAAAATAATTCACAACGAGTTCCACTTTTGGTAATAACTTACCCAAACAATTTACAATAAAACAAGCACTGAGGAGTGAGATGAAAAAAATAGCAATGGCCCAAGGGATCAGGTGGGAATGCTGACCTTCTTCTACAAGGACAAAAAGAGAGATAAATAGATTGTCTTCTCAGCCACAAGAACTAAGGAAAACACTCTACTGAGTAACAAGCTAAATACGAGATCACTCAAAATATTTTAGATCTAGCAGAGAGCTTAAAGATTTTCTCCTGAATAAATCTACTTTAGAGCTTACTGATACATACATACATGCATAAAAATGTAAAGCTTTTTTTGAAGAGGAAAGGCTTTTTATAAGCAAGACACAAAACCCAAAAATCATTAAAAAATCGATAATTTGGGTCCATAAAACTTAAAAATCTTTATAATACAAATAATGTTAAAACACTAGGACCGTATGAAAGAAAATTTTGTCACAATATTATTGTCTACACTATATAGAGAATTTCAAAAGTCAATTTGAAAACTGAGCAAAAACTGGATCAGGATATTTGCTGAAAACTTAATTTTCTGAAATTATAAATGACCATTAAACAAAAAAACAATACTCAATGAAATGTAAACTAAAATATAATGGTATACTTTTTCACCTATGAGATTTTTAGAAGAAAACAAAAAATTAGTGTTGGTAGGGTTGGGGGGGAAATAAACTCTCTTGGTGAGGAAATAAATGTGGCTGCCAAACTATAAATTAGAAAGCCTTTAGACAGACCAAGTAGGCAGCATTTATCAGTTTTTAAATGCATTACATTTGCCGTGACAATTTCAGTTCTAGACACCTGTGATAT
This sequence comes from Cryptoprocta ferox, assembly GCA_028646485.1. Classification (NCBI taxonomy): domain Eukaryota; kingdom Metazoa; phylum Chordata; class Mammalia; order Carnivora; family Eupleridae; genus Cryptoprocta; species Cryptoprocta ferox. The sequence continues at coordinate 92,787,809 of CM053571.1, read as the reverse complement.
AAAAATAACTGAACTTATTTATAAGAAAGGATATTCATTGCAATACCAGAACCAGAAGTCACCACTTGATTGCATATTAGTAATAGTGCAGATTCTAAATTATGGTGAGTCTCTATGATGGAATTCTGCACAGTGATTAAAATAATCATATATACCAGTAGGTATCGATAGAAAAAGTCTTCAAGACATGTTGTTACATAAAACGATTGTGTTTCAGGACCAGTGTACTTTGTGCTCCCATTGATGTTTGCCATGCTCGGGTTGATGAGGTGAAGCAAAACATTAATTTTAAAATTATATATTTCTGCATTTGTTCTATTTCTCAAAAATATTATTAATATTCTTGTAATGCAAATACATTGTGACAGTTAAGTACAGCATAAAATGGGATAAAGTCAGAGCCCCAGGTAAACTGTGAGCCTTAGTCATCATGTTTTGTAGATCTTCCTTCTTCCTCTTGGCTTTAAAAGAATCTTCCCGAATTACTCTCTTTCTTCCCATCTTATTTTTCTTTTGTATACTTTATCTCCTCTCTTGGCCCAATTTGCATTTCATAAAGAAGTTGCTCTTACCCAACATATTTGAATCTATTTATGACCTTCCTCTTCACCAAAGTCATTGTTATTTCCTTTAACGTCCTCCTCCTTATCATCTTCAATCTTCACAACTATAACTTTGTTAATTCATATTTTTAAATCCTAGTCCTAATTCTGGGATACGTGGGTGGCTCAGTGGGTTAAGCGTCTGACTCCTGATCTCGGCTTACGTCATGATCTCATGGTTCATGAGTTTGAGCCCCTCGTTCAAGATTCTGTCTCTCTCCCTCTCTCTCTGCCCTGCCCTCACTTGCTCTCTCTCTCTCTCTCAGAATAAATAAACTTTAAAAAAATCTTAGTCATAATTACATCGTCTCTTTCAAATTGAAAGGACAGAATATACTCACGTTTATTTTGAGGTTCTTGGCCCATTGTGTGTTAACACTCTTCTTGTTCAGTGGTTGGGAGAAACAGAAATCTCTGATACTTTTCCGCAAGGGTGTATTCCTGTGGGTAAAGAAGTACACTCTCAGAAATACTTAAGAGTGAACATTAATCTTACTTATTCTGGGTAAGATCAGAAAACTCCCTATATAAAAAATAAGTCAAAAGAAGAAGTCTTTTCAAAGACAGGGGACACAGAGCAAAGACAAAAGGAAATTGGGAAAGCAACACCCAAAAACAGTCAGTAGAAATTTCCATAAGTATGTTGAGATCACTAGATTAGTGTGTCATGTGAAATTTCTCAATTTGCTTTTTTATTCATTCAAACAAAAAGTTTAGCAATGCCCCAAAAAGAATCATTATTATGTCTTATAAAAATGTAATAAACATTTCTTCGTGTCTTTTTTTTTCAAAAGCAGTTAGTTACATGTTTGAGGTAAATTCTCCCCTAAGAAGTTCTCTGAGCTCAGTTAGTTGTGTATAGGATGGCAAAAGACAATGCGTGCGATGAGCTAAAGCTTTGAATGTACACCGTGGATGTGTGCTGTATGTAAAGATGCAGGAGCTTTTGTTTTGGAGTTGAAGGGATGGTGGAGCTGTTGATTAATTCCCCGAATCTTCCTAGATGACAGAAAATAAGCTCATGAAGGCAAAGGACAAGGAAATGTAATATTCTATGATAGAGACACCATCAGGGTCTCTGGCTTCATTTACAATACTGTCATGGACTGAATGTTTGTGTCCCCTCCCACCCATGCTGGCATCATGGTCTCAATGTTCCAGCCTCTAGAACTGTGAAAAATAAATGTCTGTCGTTTAAGCCACCAATCTATGGTATTTTGTTACAGCAGCCTGAGATCACAAAAACAAGTATCTAGCAGCTTAGGGATCTTTCTTAAATTCTAACCTCCAAAATATGGCCATCCACCTGCATTCTTCCTTAAGCTACAATATTACTTTAAGTATATATACATACCCATATACATACACATACTCATATACATATACTTATATATTTAGTGATTTTGAATGAAATACTACTTTGCTATGTTAAGTTGGGAGTTGAAGGAAGTAAAATTATAAATTTGACAACACATAGTTTTCAACGCTGTCACCACCAAAAGGATTCCCCCAGCAACAACAGTACTTACCCACAAACTCTCAGAAGCAACCCTAGAAACTAGATCATTGTCTAAAGTAATATGTGTTTTCTTTTTTAAAGTTTATTTATTTATTTTGAGAGAGAAGGAGGGAGAACACGCTTGCATGTGAGAAGGGTAGGGGCAGAGAGGAAGGAAGAGAGAGAATCCCAAGCAGGCTCTGTGCTGGCAGTGCAGAGCCCAATGCGGGGCTCAAACCCACGAACTATGAGATTATGACCCGAGCCAAGATCAAGATTTGGACGCTTAACTGACTGAGCCACCCACAAGTCCCAATATGTGTTCTTTATTAAAAGGATCTAGGAGTCCAGTGGGGTGCCTGGGTAGCTCAGTCGATTAAGTGCCCGACTTCGGCTCAGGTCAGGCTCTCATGGTTCATGAGTTCAAGCCCTGCATCGGGCTCTGTGCTGACAGCTCAGAGCCTGGAGCCTGCTTCAGATTCTGTGTCTCCCTCTCTCTCTCTCTGCCCCTCCCCCATTCACACTCTGTGTGTATCTCTCTCTCATAAATAAATAAATATTAAAAAAAATTTTAAAGGATCTAGGAGTCTTAGAAGATATATAAATCCCTCCTAGGGCAGGAAAAATAAAGTACACCTGGTGTATTTATTCTGTGTTCCCAGAAAACAAACATGATTTCAAATACATGAAAGATACTCTGCTTTAGAAAGTTTCCTGAGCCGAATGAAAAGCTGTGTCCAAGATATAGTTAAGATCATGAAAAGACAACATGAAAAATCAGCAAATGCTGTATTAAACGTTGTTTTGGAGTTGAGAAAGAGGTCGATTCAACTCCAAGATTTTCCTAGATAAGACAAAGCAAGGTTGTTAAGGCAAAGGAAGAGGAAGTGTGAATCCTGTGGGAAAGACACAATCTTTATCACAGAAAAACTGTATTAAAAGGCAAAGCAGTTGGACCACCTGGGCAGCTCAGTCAGTTGGGCGTCCAACTCTTGGTATCGGCTCAGGTCATCATCCCAGGGTCATGGGATCAAGCCCCGTGTTGAGATCCATGCTCAGCGTGGAGCCTGCTTGGGATTTGGGATTCTCTCTCTCTCCCTCTCTCCCTCTCCCTCTCTCTCTCTCTCTCTCTGTCTGTCCCTTTGCCCCCTCCCCCACTCATGCTCTCTCACACTTTCTAAAACAAAATTAAATTAAAATAATTTTTTAAAAAAAGGTAAAGCACTTTACTTGCAAGGACTCTAAGGGCAACTTTAAACGATTTCTGTAGAAATATAATTTATTTTTATTATGATGGTTGATTAGAACTATCTGAAAGTATACAAGTTTATGAATATCACAATGATCCAAAAGGAAATAATTTACATTTATAATACAAAATTTGAATAAATATTATTGCCTTGTTTATTCAAAAATTTTTTCTCCACAGCCTTATTTACATTTAATTGATTTTAGTAAACAAAGGTTTTATTATGATATGTACATTAATACATATGTTTGTTTCTTCCTATAAGAATGTTTACATTTCTAAGCACAGGTATCTCCTTGCTTTGTTTGTAAAACTAAATAATAGATACCAGAAATGGTAAGACAAGTAATACTGGAAAAAAAATGAATTCTTTGCAACAAGAGAATGGACCAAAGTGCACCTGTTGTTATATTTAATAGCCAGATAAAAAGAGAAGCCAAGAGTTCGTCAGGACAAAGGAGCTGAGTAGGTAGAGAGCTCACAGTGTGCTGCTGCAAAACTATGAACTAGTCACGTAGAACTAAGTGAAAGAACTCACAGCATAGACTCACTTATATCCCAGAAGGTAAAAATCCAACATAGACTTATTGATTGAAAAAATAAGGACTACATGGTTTTGGAATTACACTAACAAACGAAGCCAGTGAGTTATATAACACTAGCCAGCAAGATAGTAGAGGCACAATATTTCTTGGGGAGACCCCTGGTTGCCAAAAAATAAACCATATGAAAAGTACAGACTAAAATAAACTGATGTCACAAGTAAAGGGAATGAACATAATTATCGGGTTCCCATACGAAATGGTGGCACAGGTGGTTCCTGAAACTCCTATGGAAACACCAACTCTATAGCTACCTGTCGCATAAATCCCTCTGAAAGAAGTCCAGACAGGAGCTGAGTGACTCCTGCACATTAGGCAAGTGGGAAGAAACCAAAATGGGTAGGCAAGACTGAGACACACTCTCACCATAAACCCCATCCTTGGCACAGCATCGTGCAATCAGGAGGGAACTCATAACTCCCACCTTCACTCTAAGGAGCAAAGGGTTTGGACCCAACATCTAGTGCCCCAGCTTTTAAGACTTATACGTGAGGGATAGGCCCCCAAAATACTTATCTCCAAAAGTGAATGGGGCTTATATCCAGGGGACCCAGAAGACTAGAGCAAAGAAACAGGTTTTTTAAAATTTCTTAAAATTTTTTATATTTATTTATTTTTGAGTGAAAGAGAGAGAGAAAAAGAGAGAGAGAGTACAGGAGAGGGACAGAGAAAGGGAGACAGAGGATCCAAAGTAGACTCTGTGCTGACAGTAAAGGGCCCAATATGGGGCTCAAACTCACAAACCAAGAGATTATGACCTGAGCTGAAGTCAAATGCCCAACCAACTGAGACACTCAGGCACCCTACAAAGAAACAGCTCTTTTTTTTTAATTTTTAACATTTATTTATTATTGAGAGACAGAGAGAGACAGAGCATGAGCGTGGGGGGGGGCAGAGAGATGGGGAGACACAGAAACCGAAGCAGGTTCTGGGCTCTGAGCTGTCAGCACAGAGCCCGATGTGGGGCTCAAACTCACAAACCACGAGATCATGACCTGAGCCGAGGTTGGACACTTAAGCTACAGAGCCACCCAGACGCCCCAAAACAGTTCTTGATGGACTCTTCAGGACCTGTGTGGCTATCCCCCCAGGGCTCAGCACAGAGACAGTGAACAGAAAGAACTAGCTTCCAGTCTTTCCATGAAAGAAAACTACTTGCATCCTTTAAAAGCTGCCGCTTATAGGTCCAGCTTTCAACTGGCTTGCATCTAAGTGCTGACTGAGATCCTCCCCTTTGAGACACTGACGGGTCTTGGTATACCCTAAACTACTGGGACCCACTAAGAACAAAAGAGACAACTGGGACAATCACAAAGGCTTGAGAGGCCATCAAGAGCCAGGGTTGGGCTAAACAATAAAGCTCATCTCCTACATGATACCACTCCTCCAAGACTGGTAGGAAAGGCTACCAGAAACCAATGCAGAGCCAAGGAAAATGAAGAAATGGGAGAAACCCAAAAAAGAACAAGACAAAACTCCAGAAACAGACCTTAATGAAACAGATAAGTGATTTACCTAAAAAAAAAAAAAGGTCAAAATAGTGGTCATAAAAATGCTCATCAAGGTCAGGAGAATAATGAATGAATACAGAGAGACTTTTGACAAGGAGATATAAAATATAAGTACCAAACAGAAATCACAGAGCTGAAGAATACAATAATTGATCTAGAAGACACATCACTTGAAATTATATAGTTAGAAGAGCAGAAAGGAAAAAGAATGAAAAGAAAGAAAGTCTATGGGAGGTCTGAGACACCATCAAAAGAAAGAATGTACGCATTACTGGAGTCTCAGAAGGAGAGGGAGAAAGGAGTAGAAAACTTATTTTAAAAAATAATGGCTGAGGGGCACCTGGGTGGCTCAGTCAGTTAAGCGTCTGATTCTTACTTTTGCTTAGGTCGTGATCTCACAGTTTATGAGATCGAGCTCTTGGTCAGGCTCTGCACTTGGGATTCTCTCTCTATTGCGCTCTGTCTTCCCCTCCCCTGCTCATGCTGTCTATCTCTCTCTCAAAATAAAAAATAAAGTTGAAAGAAAGAAAGAAAGAAAGAAAGACTGAGAACTTCCTAAATATGGGGAGATAGTTGGATATCTGAATTCATGAAGCTAATAGGACACTTCAGAATTTCAATCCAAAACAATCTTTCCCAAGACCTATAATAATAAAGGTGTCTGAAACAAAAGACAAAGAGGAATTTTTAAGACAGCAAGAGAAAAAAAACTCTGACAAACAAGGGAACCCCCATAATGCTATCAGCAGATTTTCCACCAGATACCTTTCAGGTCAGGAAAGAATAGGGTGATTTATTCAAAGCAGTCAAAGAAAGTAACTGCCAAACAGGAACTCTTTACCCAGCAAGTTTGGCCCTAAGAATTAAAGGCAAAATAAAGATTCCCTGCCTGCCCCTCCTCCTCAACCCACCACCCCTTGCAAAAAAAGCAGAGGGAGGGGCACCTGGGTGGTTCAGTTGGTTAAAGATCCAACTTCTGCTCAGGTCATGATCTCCCAGTCCACAGGTTCGAGCCCTGCATCGGGCTCTGTGCTGACAGCTCAAAGCCTGGAGCCAGCTTCAGATTCTGTGCTTCCCTCTCTCTGTGTTCCTCCCCCACTCATGCTCTGTCTCTCCCTCAAAAATAAATAAAAACATTAAAAAAATTTTTTTCTGAAAAGTTGAGGGAATTCATCACCACTAAATCTGCATTACAAGAAACGTTGAAACAAACTCTTCAAACTGAAACAAAGCAATACTAACCGATAACACGAAAAGATACCACACACTGGAAATTGCAAGCATAAAGTCAGATTTGGAATACCCTAATACTATAATATGGCGATGTGCTATTTAACGCTAGGATAAAGGTCAAAGGCCAAAGTATTTAAAAATAGCTATAACTTAAACAACTTGTTAATAGATGGAGACACAATAAAAATGTAAATGGGATATCAAATGGGTACAAAGGGGGAGAGTAAAAGATGGAGTTTTGGTATGCAAGCAAAGTTAAATTGTTATCAGCATAAAATAGACTATTACATCCACAAGATGTTTTATGTAAACCTCATGGGAACCACAAAGTAAAAATCTATAATAAATACAGTAAGATAGAGAGAGAGGAAACAAAGTACACCACCACAGAAAACCACTGATTTGCAAAGGAAGGCAGTAAGAAAGGAAGAAAAGAAAAGAAAACCACCAAACAGCCAGAAAACAGTTAAGAAGATATTACCAAGTCCTTGCCTATCAATAATCACTCTAATTATTAATGGGTTGAATTCTCCAATCAAAGGCATAGAACAGCTGGATGGTTAAAAACAAACAAAGCAACAAGACCCAACTATATGCTAACTACAAGAGACTCACCTCAGCTCAAAAAATATAGAGATTCAAAGAGAAGGAATGGCAAAAGATACTCCAAGCAAGCAAAAACAAAAAATGTCTATCCTAATATAAGACTTTAAAAAGACCCGAAAATAGAAAATTCCTAGAAAGAAACATAACACCTTGACATTGGCGTCAGCAATGATTTCCTGGCTAGGGGGGCAAAAGTGCAAGCCACAAAAGCAAAGATAAATAAGTGCGACTACATCAAACTTAAATGCTTTGTGCATTGTTTTAAGTTTATTTCTTTATTTTGAGAGAGAGAGCACACACCATGTGAGTGGAGGAGGGGCAGAGAGAGAATCCCAAGCAGGCTCCAGACCACAGGTCAGAAGCTGAGGTATGGCTTGAACTCAGGAACCATGAGATCATGACCTGAGCCGAGATCAAGAGTTGGACACATAACCGACTGTGCCATCTAGGAACCCTGCTTTCTGCTTTTTAAGAAAGATTTTTTTTCCATATGTGCAAAAATATTTGTTAATAAAATGAAAAGGTAACCTACAGAATGGAAGAAAATATTTATAAATCACATATAGGGAATTAATATCCAAAGTATGTAAAGAATTAATACAACTCAATAGCAAAACAACAACAACAACAAAACAAAATGAAAATAAAACACCCTAACAACCAGACTTAAAAATGGGTAGAGGAAGTGAATAGACAGTTTCCAAAGAAGACATATAAATGGCCAACAGGCACATGAAAAGGTGCTTGACATCACTAATCATCAGGGAAATGCAAATCAAAAGCACAGTGAGATATCACCTCACACCTGTTAAAATGGTTATATCAAGAAGACAAGAGATATCAAGTGTTGAGAAGGATTTGTTGAAAAGGGAATCCAAGTGCACTGCTGGTAAGAATGCAAATTGGTGAATCCACTATGGAAAATAGAATGGAGGGCCCTCAAAAAATTAAAAATAGACCTACCACATGATCCAGCAATACCACTCCTGGTTTTATATCCAAAGACATTGAAATTAGGATATTGTTTGGGGTATCTGCACTACTATATTCATTGCAGCATTAGTCACAATAGCCAAGATATGGAAACCATCTAACTTTCCATCAATGGACAAATGGATAAAGAAGATATGGTACAATGGAATACAATGGAATATTATTTAAACATGAGAAAGAAGAAACTCCTGCCATTTCGAACCACTTGGATGAAGGTTGAGGGCATTATGCTAAATGAAATAAGCCAGGCAGAGAGAGATAAATACTGTATGATACCACTTGTTTGTGGAAGTAAAAAAATGACAAACTGAAGAACAGAGAGTAGGGTGGTGGTTACCAGGGGCTGGGGAGTGGGAGAAATGGGGAGATATTGTCCAAAGGGTACATACAAACTTCCAGAAACAGATGGCAATACAATAATAGTAGGAGACTCAGCACCCCACTTTCAACTACGGATTGATCATCCAGGCAGAAAATCAATAAGGAGACATTGGACTTAAATGACACATGGCCCTAACACACATTCACAAAACACTCCATCCAAGAGCAGCAATAATACACAATCTTCTCAAGTGTGCATGGAAAATTCTTCAAGAGAGATCATGTGTTAGACTACAAAACAAGTCTTAATAAATGTAAGTAGACTGAAATCATATTAAGCATCTTTTCTGACCACATTGGTATAAATCTAGAAGTCAACTGCAAGACAAAACCTGAAAACTTCACAAATATGTGAGGTTAAACAACATGCTTCTATATACATACATACTACATGCTACATGCGGCACACAGCTTTTAAATTATTATTCATTGAGCCACTCTATGTCTTTTGATTGGGGAATGTAATGCATTTCATTTAAAGAAATTATCATTGTCACATACCATAAATTATGTTTTAACCAATGATTCAAAAAAGAAATCAAAATAGGGGTGACTGGGTGGTTCAGTCAGTTAAGCGTTCGACTCTTGATTTCAGGTCAGGTCATGGTCTCATGGTTCGTGGGTTCAAGCCCCCCATCAGGGTCTGTGCTGGTGGTGCGGAGCCTGCTTATCATTCTCTGTCTCCCTCTCTCTCGGCCCCTCCTCCACTCGTTCTCTCTCTCTCTCTCTCTCTCTGTCTCTCTCTCTCAATATAAATAAATTAAGTTTAAAAATTAAAAAAGAAATCAAAATAGAAATAAAAAAATGTCTTGAATCAAATGAAAATGGAAAGATAACCTACAAATACTCATGGGATAGAGAAAAAGCAGTTTTAATAGGGAAGTTCATAGGAATAAACACCTACATGCTAAAAAATACTATTTCTTTGAAGTACAAACAAGAAGAAAGGCAAACATCCATTAAAAAAGTGATATGAAAATCGAATCAGGCTACTAAATTCATTAAGATGTTGATCAGAGGAGTGTCTCGGTGGCTCAGTTGGTTAAACATCTGGCTTTGGCTCAGGTCATGATCTGGCAGTTCATGGGTTCGAGCCCCCCTTAGGCTCTGTACTGACAGCTCAAAACCTGGAGCCTGCTTCGGATTCTGTGTCTCCCTCTCTCTCTACCCCTCTGCCACTCATGCTCTCTCTCGCTCTCTTGCTCTCAAAAATAAATAAACATTTAAAAAAAGAGTTAAAAAAAAAAAAGGATGCTGGTCAGAGAACCGTTTCAAATAAGCAAACTAACGTGCAGCAACCAAGCCCAGAAATGGAGATGAGTCTATGGAATGTAAACCTGAGAGGTTTGTTAGGGTAAAGGACCCAGGATAAAGCGCTATTCAAAACTTCACAGCGCACTGTTGCAAAGCCTGTTAGTTGAGAAAAATGTGGGCTGTGCATTCTTTTGGGTTGTGCTCCTCCACACCATGGGTTTCTGGGTTCTGCTATTTTCCTTTTAATGGCTTTTGTCACACTGTCCTGCAGTATCTCACAGATGAATTATTGCTCTAAAGTTAAAGACACATTTCAGCCTCAAATACTGGGTCAAAACTTAGCACAGAAACAGTTCATTGCCTTCAAAGTATTTGGACTCATCCTAACAATGGAACCTAAAAAAGCTATATAGGAAATAAACGTACCAGGGAAATTCCTCATGAAGAAGCCAGGAAGGGGGTGGAAATAAAAACGAATCACTTGATTAGTCACACATCTTTTTTTTTTAAGTTTATTTATTTATTTTGAGAAAGAGAGAGAGAGAGCTGGGGAAGGGCAGAGAGACAGGGAGAGAGAGAGAATCCCAAGCAGGCTCCACACTGTGAGCATGGAGCCTGACTCAGGGGCTCCATCTTACAAACTGTAAGATAATGACCTGAGTGGAAATCAAGAGTCCTACTCTTGGGGCGCCTGGGTGGCTCAGTTGGTTAAGTCTCTGACTCTCGATTTCCGCTCAGGTCGTGATCTCACAGTTTCAGGGGTTGGAGCTCCATGCGGCAGTCTCTGAGTCGACAACCTGCTTGGGATTCTCTCTCTCTCCCTCAGCCCCCCTCTCTCTCTCTCAAAAACAACATAAAAAAAAAGTCTGATGCTTAACCAACTGAGCCACCCAGGTGCCCTTAGTTGCAAATATTTAGAAAGCATCTACTCTTTCACTAATTCTACAATGTACCTATTATGTACCAGGGACTTTCCCCAGGCACTGGGGAAAAGGCAGGGGGCAAAATAGATCCAAATTACCTGCCTTCCTAGTGTTGACATTGCATTTGGGAAAAACATTAACCAATACTTATATATTTAATGGATATGGCCCCGGAAGAATTACTGGATAATAATGAAGAAACATGGGAGAACATAATCCAGTCTGAGGCTGGAGTAGGGATGAGGAGGAAGGAAGGGGTGACTCAGAAGATGAGTAGGAGTTGCCTGCCCCATCACTTCCTTACTATGTGTCTGGAGATTTAGAGAGAATATGAGTTTGCAGAGTTAGTAAATGACTCACTAATTAGATGAAACAGGGTCCCTTTCAAATGTGACAGAGACTTAGTGTTTTACAAGATATTTCTCTCATTCCTTGTTCTAAGACAATGTTATGAAACCAAAAACATAAAAATGATAAACTAATGCTCGCAGACTCAAAGAAAGGAACCTAAACTCTTCCAGAGAGAAAAAATACAGCTCTCCTCAAAGGAAAGAAATGAAGCTGATGTGTGACTCTTTATCACTGTAACTGGTTTACCAGAAATAAATAAAATTGTTCCTTCATAGGTCACCAGGCCTATGTTTTCTCACCTCAAGGAAGGTTTGTGGGACAGGGCCAAAAAGAAAAAGTTCCTCATAAAGAACACTATCCCTTTTTCCCCTTTGTTTTTCAGAAGATGGTGATACTTGGAGTGATTAATCTAAAGGCACATAAAGAGGTAGAGGGAAGCTTTCCAAAGACTTTGATGTGAACAAAAGTTGTCAAATTCCAGTAACCCTGAGAAAGTATACACTGCCTCCTGACAAAGATCCCCAAACAGGAAAGACCTCAGAGAAGAATAATGGTTGAGTTCACCCGAAGAAACTGGACTGTTGTCACAGAAATCTGATGCCATCCACTACCCAGATCCCACACAGGCTTGAACATTGGGACAAGCAGTGGTGACCCTACTAAAGATGCACTGAGGATTAAGAGTCCCTCTCTCTTTTGATGGACAACACATAAGTTTCTTGGATCCTCCTGCAATTGCAGTAAGGGGAAAGAAGCCCCAACATGACTGAGACTGAATTTCCTACCCACCAGGCTGGGACACCAGAGTCTCAGACTCAGATTTACTTTTATTTAAAAATGTGTAATTGGGGTGCCTGGGGGGCTCAGTCGGTTAAGCGTTCAACTTCATCTCAGGTCATGATCTCTCGGTTTGTGAGTTCAAGCCCTGCGTCAGGCTCTGTGCTGACAGCTCAGAGCCTGAAGCCTGCTTCAGATTCTGTGTCTCCCCCTTTCTCTGTCCCTGGCCTGCTCATGCTCTGTCTCTCTGTCTTTCAGTAATAAATCAATGTTAAAAAAATTTTAATGTGAAATTATTTGCATATTTAAATTTGCAAAGACATGTATCTACAGCAACAAAGAGAAAGGCACAGTATACAAGAAGCAGTAGATCTAACCAGGAGAGCCAGTAAGGTAAGTCCTTGGATGGTTACTCTGAGAAGCAACGGGTCCCGTATGGGGCAGCAGAAGGAGGGCTCTGAGAAAGTTGAAAAATAAGGGGATAACAGAAATAAGTTATCCAAGAAAAAGCAATTAGCAATACCAGGGGGAAAAGATATATGAGAAAGTAGAGTCCAATTAAGAAACAAATAAAAATGCAGCTTGAGTTAGAATAACTTATGGTGGGGCCAGCTAGGTGGCTCAGTCAGCTAAGGGTCTGACTCTTGATTTTGGCTCAGGTCCCAATCTCATGGTTCAGGAGGTCGAGCCCCACATCGGGCTCTGTGCTGACAGCACAGATCCTGCTTGGGATTCTTGCACCCACTCATTCAGTGCACCCACTCATTTTCTCTCTCTCAAAATAATAACATTTAAAAAAAATAAAATACCTAATGGAATCTAAGCAAATAGAAGAATCGAAACATGAGGCTTATATAGAAGGAAACATAATCTTAGCCCATCTTTTGGTCCAAAAGAGTCATGATCATGTAAAAGTTTGTTGACTAGAGTTAGCCTCTGTACAAAACATGGGCACTTGACCATAGCTGTAGTATACATAGAAAGTGAACGCCAAAAGCTGTGACAAGGTAAAATTAAAAATGTGACTGACAATGTGGTGACCAGAGGGGAGGTAGGGGGTGTGTGGGGGATGGGTGAAATAGGTGATGGTGACTCAGGAGGGCACTTGTGATGACCACAAGATGATGTATGGAATTGTTGAATCACTGTATTGTACACCTGAAACTAATAGTACACTGTATGTTAACTAACTAGAATTAAAATTAAAACTTAAACAACAAAATGAAAGAAACAAACATAAATGTGACTGACAAAAGATAGGAAGTAAACGTGGGAAGAAAGTTGAAGGGAGCAGGGGCAACCCTTCCCTTTTAGTAGAAATATAACCAAAAAAATGAATGGACAAAAATATTATTTACACTTGCAAAAGTAACCAATAGATTAATAACAAAGGAATACTCATCACTTAACCATCAACATTTGAAAGAAAAAGTGAAAATAGAAAGAAAGTAAAAAGGAATTAGGAGAGTAAGGAGTACTAAATTATAATGTTCAAAAACAGAGATATTTAGAGTCATGGAAAACATCACCAGAACCAGAAAGAAAAGAAAAGAAAAAGAAAAAGAAAAGAAAAGAAAAGAAAGAAGGAAGAAAGAAAGGAGGAAAGAAAGAAAAAGAAAACAGCTATAAGAGTCTACCTCTGCACAGTAGAGCCAGGGTAGAAAAGGATGATGGGAGAGACTATTGCTTTTCATCATAAACTCTTTTGTACTATTTGAATTATCATCTTGGGCATATTGCATTTGATAATAGACCCTTGTGACTGCAGAGTTTGCATCCTTTCTACTACTCCATGCTACCAATACTGGCAAGAGTATATAAGTAATTCCAAGAGATTAGAGTATTACATTGGCAAAAGCTAATTAACCTCTCTGAGTGCATTAGAACACAGCAATAAGAATGAGGAAGCAATTATACAATGTCCAGAAAGCACGTCTAACTCGGCCATGGTTAAAGACATTGTCAGTCTCTGAGGAAGTCAAACTCTGTAGTCACGATTCAGGTGCAGGAGAATGTTCGAGCCAATGGTTATTGTTGAATTCGGACAAGTAAAAGCACTGATAGTCTTTTTTTTTTTTTTAATGTTTATTTATCTTTGAGAGAGACACACACACAGAGTGCAAACAGGGGAGGGGCAGAGAAAGAGGGAGACACAAAATCCGAAGCAGGCTCCAGGCTCTGAGCTGTCAGCACAGAGCCCGACACAGGGCTCAAACCCATAAACCGTGAGATCATAACCTGAGCTGAAGTCAGACACTCAACCAACTGAGCCACCCAGGTGCCCCTAACAGTCTTGATAATACATGCTTTTAGGTACAGAGGACAGCTAGAGGAGAGAATTGGAAAGGATAAGATTGAGGGTCAATTAAGAAATTTTTAGCCCAGAGCCCAAAAGTCAGCAGGAAACCAGAGTCATGGGTGTAAAAACCGAGGCAGAAACCTAATCATATTAAATGAGTCAAAAAATGGGTACATTTGCAGACAGTATGAGGATAGGGTAGAGAATGTCAACATTTACAGACAATGAAAGTATCTTGCGCTGTGGATATCAGGTCTATCGACAGCAAAATTAATCTCAAGCCTGCAAATTAGAGGAGCTGATGTCCTTTAGGATTTCTCAGGTTGACTCCGAAACTACGCAAGACTGAGTGTATAGGAGGTTGACATTGGTGAATGCAGCTGGAACAGCCCAGAGAAGAAAGTGGCTGACACGTATAGATGCCCTGTAGACTGATTCCTAACAAGGCAGTTGTACAGGTTGTCTTTGATTCATTACCCAAATATTTTGTTGGACCTTCAGTGTGTCCCTCCACAACACCCCTACACCTCTGACATAGTATGTCAAAACTTGGGGTTTATAATCCCTAAGGACAAAATTCTAGCCTTTCTTTGCCCAATCCTCAATGAGGGGATCATGAAAATAAAATTACACAAATTATTTGAACGAACTTTGAAAACTAGCATTTGTTGAAATGCCAGGCACTGTTCTAAATACTCAAGAGAAATTAACTTGATTACTTTTCATAAAATCAGGTAAGTACCATTATATTTCCCCTTTACAAATAACATAATCCAAGTTAAAAATTTGCCTGAGCTCCCACACAGAGTATGCTAGAACTGGAATTCAGATCTAGGTAATACGGCACTCAAGCCCATACTGTTAACCACTAGGGTATAGTCCTCTGAGAAAACAAAGACATTTTATTGGGTAAAAAGCCACTAATAGAGGGGCGCCTGGGTGGCTCAGTTGGTTAAGCATCTGACTCTTGAATTCGGCTCAGGTCATGATCGCACAGTTTGTGAGATCAAAGCCTGCATCGGGCTTTGCTCTGACAGCACGGAACCTGCTTGAAACTCTCTCTCTGCCCCTCCCCCACTCATGCTCCTGCGGTCTCTCTCTCAAAATAAACAAATAAGCTTTAAAAAAAAAACAATCACTTTTCTTTAGCCACTAATAGAATAAATACTAGCTGACGGATATATATATTTTTTAAAGTTAGTCAAGACTAACAAGAGGGGCACCTGGGTGGCTCAGTCAGTTAAGCGTCTTACTCCAGCTCAGGTTGTGATCTCGCGGTTCATGAGTTCGAGTCCTACGTCTGACTCTGTGCGGACAGCTCAGAGCCCAGAACCTGTTTCAGATTCTGTGTCTCCCTCTCTCTCTCTGCCCCTCACCTGCTCACACTCTCTCTGTTTCTCTCTCTCTCTCTCAAAAATAAATACACATTAAAAAAAGTTTTTTAAAGACTAATAAGAAATAAGGATGTATGGAAATCAGACAGGATGATGATAAAAGAAAGAAGAAGAAGAAGAAGGAGGAGGAGAAGAAGAAGAAGGAAGAGGAGGAGGAGAAGGAGAAGGAGGAGGAGAAGGAGGAGAAGAAGGAGAAAAGAGTACGCAAGAGGCAGAGAGAGGAAAGATGTACACCAACAATGATGGTGAGGAAACCTACATGGGCAAACAGGATGGAAACTATGGCAACAGTCCAGTGACTCAATGGAAGCCCACAGCTTCCTCCTTGGTGAAGCAAGTAAAGAGCACTAATCTGGGGCAATATGCTTCTCGAAGGTCAGACAGGCCAGAGTAAACCAAACATGGTGACTATGTCTAGACCACAAGTAAAAACTGCTTTTCTTTCCATAAGTGCTGTGGTCTATGCATTGAAGATGAAATCCATAGGAAACAGACATTAGACACTTACCCTTACATTTCTTTTATAGTCAAGTGTGGTAGGTCTCCTTCGTGAGGAGGGGTCCTGGGGAGATGATGATCGACACAATGGCAGACGTTCCCGAAAGCTGATGGCTAATGGAGACGGACCAAGAGCTGAGGGCTAATGGCAAACTTTATTAAAAACAGCATCTTATTTTATACCCTCCTTGCAAGCATGGAGAGCACAGTAAATGTTACAGTAAATGTTTTAGTCAGAACAACAGTTACAGACAAAGAAAGGACAGATCAGAAACATCCTGCAACTGTGCGTGGGTATATCTTTGGCATCGTGGTCCTTGACGCACTTGGCTGGTGACCAGGAAGGTACTATCCTGCACGTCCTCCTGGGACTTCATCAAGTCCCATGTTCCCAGTGTTCTGAGAACAGAGGTCAGGCAGGAACGTCCCACTCCCCAGCAGTCAAGCACATCTTCACCTCCATTTTAAGGTTGTAACTATTCCCCCAAACCACTATATATTTTTATATTCCATTCTAATCCTTCCTAGATTGTTCTTTTCCTACTTTTTATTGTCTGTGTAACCGGTATATTATGTTTTTTTCATTTGCCAAGAATAGAAACAATCCTACTAAAAACTCTTAGAGAAAAATAAGCATATAAGATGGCTCCTAATACATTTCACAGAATCCAAAGAGATGACCAACCAGGTTTCCATTAAGTGTGAACCAAGGTAGCTTGGGGGAGCACAGACGCAAGCGTATTTGGATCGTAAATCTAGGGCTCTGCCATCAACAATGTTTGATTCCTAAAGCCAGGCCCTGTGTCTCACAGTTCATATTCAGAATCCTCGAGACAGAATTGGATTTTATAGCCTAGACCAAGTAGAGACAAAAGAAGAGAGAGTCAGGTAATCACAAGTGTGATTACTAAGCTTTCTGTGGACAAATCCCAAAAGAAAAGAGATTAGCAGAGAACTAAGGAGGATAGCCCTAAACATCCTATTTCATCTCAGCGTTTCCTGTTATGCAAAAATGTTCCTAGAAAATATGCACAACTTACAATTAGCTTATTTACCTTGCTGTTGTGTCTAGAAGTCAGATTTTTGAGATGCCAGAAAGTGGGGTGGAAAGGTTAATCTTTCTATGACAGAGTCAGGTATCAAAATCCCAAAAGGTCAGCTAGGTGGACCAAAAGTAACAAGAAGCAACTGAGCATGAATGAATATTAAAATTTGTATTTGCACGGCACCTGGGTGGCTCAGTCAGGTAAGCGTCAGACTCCTGATTTGGGCTCAGGTCATGATCTCCTGGTTCGTGGGTTCAAGCCCCACGTTGGGCTCCATGCTGACAATGTGGGGCACGCTTGAAATTCTCTCTTCCCTCTCTGTGTCCCTCCCCCCCAAATAAATAAATAAACATTTATAATAATAATAATAATTTTGTGTTCAGAGATGTAATTGTTATAGGAAACAGTGCTTTGGGAAAACATCGTCAACATACCCGAGGCTTTGCTACCATGCCTAGCCACAATTGGGTTGACTTCATTTCTACTTCACAAGTGTCATGGAGATAGAGATTATAAAATATATAAAATCATAAAGCATAAGATTATATAAAAATTCTAAGGCATAAAATTAGTTTTATTACTCAATAAACACATATGTCAGATTTACACATTCAGAATCTATTCTTTCCTATAAAAGACAAGACTAATTAGATAAGTGAAAAGGCTCAGCTTAAGCCCCTGCACATCCATATTATTAGCCAACTGGATAAAAGACAGCATAAAATCTTTTATTTTCTTTTAAAGAGAGAGAGAGAGAGAAAAAGAGTGAGTGTGCAAGAGGTAGGGGGAAGGAGGGAGGGAGAGAGAGAGGGAGAGAGAAAGAGAGAGAGAGAATCTCAAGCAGGCTCCATGCCCAGTGTGGAACCCGACATGGGGCTCCATCCCACGACCCTGGGATCATGATCAGAGCTGAAATCAAGAGTTAGACACTCAACCAACTGAGCCACCCAGGTGCCCCCAACATAAACTCTTTTAGGGAGTAATTCTATCTAATTTTATCTTTATGATTCACTTGAATTTTTAAAAAAGCCCTCTACATTACAACTATAAACACCAAATTATATGAAAGTGAAGAAAAATCTTAATAAAACACATTGTTTCCTACATGTACTCACCCTGGCATTATGGTATAGACACCTCAAAATCCTTAGATTAGATCACTTTGCACCAAAGACAATTAAAATGTTTAAATAAGTAAGGATTCTTGGTTTAATCAAGTTAAGCCTTTCTCCTTACAAATTTTGTTTTGTATTTGATAACAAAGAACAAAACCAGTGATTTGCACCCTAAATATTCCCCCTTTTAAACCTCATAGGTATGAACTAAATTAAAGAAGCACCTCAATTTTAGAAAGCAGAAAAACCAAAATTGCATTTAAAAAAAATTTGCTTCAGGGCGCCCAGGGGGCTCAGTCAGTTAAGCATCTGACTCTTCATTTGGGTTCAGATCATGATCTCATTGCTGGTGAGATCAAGCCTCCATTCGGGTTCTGCGCTGACAACACAGAGCCTGCTTGAAATTCTCTCTCCTCCTCTCTCTCTGCCCTCTCCCATGCTTATGCCCTCTCTCTCTTTAAATAAATAAACTTTAAAAAAATAAAATAAATTTTAAACATTTTAAAAAATCGCTTCATTAATGAAAAGTCAATAAAATGAGGATTATTTTAGAAAATACTAAAAGTTTCTCTGCAGAATTCAAAAGCACAAGTTAGGAGAAAGATTTATTTTGTTTACTTAGCAAAATGTTTTAGGTCTCAGCTGTAAGACAGGCACTGGGGATATAGAGGTTTATACTCTATATTCACTGCCATCAAGAGCCACCTATTCAATATAAAATTTATTCCACTTGGAATCACTGTATTTCATAATCTCTATCCAGGAGCAGGGCCAGGCTTGAGCAGAGTCATTGTTAGAAACTATTATACATTTTATTTTAAAATTTGTATATCGAAACCTTCTCTCCTCCTGAGGGGAGTGCCATGTGCACTGATGATTTTAAATAAGTTTTAATATTTTAAAGAGAGAAATAATACACATCTATTCATTTATTCATTCTACAAATAGAGATTGAGATCTTATTTTTGCAAGGCAGGGCATTGCCTTAATTTTCTAGAATTAAGTCCTGATATCTCTACTTGAAAGCTTCAAAGGGAACTCATACTCACAATGTCCGAAAATGAGCTCTTGGTTTCCCATCCGAAACAGTCTTATGCTGTAGGTTTCTTCATATCCGGAAAATTAAAAAAAAAAAAAAATTAAGGGTAAATTGAAATCTTGACTTTCCTCAACTCAAAAGGCTTCGCTGGCTTTCTATCTCACCCACAATAACCTTTAAAAATCCTTATCGTGGCCTACAAAGTATCACATGATCTGGCCTCTGTACCTCAGGGACCTTCCCCCTGCAAACACATCCATTCCGTTGGCCTTTTGTTTTAATCAATTCTCAAGATTTAGAGACTTTGTTTTCAAGATGACTTAGCCTGGACTCTCCCCTCAGATAGCTGCCTGGCTCAGTTTTCCTCTTTCTTGAAGTTGCTGCCCAAATGTCACTTTAACAGAGAGGCTTCCTAAGTAAGCCTATGTAAATCAGTATCCCTCCATTACGTTCTATTTCTTCATCTTGTTTTTTATGTTTCTCCAAAGCACTTATCATATGATACATGACATATATATTTGTTTACTTACTGTTTCATCCCATTAGAATATAATATGTACGGGAACAGGAACTCTGTTTTTTGGCTACTTTATCCCCACCTAGGAGAAAACATTCCCATAATAGGTTTGCAACATAGGTTTTCTGAATGAGTATTAGATGAGGCATTGGGCTAGACATAGCCTGTATCAACAATGCTTGTTTGTTTTCTGAATTACACATTAAATTCTGTATTGCCATACAAGCTTGACCATCTAAGCACTGCAGCCTACATGAGTGTTTGTCGAATAGATCTATCACAAAATACTATTGTGGCAGTTACTTAGAAGTACCACCAAAAATTAATTTATCCAAAGGATACAGGTGTGCTGTTTCGAAGGAGCACATGCACCTCAACGTTTATAGCAGCACTATCGACAATAGCCAAAGTATGGAAAGAGCCCAAATGTCCATCGATAGGTGAATGGATAAAGAAGATGTGGTGTATATACACAATGGAGTATTACTCGGCAGTCAAAAAGAATGAAATCTTGCCATTTGCAACTACATGACTGGAACTAGAGGGTATTAAGCTAAGCGAAATTAGTCAGAGAAAGATATATATCATACGACCTCACTCATATGTGGAATTTAAGATACAAAACGGATGAACATAGGGAAGGGAAGCAAAAATAATACAAAAACAGGAAGGAGGACAAAACATAAAAGACTCCTAAATATACAGAACAAACTGAAGGTTGCTGGAGGGGCTGTGGGGGGAGGGATGGGCTAAATGGACAAGGGACATTAAGGAAGACACTTGTTGGGATGGACACCGGGTGTTATATGTAGGGGATGAATCACTGGATTCATTCCTGACATCATTACTGCACTATATGTTAAGTAACTTGGATGTAAATTTAAAAATAAAAGAAATAAATAAAAAGAAGTACCATCAAAAATTAGTTGGAAAAACCCTGCACATCCTACAATTATCCCACTCTGAAGATGCACGATGCAGGTGGTCCCATAAAGAAAGGTCCTGAGATTCTTACATAAATTCATCTTAAAGTTGAATGAGACACCACTTTGAAATTAATTTGAGTGGTGAATACCTTTTCCTTGGTATATCCGGTGATAACTACATCTTGTAGAGCTGCCTTCAATAAACCACCAGAGTCTGGGTCACAAGGCCCAGGTCAGGCCTTCAGTTTCCCAAGCAGTGAGAACTCACTGATACCCAGGGTGAGATCAGCTCTGAACTCTGCTGAGGGTTGCAGTGTTTCAAGAACCACTCTGGCCCATTCTGAATTGATCGGGAAATTCACAAAGAAGGGTCAAGCAATCATCTTAGTCATTAAGTTAAAATTGTGTGGGGGGAAATGACAACTAGATCATTTATATTGCAGATATGCAGGCAAAAACTACCTTTACAATTTGTTCACTTCCTCCCACCCACATGCGATCTGATTTCTTTCTTTCAAGTGAAACATACCACTGTTCATTATATTCCAGATTGACCGCATGGGGAACTGAAGGCGTATTCTACTTTTAGCCATCTTCTGTATTCTCAGAAAACAAATCAACAGGAGGCTCTGCACAACTCTGAACGTCACTTGTAGTAAGAGAACGCATGACTCAGAGAAACCACACTGCCTTAAAAGGATCATGTAATCATCTAATCATCTTGATAATTTCTAATCATCTTGACCTATTTAAAACCCTCAGCCCCCATACAAATAACAGATTGAAGTCCAAGCCTCTCATGCCTTTCACTGTAATATTTACAAAAACAATGTTCTAGATGTAATTGTCCAGCTTCCCCAGGGAATGTTTCCGGGACTTTTATATGCTAACTCCATTGTTCACATCATTTCTGTTCTCTTGTGCTATAAAAGAGAATAGCAGATGAGCATCTAAGATAGCAGTCATCATAAAATTATGGAGACTGGTGTTCAAGCTAAGGCCTGAAGATAGACAGGAATTTGCTGGATATATTGGGCAAGACACCAACACTTTGGCATTATATTTTTCTTTTTTTAAAAAAAATTTTTAACATTTATTCATTTTTGAGAGACAGAGAGACAGAGCATGAACAGGGAGGGGCAGAAAGAGAGGAAGACACAGAATCCAAAGCAGGCTCCAGGCTCATGGCTGACAGCACAGAGCCCGATGTGGGGCTCGAACCCACGGACTGCGAGATCATAACCTGAGCCGAAGTCGGACGCTTAACCGACTGAGCCACCCAGGGCGCCCTTGGCATTATTATTTTTTCTTAATGTAAAATGTACTTATGATGATACATATTTCATACAGCGGTGACTTTGAAATGAAATAATGCATGTAAAGATCTTACCATTTTAGAAAACACTCATTGCATTCAGTTTCACACTCACTTTGGTATCTAATATCTATTATATTGACTCATGAGGCAAGAAAGATCCCATTTCAACAGATTTTCACAGAAATGAGATCCAAAAAACTGAACACCAAACACCACCCATGTCTTCACCACAGTTTACTGTAAACTAGAACTGTATCAACTCTCTTCAACTTAACACAGTCTCTGTGAATTTCAGTACAAAGATGGGAGATAGGACCCAAAACCATCCATTCCCTGGGGAATAAAGGAGACTTCACTAACTATGGGTCACCTGGAGATCATGCCTTCAATTCGGTTTTTACTGGCCCCAAGTTGAATGGCTGCATGGCATCAAGAACAAAGGGTTATATAGAATGATAGGAACATCCCAATTTGATTAATGTACTTAATAAACTTAATTTTGCAGTATTAAGTAATTTTTTGGGATGCTTGAGTGGCTCAGTCAGTTGGGCCTCTGACTCTTGATTTCAGCTTGGGTCATGATCTTACGGTTCATGACTTCAAGCCCCACATCAGGTTCTGGATTGACAGTGTGGAGCCTGCTTGGGATTCTCTCTCTCCCCCCTCTCTCTTTCTCTGCCCCTCGCCTGTTTGTGCTCTCTCTCTCTCAAAATACATACATACATACATACATACATAAACAAACAAACAAACAATTTTTCGAGGAAAGAGACTATGGAAATGAAAATAAAGTATTTTTAAATGCTCCAAAATAAAAAGCATTTTGGTCCTACACCTGCTGATAGCCTTTTTGCACAGAGTCACAGAAAACTGGTCCCAAGCATGAATAATGAATCAATTGTTTTCAGAAAACAATTTAAGCACCACCATCTTGGATAAGCTTAGTATAAAAAAGAAAGGTGTGAAGAAGGAATTAATATGGTTATGCTATTAAAATACATTTGCATCACAATTTTAAAGTGCAAAGTCAGTCCTGAATTTGAGTTAAAAGTATGTTATCCAGGACCCGATGGACAGTGGTACAAAGGGACCCAGGGCTGGTGCTCCTGCCAGAGCATTCATCTCTATGAATAACTTAAAAGACCCCCCAGATCGGAATATCTGGCCTAATTCCAGGGCTGATGGAGGTAAAGGAAGCAGATGGAATTACTCCCTGTTGGTTCCAATGCTGGGACTGGCTGCTGTCCGTTGGATTTGGTCCAGGCAATCCCAGAAATAGAAAAAGAGAGAGAAGGGTACCTTCATGGAAAGGCTGCTTTCCATTAGGATCCTGAAGCCAAGTACCAGCCATGATCTCAGAAAGCAGGCATGCAGTCGCTCACCGGTCTTTGGAACTTGAAAAGGAACAAAACAAGAACGACTAGTTACGAGAAGCCCGTAACCTCAAGGGGAGCAAGTTGGTAGAAGAGAAGCTTCTGATACAGGAACTGGTTCAGGTCGTGGGAGAAAAGAGATCCTTGCAGCCCTTGAGAAGTGCTAGGGGGGCTTCCTGGAAAAGGAAGGTAACTGGCAAAAGAGGTCCAGGCTCGTGCCAAAAGAGTCTGACTCTCTTTTTTTTTTTTTTAATTTTTTAAGTGTTTGTTTATTTTTGAGAGAGAGAGACAGAGCACGAGTAGGGGAGGGGCAGAGAGAGAGGGAGACACAGAATCCAAAGGACTAGGCTCTGAGCTGTCAGCACAGAGGCTGATGAGGGACTCAAACTCACAAACTGAGATCATGACCTGAGCCAAAGTCATAGGCTTAACCACTGAGCCACCCAGGCGCCCCAAATTGTCTGACACTCTTAAGGAAAGACCGAGAATGTACTGCAGCCTGCTCCTGTCTAGTGGCAGGTGGCCAGAAGTAGAGAACTTACTGGTCGCAGCCTCCGCTGACACCATTACTGCTGAGCCCCACATAGGCTGGCCTGCCAGACACACTGAAGTACCATGCATATTGTGGTGATGCCTAGAACACCAACAAACCAGGATGGGAGACTCATGTGGCTGTACCTCAAATACCAGCAACTGATTGTTGAACTTGAAGTTATAGGAGAGTCGAGAAAGCCACGCCAGTGAAGTAGGGCAAGAGCGGAGTACAAGTCCTCAGCGCGACGTTGGGGGTGGGTATCAACATTTGCTCGCGTCCTCCTGCCCCATGCGCATGCGGCCACCTTGCCACAGAGCCTTCTTCCACTCCCGCCGCCCTCTGCGACCGACACAGGGTGTCTTCCCTGCCCTTCTTCAGCTATTAAGGATGCAGTTTCTTACAAGAAGTTTTTTTAAGCTGTAATATTTTATTGGGCTGAACAGTATGACCTCCTATCTTAGCTATAGGGTAAGATTGTTTTGAAGAAAGTCAAATGTATCGATCATCACTGAAAGTTTTCTGTTTTTATCACGCCCCAAATAAATAAGTAAATAATCCTCACTGCAAATTTTCTGTTTTTATCACTCCCTAAACAGATTCCGTTTCCTCTTCAAATTACTTTTCTCTCTCCTAGAATTACTTTTAGAAGTTGTCAGGTAATGGAGAGAACTGCCGAATGATGACAACTGAATATAGTAATATTATTGAGGTTTCATGCTGTCAGTGAAGACGTCGCTCATCCAAGGGAAAGAAAGTGTTTCTTGTATCCAGATGGCTTGTGTCTGTAGTTAGTAAGCACATATTATTTATTAAAAATGACATATAATAAGAAAATACTTGCCGTTTAAAAATTTTAAAAGTAGGTATCCATAAAATATTAATTTTTAAAAATTAAAAAAATGTTTAAATCAGTTTCTTCCAGCTGAGTAATGACCCTTCTTAACACAGTGACTGTAGTCTTAAAATGCTATTTTCCACTAAGGGAAAGCCAAGTTTCTCATAAAAACGGATGATTTCATTTCTGGGGGAAGGAACCTGGAATGAAGCTGGAATCATTCCAAATAGCAAGGAAGTTACCAAATACTTCCAGGATCTTGTCTGAAATACTCAGAAGTCAAGTAGAAGAGTCTTTCTCTGGCCAAAAATGATATTATTGGAGCTTTAATATGAAGAAGAATTCCAATGTATTGACACCCATCAAATATTTAAATCCAGAAGTTTATAATGATATTATAGAATTAATTGAACCACCTTACCAGAGTTACAGGGAACAAATTCACTAATGTTTGATAATTAGTAAGTAAATTTAAAGAATCTAATATATAACCTGCGTTTCTTAGATAAAATGTTACTGGTACAATAGTTGAAAGGAAGAATCTCTTAATAAAAGTATCCCAGCAGATAAGTGACAAGGAAATTACACAATTACAATATCAGGAATTTGGGACCCAGTGAATTAATGAATCTAGTCATCAAATACCCAGCAGTGGTTACCAACATCACAAAAAGAGAAAAACTGTGTAAATGGAGTTATATAGCTGCTGGGTAATGAAATCCTTACTAATGAACAGAAAAATAAGTCACACGATTAATCATTTTGGATAGAATTATGGCTTTTGAAAGGGTTCATAGTATAATAAAAGCTAGAGATAAAATTACGTAATAAGACAAATTACCATAACTTAAGAATACCAAAGGTAGAAGGAGTATTTTAAAAGAGTCCAGAGAAAAAGAACAAATCTCCTACAAAGTAAGAAAAATCTGATTTACCCCATCTTTCTCAATAGTAACACTGGATGCAAGAAGGCAGTGGAATATTTTTTTATCTATTAAAAAAGTATTTGGAATCTAAAATTTATATCCAACCAAATAGTCTTTTATATACAAGGACATTATAAGAATATTCTACCCAAATAAATCTATCACCTGAAATACTCACAAAGAGGTCCTTAAACATATAAATAAATACAGCCAAGTGCTGCCAGAGGTATGAGAGGGGAAAATCAAACATTTTAATTAACATTTATTGTTTTAGAAAATGACTCAAGGCCTTTAGTGAAGTTCATTGTTGTCTTCAAAAATCTAAGACCAAAGAAATTCTTGAAAGAGTGTCTATCTGTAACAATCTAAAAGTTAATTACAGATAATAGCAACATGGAGCACAGGGAGGTAAAAAAAGCAATTAAGAACGTGCTAACCAAAGGGCGCCTGGGTGGCTCGGTCAGTTAAGCGTCATGATCTCCCAGTTTGGTTGGAGCCCTGCATCGTCGGGCTCTGTGCTGACAGCTAGGAGCCTGGAGCCTGGAGCCTGCTTTGGATTCTGTGTCCCACTTCCTCTGCCCCTCCACCGCTCACACTCTGTCTCTCTCTCAAAAATAAACATTAAAACAAATGTGCTAACATTGCTTGTCTTTTTTAGGAGAAAGAGAAAAACATTGATAAGTGTGTTAGTTATTACTTACACTTGTCAAATATTCTAGTTTTACCATCTTCTGATCATACGGGACGATTTTACTTCTCAGTCACTAAAGTTAAGTAGAGCTTTGTGGCTCATTCTGGCCAATAATATGTGATTTGGCCAATATAACAGTACCCTGTTATAAGCCCTCTGTGCTGAGTCTGGAGCCTACTGAAGGTTGTCTCTCTCCCTCTGCCCCTCTCCCCTGCTTGTGCCCTCTTTCTCTCTCTCTCTCTCTCTCTCTCTAAAATAAATAAAATGAAAACAATCTTTAATAAGTAAAAAATAGATCGAACATGGGGCACCAAGGTGGCTCAGTCAGTTAAGCATATGACTCTTGGCTTTGGTTCAGGTCATGATCTCATGGTTCATGAGATTGAGCCCCTCGTCAGGCTCTGTGCTAACAGTGCAAAGACTGCTTGGGATTCTCTGTCTCCCTCTCTCTGCTCTTCCACTGCTCACACGTTCTCTCTCTCTTTCTCTCTCTCTCTCAATAAATAAACATTTTTTAAAAATAGAATAAACAGGAAGAAATAACTTTAGACAGAGACTTCAAAACAATAAAAATCTCTTTGGAGTAATATTTGCTAATGTATTTTTTAAATAGATGAAATAGAAAAAATCTTAGGCAAATAAAGGTGTTAAAATTGATGCAAATACATACAAACAATTTGAATGGATAGATACGGAAATGCCCTACCAAAGTTGAAAAGATAAGCATAGAATGTTTCTAAAATTACAAGGGGGAATTTCAAAGGCAATGTGCATTTAAAGGGTGTGGAGACATTGCACATGCCCTGAGGGAACAAATGTGGGAAACACATGAAGTCAAATATCAAAGGCAGTGTTTTTCCAACTTGGCTTCATATTGGAAATCAGTGAGCAGCTTTAAAACAATATCCGTGCTTGGGTGTCATTCCCACAGATTCTGATTTAATTGGTCTGGAATGAGTAATGGACCTCAGAATTGTTTAAATCTCCTCAGGAGATTCTAAAGAGCAAAGTAAGTTTCAACTCCAAGGAAAAAAATGTACGGAAGGACAATTTATGCTAATGGAACACCAGGAGAGACAACATTGGGTGCGGCAGCCCTTAGACGAAGGGAGGACTCATGACTCATGTGAAAAAAAACCTACCTGGTAGAATCCCATTTTCATGGAAGTGAAAGTATACAGTTGTTATCCTAAGGAAATTCTATCACACTAATAATGCATTTCTTTTCTACACATAAATCTTAAGTAGAGGAGAAAGGATGAAGTAGACACATTTAACAGATATCAGATAAAAGTATGATAATTCTGAGAGAATTGGGAGACATTTTTTTAAAACATGGAAATTCTAGAGATAAAAAAATGAAATATCTGAAATAAAATTTTCATTGGGTGGAATTAATACCAAATTACACACTGAAGAATAGATAAGTGAATTTGAAGACACAGCAATAGAACTTGCCCAATTCTTTTCAGAGAGAAAAAAGACTGAAAAATGAAAATGTCAGAGACCTGTGGCATAATATCAAGTAGTCTGATATATGTATTTGGAGTCCCACAAACGGGATCAAGAAAACTATTTGAGTAAAAATATAACTAAATTTTTTCCTAATTAGATGAAAACTATAAACATACAGATGCAAAAATCTTCATGAACCCCAGCAGGACACACACACACACACACACACACACACACACGCACACACTCAAGGTACAATATAACCAAATTACTTAAAAAAAAAAAAAAAGCAATACTAAGAAAATCTTAAAGGCAGAGAAAGACGGAAAATACATTTTGTACAAAGGAACAAAGTAAAGAAAGTCCACAGACTTCTCATCAGAAATGTGGGAGGTTTTAAAAGATGTACATAGACATCCTCAATTTCACTTCTAAGAATTTACTCAAGATAAATGAAAACATGTGCTCACAAAAAGCCTTGCACACAAATACTCATAGCAAATATATTCATAATAGCTAAATTCTGGAAACAACCAAAATGTTCATCAACAGGAAAATGGATAAACAAATTGTGTTATATTTGTACAGTGGAATACTAGTCATCTATAAAGAGGAATTAAATACTGATAGACACAATAATATAGATGAATCTCAAAAACAGTATGCTAAGCGAAAGAAGCCGTATACAAACGAATATATACTGTATAATTTTGTTTATATGACAATCCAGGGAAGAAAAATCTAATTTATATTTGATAGGGAAAAATCTCTTATAAGATGGCCAACAGGACTGATAAGGAAATACCTGTCCCTGATCAAAGGCTACCCCTTCCGGGTTCTTCTTCCCACCCTGCTTGTCGCACGCATTAATGAGGAATGCGGAAGTAACAGGCTATAAATTATTCCCTCTGTTGACGCTCTGGGCTCAGACCTCTGGAGAATGATCTCCTCTGAGTCTGCTGGTGTAAAATAAACCTCCTCCCTTCCAAGATCTCCGAGTGCCGCTTGGTTCTTCCGCCGGGTGGGTGATCCAGACCAGATTCCGTAACGTATTCACAACAGATCAATGGTTTCTGGAGGCTGGGGTTGAGAGTAGAATTGGCTAAGAAGCAACGTAAGGGAAATTTGGTGTTATGTAAATGTTTTATCGTGACTGTGTTAGAGTTTACAAGGGTGTAAAAATTTGTCAGAAGTCATTGAAATGTACATTAAAAATTGGCTCAATTCTTATGTTGAAATCCTAACCCCAATATGATGGTAGTAGGAGATAGGACTTTTGGGAGTTGATTAGGCCATAAGAGTGGAGCCCTCTTGAATGGGATTAGTGGTTTATAAGAGACCCCAGGAGAGGATACGGTGAGAAGACAGTAGTCTCCCATCTGAAAGAGGGCCCTCCCCAGAACCAGACCATGTTGGTGAGACAGGACAACTAACGGGACTCCATGAAAAATTGCCTTTGTTGCTCTTTTTCCAGCTTCTATTCTTGCTAGAATCTACACCTCCACCTTCCACAGCCTTCTGGAACAGATAATATATGTCTCCTTGTAAAGGTCAAGGAGTTAATGATTTCTTTGGAGCCTTCCAGCACAACAAATAACACCTAAGGAGTCACTGGCCGGGGCCACCATGAAGTTCTCCAAGACCTGAGCTCCAGGACATAAGTGACTTTTGGAGGACACCTGAACACTCATCTTTGTTCCTGGATGCCTGAGAAGACACAAGCGGAACACAAGCCTCCACAAAAACCCCAGACCCCAAAATAAGATCAGACTCACTTTTTTTCCTTTCCAAGGTCCTGGACATTCTGTCTGTGTCTACACTCTTTTTATGTCTTCAATAAACTCTGCTCTCACTTTCAGCTCACATTTGATTTCTACCCTACACAAAGCTAAGGACCCTCTTGACTGATCCTGCGGGATCCTGTCTGCATCCTCAGACCCTGTCAGCCTGCATCATTGGAACCCTGATCTCAGAATTGTGGGGAAATATTTTCTGTTGTTTATAACCCAGCAGTCTATGGTACTTTGTTTTAGTAGCCTAAACTAAGATAAGTGTATCTTACTATGTAAGTTATACCTCAATAAAGTTGGTTCAAACAAGGAAGGCAGGGGTGCCTGAGTGGCTCGGTCAGTTAAGCTTCTGACTTTGGCTCAGGTCGTGACCTCATGGTTCATGAGTTCGAGCCCCTCATCAGGCTCTGTGCTGACAGCTCAGAGTCTGGAGCCTGCTTTGGATTCTGCCTCTCTCTCTCTCTCTCTCTCTCTCTCTCTCTCTGTGTGCCCCTACCCCACTCATGCTCTATCTCTCTCTCTCTCTCTCTCTCAAAAATAAATAAACATTTCAAAAAATTATTGAAAACAAAACAAAACAAGGAAGGTGGCATGGTAAAAACCATTCTCTCTTCTCTGTATTTCTCCTCAATCCATAAAGAAGAATTTCCACCCATACTGCCAATACATTTCTGTGTCTCTTCATTTCTTACAGTATCCTAGACTCTCAAGATGGGATTTGATGATTTCATTATTTTCACTGGGGAGAATTAATTAAAAACCAGTATTCAAGTGTCCCTTTTCTCTCTGGGCTCTCTACAGGATGGTGAAAAAGGGGACTTTTTCTGCACGTAGCCTACATACCTCTCCCCCAAAACAGATTTCCATTTTAGACCTGAGGTTGAGAGAGTAATAAGAAATGCTTTTTAGCTGCAAATCCAATCCACATTTTCCAGTACAGCTTTACCAGAAATGAAGCTGGTACTTAGATTCCTTCCTGATTCCTTTGTCTATTTCATAATTTCTCTAAAACCCAGAGAGTAGAGGGGTGTCACTAATAATTATCTTGAAGTTCTAAGAAATAGGGTTTGATAATAGATGAGAGGGTGTAAGTGCCTGACAGTTGGTTTTTGTTTTTATGGTAAGGCAAATGTCTGACTTAAGCTTTTGACTGAAAAGGCATCCACCTCAAAGAAGGCTATCTCAGATAAACACACTGCCAACAACATAACGAGATTAAGAGGCAGGCCTTCTCTTGGCCACAATCTCAGGGGTCCTCTGGGTGAAATCTGAACTTGGCCCTCACACACAGAGGGCAAGGAGAGACTGAAGAAAGAAGCAGTTAGGTGGCAGTTTTAAGAAGCCAGGGAATTTAATATGAGGCTTGTCTTGGCTGGCTACTAGTAGATCACCACATCTGCCCACCAGAATTTTAAAGTTTATACAGAGGTCTTAGTGGGGTCCAATCACGGATTCAGTCCAGATGGTCTCAAAAACACATTACTCACTCCAGACTACATCCTTAAAATGACTCCAAGTGCAGAACAAGAGACAGAACATACACTCCAAGGACAGGAGAGAGAATGAGGACTTCCAATTGCCTGGGTCCAGTTCACAGGGCAATCAGTGGTCACATCTTCTTGATGATCTCCTCCAATATTGCCCCACCCCCACCCCCTGATGTTTCCTTTGCTTTAGAGATCTTTGGCTGACCTAGATAACTGACCATTTAGCTGCTTGTTTTTCCCTTTCTACACTTCAAATACCACTCTTAAGTTTTAAATTCACCAATAAAGAGGTTAACTCACAAAACCCTAGGACCTCCCCACCCTCACTGCCAATAAAAGCGGAACCCCAGTCTTAGGCACACATTCTCTCTCTCTTCTCTTGACTTCACTGTGTGGCTCCAGGCATGCTGGTACCCTCCAGGACTTGAACTAATAAACCTATTTGTTTTCCCTTAAGTTTCCTGATGGTTATTGCTGGGGGCATCTTGCAAAGAACCACAAAGGCTGGTCCAGACAACACTGATTCCAAAAGGGGAGATATCTGTGAGGACTTGCCATGGGCCCATGTGAACTCCCCAGGCACATCTAGCTGATAGCATCATTATTGACAGGCTGAGATCAGCCCCAAACAGGGGGTAGATAGAGGAAAGTTATTGAAAAAAGTTTCTTAGTTTATAATTTTGAGCACCTGGGTTTGTATTAAATCCATTACTTAAGAGGGGAGCACTAGAAGAGGCAGTTTTTTGGTAAAATCCAGGGCCTCATTTCAACTCATTAAGTTTTAAATTCTTATGTAAGATCTCCAAATGAAACAGCAGGACCTACTCATTTGGAACTCAGAATGGAGATCAAACTAAATGAATATTATACATTAGAACAGGAAGTCTGATTACTCACAACAAACCAGGGTCTTTCAATAGGATTGCACTTCACAAGCAAGTCATAAAAACACCCTTGTCAAGCGTGTCTGGCTGGCTCAGTTGGTGAAGCATGGGACTCTTGTTCTCAATCAAGATCATGAGTTTGAGCCCATGCTGGGCTTAGAGCCTACTTTTAAAAACATCATATTTCCATTACTCAGAGCTTTGATGAATCATGGGAAAAGAGGAATTACACTTTAGCATGGTTTTGTTAGTCTATTACACTTTAGCATGGGTTTGTTAGTCTAGAAAGTTTCATGTTTTTACAAACCACCAGAACACAACCCTCTCACAGATCACCTTACTCCTGTTCTCCCACATTTATTCCATCTCATGTGTTTTAAGATTAAAATCTGCCGGCATGAGTCTGACCATTTAATAATACCTCTCTTCAATCTTCCTAAATATATTCAGTCTTCTCTGTGACCAACATTAAGAAGGAAAACTTTGCTATCTCAGAGCTTGCTTATGTTTGTTTGATTTTATTTATTTATAGGTTTGTGTATGTTTTCAAAGTCCATTTCATTAACATGTAAGAGTTACAGTTTATTTATTTTTTTAAGTAGGCTCTCTGCCCAACATGGGCTTGAATTCATGACCCCAAGATCAAGAAGCGCATGCTCTAGAGACTGAACCAGTCAGGTGCCCCAGAGTTATGGTTTAAAGCAGGAACTGTTAGGTGTCCCACTATTTCCCTAGCACCAGAAAAATAGTAAATATTCAATAAAAATGTGTTCACTTATTGGCTGTCTACTTCTCTGTATTTTATTATTCCTTGAGAAAATTCATGGGCTTTTTGAGAGTTTCCAAGGTTTTCAGTTTACTAGTAACTACAAAGAAACATAAGGGATAAACTAACAAAGAAGGAAAATTGTCAATGCTGTGAGATATCTTAAATGTCTTACAATAAAAACTATCTCTTTATTCTTTGACAAAAAGATACACTCATCTGTCTCAGTCCCTCATTTCATTTTCTTGCTTGCTTTATTTATTATTATTTTTTTTCATTTGTGGAGACTTGAATTGATGAATGAAATACTTATCCTTAAATTTTTTTGTCTAGCACGTGACCTTGAAAAACTAAAATGGAACTACATTAAGTGATGATGTTATTTCTTTGGATTATACTAAAGTCTCAGAGATTTTTTTTCTAACATTCAAGAAAATTTCCTAATTCAGATAGAAAGGCATCAACTCCATCCCCCAGGCCAGAGAATCTTGGGGCCAAGAGGGATCCCTTCAGAGGAATTTCACCACCACCACCCCACCCCCATCCAGGGAAAAAGAGAATGGGAGAAACCCAGCAAGCTTCCCCACCATGGAGATGTGCAGCCTTTGTTAACAAGGACCTCCATGGTCTTCACCAATGGGGATCCCAGATGACTGAGCAGCCCAAAGTCCTTGCTGCTGCATCTCCCTCCCAAGATGAGTTGTCTACTGTTATGACACCTATCCTTAGGGGCCCCAGTCACTGCTGTGCCCCATTCTCCAGGACCAGGATGCCACAGCACCTTGCTATATACAAAGCAGAACGGCTGAGGCTCCACCCACTGGGTACCAAGTCATGCTTCCACTGCCACTACAAGGGTGAGTCGCTGCTGTCCTGATTCCACCCTGGGACTCCAGTTCTCAGCTCTGACCAATCATTGCCAGTGCCCAGCTATCACTTCTCTGCAACCCATCCCCTGGGTTCTGACATGTCCCTAATAGGCCACCACAAGGGATGTTCTCCTGCTGCCTGTTACCACCCTGTGGAAAGAGTTGGACTTTGACCACCATGCCTAGGCTGTGCTGAACCAACTAGACATCAACAAAGAAATAAAAAGCATTAAAAAAAAAAAACACACAAACTCTGGAGCTGGAGCTCCATAAAATGAATAAAATCAGAATAAAATTCAGCTGCAGGCTCAATCAGGTGAAGAGAAGAATCTGAGAACCTGAAGACAGATCTCCTAATAGTATCCACTCAGAGGAGAACACATTAGAATGAAAAAGAGCAAGGGCGCTAGGGTGGCTCAGTCAGTTAAGCATCCAACTTCAGCTCAGGCCATGATCTCATAGTTTGTGAGTTCGAGCCCCACATCGGGCTCTGTGCTGACAGCTGAGAGCCTGGAGCCTGCATCGGATTCTGCGTCCCCCTCTCTCTTTGCCCCTCCCCAATTTGCACGCTCGTTCTCAAAAATAAACAAATATTTTAAAAATTTAATAAAGAAAAAGAGAATGAAAACAAGCAAAGAAACCTATGTGAATTATGGACTTCGTAAAGAAATCATATTCACATTATGGAAGTCCCAGGAGGAAAAGATAAGGAGAAATAGACAGAAAATTTATTTAAAGAAATAATGACTACAAACTACCCAAATCTGGGGAGACATATGACATTTGGGTACAGAAAGTGCAAAAATATCCAATCAGATTCAACCCAGGGATCTTCGCTGAGACACATTGTAATAAAGCTCTTAAAAATCAAAGAAAGAGGAACGCCTGGGTGGCTCAGTTGGTTAAGCATCTGACTTTGGCTCAGGTCATGATCTCGAGGTTTGTGAGTTCTAGACCCACACTGGGCTCTGTGCTGACAGCTCAGAGCCTGGAGCCTGCTTCAGGCTCTCTCTCTGCCCTTCTGCCACTCATAATGTATCTCAAAAATAAACACTTAAAAATTTTAAAAAAATAAATAAATCAACGAGAATTTTGATAGCAGCAAGGGAAAATAAAGATTCACAGCATACTAGGGAATTCCCAATAATGTTATTAGCAGATTTGTCAGCAGAAATCTTACAAAGCCAGGAAAGACTGGGATAATATATATTCAAATGTTGGGGAAAACAAACAAAGAAACAAACAAACCCAGCATACTTGACCTGGAAAAGTTGTCCTTCAGATGAAGAAGAGATACAGACTTTCCTGGACAAGCAAAAACTGAAG
Source organism: Cryptoprocta ferox (assembly GCA_028646485.1). Classification (NCBI taxonomy): domain Eukaryota; kingdom Metazoa; phylum Chordata; class Mammalia; order Carnivora; family Eupleridae; genus Cryptoprocta; species Cryptoprocta ferox. The sequence goes on along the minus strand of CM053571.1, from coordinate 92,752,740 downwards.
GAATTTACCACCACTAGACATGCCTTATGAAAAATGCCAAAGAGAGGGCTGCCTGGGTGGCTCAGTCAGTTAGGCATCTTCAGCTCAGGTCATGATCTCGTGGTTCGTGGGATCAAGCCCCACATCAGGCTCTCTGCTGTCAGCACAGAGCCTGCTTTGGATCCTCTGTCCCCTCTTTCTTTACCCCTCCCCTGCTCACTCTCTCTCTCTCTCTCTCTCTCTCTCACTCTCTTGCTTTGTCTCTCTCTCAAAAATAAATAACCATTAAACAAACAAACAAATAAGGACCAACTATATGCTGCCTACAAGAGACTAACTTAAGCTTTAAGGACACTAATAGCCTGAAAGTAAAAGGATGGAAAAAATATTCCATGAAAATGGTAACCCAAAGAGAGCAGAGTAAGCTATACTTTTATATAAGACAAAATATCCATTAATTTAAAACTGTAATGATAGAGGGAGAGACAAGATGGCGGAAGAGCAGGGAGCTCTGTAATCCGCGCACGCCCGTATGGATTGAACTGAGAAGGACTGAAGGGATAAAACTTGGATTTGCAAGTGGGGGAAAGAAGAAACAGACGCCAGAAAGAAGACAACCTCAAAGATGCCTGAGTGA